>LNGL01000029.1:268925-336089 GCA_001510565.1 Knoxdaviesia proteae
CTTCCAAGGAAGGGTAGGAAGACGCGGGCGGCGGCGACGAGGACTCGGACTTGTGGTCCGGCGAGCCCCGCCAGCTCCGTCGCGAGCGGTGCGGCCGCCGGGAGATATCGTACACAATGCGCGGCAGCCAAAGGTTGACGTTGGCCTGCACAACCGCCAGCCCGGCAGCGCGGGCGCGCGGAAGCATCGCGATCTCGGTGCCCAGGCGGGGCTTCTCCGAGAACTCGGCGGGTAGTGACGCCAGCGGGGTGGTCGGTCGCGTGGAAGTTCCAGATGACCGGTAGTGCTGCTTCACCACAGCGTTGCTCTGGCCGGTGAAGCGCGTGATCAGGTTGTTCTTGCCGAGGTAGTCCTGCATCAGGTCGTTGACGGACGCGCACAGCAGGTGCATCAGCGGCGAGTCGGTGGCGCGCGGGAACTGCGTAAGAGACGTCCACAGCTGGGTGATGGGGTGGTGAGGCCCCATGACGATCACCGACATCTCCGCGAGATATCGCCGCAGCATCATGCTCAGGTCGGCCAGCCCCAGGGTTGTTTCGCAGTTGAAGATCACATGGAAAAGCAGCGGCAGTAGCAGCGGCTGCTCCTCACGCAGCGCCGGCTTGAGGGCGGAGAAGGCGTGGTTCAGAAGCTGCATGCCCTGGGGCGCCGAGATCGGGCCGGATGCCAGCAACTCGGCGCCGGGGCCCAGGTCGCGCTGGATGCGCCGCAGCCAGTTGTTGCCGCCGCCCTGGAGGGTCAGGCAGTAGCGAAGCCGGTCGTCAATGAGCCATGTGCCGCCCTCGAACGAGCCGTGGATGTAGGCACGCAGATGTCGGAGCACGGCCTCCTCGGCAGATCCAGGTGGGAGCAGGAGCCGCGCGTGTTCCGAGACAGACGTGGTTCGGTTGAGCGGCGGTGGTGATCGGTACAGGTAGTGGTTGAGGAGTTGGAGATTGGTGTTCGCCGCCGGCGGGGTTAGTGACAGCGCCGAAGAGCTGCCCGGGGAAGAGGGAGCAGAGGCGGTAGCGGCGGGAGCGGGAATAGCCTTGGAGTTCTTCGAGACGTTCCAGGCCTTGAAACGGGCCTTGTACATGCGATCTCTAGATGGCGAAAAGAGGTATCATCAGTAAGGGCGTCGGTCGATCAAATACAAACCCACATCGATCGATCAGGGGCAAAACATACGTTGCGTAGAAGTTGTGTTCCTGTTCCATGAGCTGTTTCAAGAATCGCAAAGTCCGTTTTTCCTTCAAGTACATCCGGGTTATCAACTTCCGGTGCTTCTGCCAATCGGCCGCCGTGGCCCACTTCGCCGAAATCGGAGGCGGGGATGCCGAGCGAGCAGATCGGGAAGGAGCGCTCGACGGCAGCTTTCCTGCCGTGGCAGCTGTCGGCCCGCTGGCAGCTGTCGGCCCGCGGGCCGATGCAGCCGGGCCGTCAGCAGTGCTGGATGGCGATCCTACCGACATGCCGCGGGGAACGGCAAAAGACCCAGAGTCAGAGGGTGGTGAGTCACCGCCATCGCCGGCCAAGCCGAGTCGGATGCCGCCGCAGCCGGCCGAGCCGCCGTACTCGCTGTCGCTGAAGACCAGTTCTTCGAACAAGCGGCTGGACTCGGCGCCCGAGACGTCGGTCGCCCAGGCCGGGGGCCGAGTCCGCAGAAAGCCGGCCGAGCTCGGGTCGGCGGCGGCGGTCGCCATGGTGGCCATGGTGACGGAGGGCGGGAGCGGCACAGCTACTGAGGGGTGGTCCGGATGTATGCGGCTGGAGCTGTCGTAGCTGGAGTGGTTGTAGTGATAAGACGGGGCTTGCGAGTGGAGCCACGACGGCTCTTTGGTCGACGACGGAGCTTGCACGCCGGGCCGGGAGCGTGGCTCGGAGAAGGACGGAGGAAACGCCGACGACGACGGGGGTTGCTGGGGATACGGCTCCGATGCCTCCGGAGGAAGAACAGGTACTGAGCGGTCGGGGTATAGGCGGCCAGAAGGAGCCATGGAGGGGGAAATTGGAAGACGAAACAACCACGGGATTGGGTGGCAGAATCAACTGTGAAAAGACAAAAAAAAAAAAAGAGCAAACCGGCCACGGAGAGGAAATCGCAGAGGCACACACGCCCTTTAAGGCCGCCAAAGATAGAATAAAGCTGAGCTAGGGGATTGACAGGTCAGTACGATAGAAGATGACCGAAGCAGTTCTTTCAAATAAAGATTTTATATACGAATATGGAGAGATTCGCAAAGCCGTAGAAGGTTGGACACAGGTTAAGGCGATGCGAATAGATGGAGTTGGCCAGGGGGGGTATGGAAGTCTAAAAAGGTGGCTAAGAAAATAATAATATAGACTTAAGAGAAAGAGATAATTGAAACGGGGACAATTAATGCCCCAAGTGCTTGTTACAACTTTAAGAGATAGAGGAGACCAAGCAATTAAGGTTGACAGGAATCAAAAGAGGCAAGGAAAGAGAACATAGAATGAACCCAAGCTATTACAGCAGAGAAGGGATGAGATCCGTAGAGGACGAGGAATTAATCGTTGACTGGTAGGTAGTAAGGGTAGAAATAAGAGGAAGAGGAAGAAGAAGAAAATATAATACAGGGAAGAAAGGAAGAGAACAAGAGAACAAGAGAACCAGAGAGGTACGGGAGAGATATAAAAGATAAAATAAAAATAGAAAGAGGCGAAGACCGGTGAAGCAACAGAAAAGAGATACAAACCAAATACTATGACATCAGTTGCCGGAGGAGTGAGCACGAATGATTGGTGATGATGATGGAAGAGGAAGAAGAAACAGAGACAGAGCGAGACACGATCAATCAGTCATTAGAGAGCGCGAGAAACCGGAGAAGCGGCGAAGCCGCGAGGAGAAGTAAGTGCAAGGAGGAAGAAGCCGGAAGTGGGAGAGATGAGGAAGACACCAGCGCTATGTTGCATTTGCACGCCTTTTTCTTTCTAAGAGACAGTAGTGCTCGAGTTCGCTGACTTGGACTTTGTTGTAGGGCGCACACCTACATACATACCTACATACACACCTACATACACACACACACATACATACATACACATACACACACATACGCACACACACAGGAGGACCGCGGAAGAACGAGACAGGGAGAGAGAAGAGCGTGTGTGTTGCGGCGGCGAAGATCCGCGCCGCTCTTGGCCAAGACTCTTGCGCTACGCGGCGCATCCTTTAGCCTTGGGGCCCCGGATGGGGGGTCGGTCGCTGGTCACTGGATGGGGCGCATCATACTCTCGGTCAGTAGACTTCAATGGTCCACTATGTAGGTGAGGGTGTGATCGGTCTCCCGGGACCCTACGCTGCTCGATGACTGGCGGGCGGCGATATCTTCGTGTCTGTTAAGGGCCGAAGACCGTCTCACTCCACGGTTTCACTCCAGGTTGTTGGTGCCTGTGCTTTGCCTGCCCCCTTCCCAGTGGGCGAGGGCTGATGATCCTCGTCGATCGTCGTCGTCTCACCGTGTGTGTGTGTGTGTGTGTGTGTGTGTGTGTGTGTGTGTACACTATATGAAGACACAGTAGGAGGGAGTGAAACCGTCAGCAAGAAAAGCTTCCGGGCACGGGAAACGGGACACGGAGCAAGGAGAGACTCTCAACTCGCCCTCTTCTCCACTCTCACTCTCTCTCTCTCTCTCTTCTCTCAACCTTCTTGCTGGCTTCTCCTCACTCACTCAGTCACGATCACAACAAGTTGGCAGGAATGCAATGCATGCTTCACACCTCCTCTCTTTTCCTTTCTCACGCTCTTTCAGCCAGCCCTTGGCCAACAAACTCCGGCCTGACACCCACCTTCAGTGCCCCCCAACACCCAGTCTTGCTTCGGCCGCCGGTCTCTCTCCCTTGGCCGGCCCGGGATGTCCGGATGTGTCTTACTCACACCCACATCTGCGGCTGCTCCCGGCCGCCTTCTCTCTCTCTTCTTCTTCTTCTTCTTCTCTTTCACGTTCCATCATCTCACTGCTGTCCACGAGTATGTGTGATCTGCTTCTTCCTTCGTTCATCTTTCATTTCGTCTCCTTGTGAGGCTTTCCGACTTTTCCGCCCTCCGTTCTCCAGCGTTCCATCGTGTCTCTCTGCCCCTTGGCCGCATATATCAACCTATGACGGATCACTACCCGCTCCCTTCTCTGTCTCTTTCGTCATCCAGTTCTCCAACTAGCAGTAACTAAACCCTAGCCTAAAACATCGCGGCTTTTTCCATCCTCCTCCCGCATCACTTCCTTCAGTAGTCCTGCACCGGTCAAGGCCCGGGACAAAGCCTGGAAGCCAGTAGCCAGTAGCTACAATGCCTGGTGCGTTCGCCAAAGAAAAGGCGAAAGACTGGTCTGGCCCCCCTGTCTTGGCCCGTGATAAATAGTATCAGTCTCCAAATCCTCTAAGCAGAAACTACTCTTTGGAACCGTCCGCCAACAGCCAACCCGGCTTCCGCCTTCCCCTCTCAAGAGACATGCCGCTGCTTTCTTTCCAGCTGGCTTGCTTGGGTGCGTCTGGTGAACCTGGCTCCGGCGTCAAGCCTGCTTTCGTCAGTGCGGGCCCCAAGGACTGCCCAGCTTGATACGTGCTCTCGGTCCGTCCAGCGCCAGAAAACAGACACAAAAAAAGCCTGTCAAGGCCAACTTGCGGATACCGCCCCCAACAACCTCCCGCCGCTACAGCTGGTCACTCGTAGGTCGGCTCACAAAGTTGATCGGTGTCTGACAGCAACTGGCTCCTGCACCAGCTTGTCGTAGCGCTGCGGCTTGCACTCAGAGACACACCAGCCCGGCCTAGGCTGGCAAGGCAGCAAACGATGGGGCCCGTGTGGGTTCTCACTTTCTGGCTTTCTCTCTTTTCTCTTCTGTCTCTTCTCTTCCCCAGGCGGAGATATCTCCGTTTGTTCAGTCCGAATTTCCGGGCCCGTGCACGCCAGCTCTCAGTCTCCCGGCGTCGCCGCCCCCGCCGTGGAATCTATAAACCCCCCTAGCCTCGACATAGTTGCCGTGGCTCGGTCTCAATTTCGGAGGGAGCATTTCTGCGTGCTCTGTTTTTTTGTGTGGCTTTCGTTGGTTCCTTTTGCCCTGCCCATACCTGATAAGCATGAGTCTCTCGTTCCGCGACGAGTAGAAATCGACAAAATCAAACCCAAACCCACACAGTACCCATTACTAAAAACATGTCTTCTTTTCTCAAAGAGGGGCGTGAGAGGGCGTGGCGGGTGCCGGGAAACGGGGAGCGGTGGAAGAGAGAAAGAGAGCAAAATACACGCACCGGAGATATCCGTGAAATCCCCAATCTGAGACCCGGCATACGGCCCGTCGTGTGCTACATCTGGTGGAGACTGGCTGCAGGCACTGAGCAGCCAGGATCTGCGAACTGACAGTCTGGAATATGAAGGGGGAATGCCTGTCTCGGATGGCCAACCGGTTGCGTGGCTGTTGTTGTGTCATGTCCCGTTAGGGTTGGGGTATGCGATGCTGCTTCTGTTGGCCTATTTGTGGGTGGCGATGGCTTCACCGCTGGAGATGTACACCGTCGGACAACACAATGATCGTCGATATCAAGCAGGAGTCAGTTGCGTTGCATTTTAGTCGAGTATGTCGCAGGTTCATCACACGGTTTACGGGGAACGAGATGGAGTCTGTCGGGAGAGATGCGATGTCTCTCACCCATGTTCGTACCATTTGAATCTCATCCAAAGAACCCTAAGTAACAGTACGACCAGACCCTAACAACCAACTGTAATAGCCGGATTTATCCCGGTGATATTCCGAGGATCTACAGACAGCTGCTCCCCTCATCTTATCAGCTTATCAGCCCCAAACAGGCCTAGCTTACTTTCTCTCCACCAAAATTAACCACTGTAATATTTTGGCTGTAGCCCTCAAAAAAAGAAAAAAAAAAGTCACATATTCGCCCAAAACATCACCATTATATTTCTTTCTTTGTCACCATCGTTTTTTTCCCACCCCCCACCTAAACTTTTCCTGCTTTGAATCATTTTTCCATCCACATCAACCCTTCGTCTCCATCTTTATCTCCGACTTTCTTTTTCCCTTCTTCTCCTCGTCCCCTTCCATTTCATTTCATCATCTTCCGCCATTACCCCTCTATCACACACGACGGCTTTTGTGTGTGTGTCTTTCCTCTGGTCCCCACTGCCCCGCGCCAGAAACTGCCGCCTATAAGAATTCTGCCACCGTCTTTCCCCTTCTTCTGAGTCATCGATTCTCCCACCCGTCCATCCATTGTCCGCAATCATGGCTGATACCGATCCCAAGTTCGACGGCATCGAGTCGGAGTCCGACTCGGGCGAATCGCTCGACCACCACGCCAACGAGCCCATCCCCATCGAACACCCCCTCAAGTCCTCCCTGAAGAAGTCCGGCCCCGTGGCCCACGAGCCGGCCGTGCAGCGCCCGGTGCTGCCCCCCCAAACAGACCCCAAGGACCTCGATGTCACCACCCTCACCCCGCTCACCCACGAAATCATCGCCCGCCAGGCCACCATCAACATCGGCACCATCGGCCATGTGGCCCACGGCAAGTCGACCGTGGTCAAGGCCATCTCCGGCGTGCAGACCGTTCGCTTCAAGAACGAGCTGATCCGCAACATCACCATCAAGCTCGGCTATGCCAATGCCAAGATCTACCAGTGCGATAACCCGGCCTGCCCGCGCCCGGGATGCTTCCGGAGCTACAAGAGCGAGAAGGAGGTTGACCCCCCGTGTGAGCGCGAGGACTGCGGCGGAACCTACCGCCTGCTTCGTCACGTGTCGTAAGTTGATATCAAAGCGCCCTTGTTCTTTGTTCTTCGTTCTTCGTCAAAAATTGTCTGAAAGCTAACCGCTCTTGGGCCTTGCAGCTTCGTTGATTGCCCTGGTCACGATATTCTCATGAGCACCATGCTGTCAGGAGCTGCGGTAATGGACGCCGCGCTGCTTCTCATTGCCGGAAACGAATCCTGCCCCCAGCCGCAGACCTCGGAGCACTTGGCTGCCATCGAGATCATGAAGCTGGACAAGATCATCATCCTGCAAAACAAGGTTGATCTGATGCGGGAGGAGGCTGCCCAGCAACACTACCAGTCGATTCTTAAGTTCATTCGCGGTACCATTGCGCGCAAGTCCCCCATCATTCCCATCTCGGCCCAGCTCAAGTTTAACATCGATGCCATCAACGAGGCCATCGTCAACACCATCCCCGTGCCCCCGCGCGACTTCACCATGGACCCGCTGATGATTGTCATCCGCTCCTTCGACGTCAACAAGCCCGGTGCCGAGATTGACGAGCTCAAGGGCGGTGTTGCCGGAGGCAGTATCCTGCACGGCGTGTTGAAGCTTGGCGACGAGATCGAGATCCGCCCGGGCATCGTCACCCGCGACGAGAAGGGTGCGCTGAAGTGCACGCCCATCTTCAGCCGCATTGTGTCGCTCAACTCCGAGTTCAACGACCTCAAGTACGCCGTGCCCGGCGGCCTGATTGGAGTCGGCACCCGCATCGACCCGACGCTGTGCCGTGCCGATCGTCTCGTCGGCTTCGTGCTCGGCCTCAAGGGCCGCCTGCCCGAGATCTACAGCGAGATCGAGGTCAACTTCTTCCTGCTGCGCCGCCTGCTGGGTGTGCGCACTGCCGACGGCAAGCAGGCCAAGGTGGCCAAGCTGGCCAAGAACGAGGTCATCATGGTCAACATTGGCTCGACGTCGACCGGCGCCAAGGTCGCTGCCATCAAGAACGATGCCGCGAAGCTGATCCTGACCAGCCCGGCCTGTACCAACATTGGCGAGAAGGTTGCTCTGTCTCGCCGTATCGAGAAGCATTGGCGTTTGATTGGATGGGCCACCATTGCTGCGTAAGTCTTTGCTTTCTCTATTCGCACTCCGCTTTGCATTTCGTCTTGGATTCATGAACTAACTTCTTCTTTCTTTTTGTCTAGTGGTGTCACTCTTGCCCCGAGCACCAGCTAAATCACCACCCCTATCGACGCTCACCATCTCTTCTGACTCTGTGCATTACCGATGCCAGAAGAGGCATATCTCGGTGACGCAATCTGAGTCGCGAGTCCACCACCACCACCGGGGACTAGAACGGAGAGATATCCATCGATCCCTTCACCGATCGACCATGGGTGCGTTAGCGAGAAACAGCGACATGCCGTTTACACAGTGGGCCACGAGAGCCGGATGGATACCGGAAAGAGGAGGATGAGAAGGAGAACGAACACGTCCCCCCTAAGTAGTTGTGGAGGGAGGAAGAGGAAGAGGAAGCCGGCTGGGATTACTTTTTCTTTCGTTTTTTTCTTGATAAAAGTTTGTGTCGTCTGAGAATATCCTCTTTGGTCCTGCATTTCCGGAGTTTGCATAGATTTCTATGGGAGACGAGAACGGGTTGGGGGGCTTTCCTCTTCGTCTTCGTTTTCTTTTCTCTTTCCCGCCCCCCTTTTTTCCGTTTTCCTGTTTGTCGAGTCCCTAGGGACGAGAAATTTGACATAGAACCTTTTAAATCCCGACTTCTTCCACCGTGTCACCATCTCTTCCCACTTTCAGCTGCGCCGTTTCCAACCTCTTCCGGCATGTCTCGTTTCCACTGGTTCGTCTTGTGTCAACCGGCTTCCTCAGGTCTCTGGCGTAGTCGGAGGAAGACCTCTAGCGGACTTGAAAGCAAAACCGGCGGGACCACCCTATGTTTAGATTCCAAAAGAATGTGTTGCTCTGGTTTCCTTCCCGGATTTCCTCTTTCTGGTGTTTTTCTTTCTTTTTCTCGGTTGCTTTGGATTGGGTGTTTTGCTCTCCACGGCCGTCATGACTCTCGGCCGGCAGAGGTGGGCTTTCTTTTTGCTGGTGATGCTACCTTGAAGAACAGATGGATCTACACATACACATACGCTTTCTCTAAAAACACCTGAAAAATCGAAATCTGTTCGTGTCACGTTCCTATGGGTGAAACTGTGTGTGCGTGTGCGTGTGCTATTGTGGCGAGTGGATGGCGTGTAGCGATGAAAGAGAGAGAGAGAGAGAGATGGACGAGTCTTGTCGTGTCATTTGATTCATATTTCCTAAAATTAGTGAGTGGGTGATTATATATGTACATGTATTCCAAACCGGCTCAGAGAAGACTCGACGCCTGCTCCCTCCACCAGACAGACCAGTTGCCGTGTGTTTGCGACGAGCCTGTCCACCCACGAACGACGCATGAAACCCCAACCAGACACACGGGGAACCATCCCATCGGTTGCCGCCCGCGCTTTTGACTCCACCGCGGCCTCTCACTTCCGCACCTTCTGCGCATGCTTGACCAGGTTCTCAATCACGCCCTCAAACGCCTCGCGGTCGCCAATCTTCTCGTCGGTGCGCTTCTGCCAGTACTCCAGCGCGCGCCGCGACAGCGCCTCCAGCTCGGTCAGCGCCGCGACGTGGCCCCGCAGCTCGCCGTCCGTCATGCCGGCCAGCGCCTCGGTCGTGGTCGCGCACAGCTGGCGCGCGCGCACCAGGTCCAGCGCCGGCGTCGATGCGCCGGACGCATCGCCGCCCGCCCCACCGGCCGCGCTGGCCGACCCGCCCGGCGCGCCGGCGGCCCCGGCCGCGCGGCGCCGCTTGGACGGCTTGCCCTGCGAGTCCAGCGACGTCGAGCTCGCGTTCTCGCCGGACTGCTTCAGCCGGCCCAGCGACCGCGAGTCGGTCGACGTGCGCGGCGACGTGCCCGCCCCGCCAACCCCCAGCGACGGCAGCACCAGCTTCTTCTGCTTGCTCGCCGGCAAGATCTCGTCCAGGTCGACCGGCACGCCCAGCGACACCAGGAACAGCCGGCGGATGCGCGAGCGGATCCAGTCGGGCGGGGCCAGCGGCGGCGGCGCCACGAGCTGCGACCACAGCGACGCGCTGCGCGTGGTCAGGAAGGTCGAGGTTTCTTTCGTGATCGAGGGCAGTTCGGGAATGTCCCAGTCTTCGGGGGGGAGTAATAGCTCGACGTACTGCGCGATGGCCGTGGGGATGTTGTCGCGGTCTACGCTATCGTAGTCGGGTAGAGGCTGCACGGGCAAGGAGAGCAGTGTTAGCAGAAAGACATGTTAAACCNGGGGGGGGGGTGGATCATGAACGGTGGGTATGTGTCCTTACGAAGGGCATTGCTGGTACTGCTGGGGTGGGAGCCGGCGCGGGCGACGGAGCAACAAGCGACGGCTCGGGTTGCTGGAACCCATCGCCAAAGTCGTCGAACCCGTCGCCATCACCTCCACCCTCTTCAAAGTCGTCAAAGTCGTCTCCAAAGCCATCATCATCGCCCTCAGCCTCATCTTCGTCTTCGTCCCCTTTATCCTGGTCCTCTTCTTCGTCGTAGTCGTCAAAGCCAGCCCCCGACGGTTTTCGTGTAGACCCTGTCAGGGTACTCGCCCGCTCACTGGCGCCATCTTCGTCTTCATCGTACGGTTCTAACGACACTGCCGCCATGGCCGCCACGGGGGTCTTGGGGGTATCTGGCTCGTCCGACGCCCATGCGTTGTTGGTGGGCGACTGCAGCGTAACGCGGAACGAGTTCTCAAAGCGCGTGTCCTCGACCTTGATCGCCGGCACCGGGTAGCCATTGGCGGATTCCTTGTCTTCAGACTCCCCGTTTTCGTCGTCGTTGCTGTCCGCCGATTCCGGCGCCGCCGCGCTCTGCTGTATCCTGGGGGCGGTGTCGGAGTCTGACGAGGGTTCGGGAGAGTCCCGAGACGAGGACCGAGGCTCGGACTGGGCATCGGAGAAGTGATCTTCGGATTCCGACTGGTCTGTGTGGCGATCGGGAACACAGTCAGCGAGGACTGAAGAGGAGCTGCACGATTATAACATAGCGACGCCAGATCAATGCTCACCTGCATCTAGCTCTGCTTTCTTCCGTGGAGTGGCCGGTTTAGCCACATCCTCCGACGGTGACGCCATTGCGGCTGTGAGAAGAGGACAGTGCAGCGAAAAGAGATGTTCGACAACGATACTCAAAAGGAAGAGATGGTGACTTGGACAGCTGTCGGTGCAAGAGGGGCCAAGTGGTCGAATTCGGAGACAATCTAGTGGTGATAGAGATGGACCCGTCCAGTATGGCAAACCTTAAAAAAAAGGAGATGAGAGGATAAGAATATAGCAGCGGTGCCACCTGAAAATCCTAGACCACAGCAGATATCCAAGCAGAAATAGAACAGCGAAACGTCGTGAGTTGGGGCACGAGGTTGTTGAAAATGTTGGNGGGGGGGGGGGGGGTGTGTAGTTCTTGTTCTCTAGTACTGCAATTTTACAGCGCCTAAGGCCTAGGCGCCACTGCAGATTCCAGCTGTTTCCTAAGCGCTGTTTTAGACATAAGCGCCAACCCTAACCAGCCGCCCCTCGAGTTTTCCAACCAGAAGGCCAGGAGCCAAGACATCACAATTCAAGAGAGTGTAAACCCTGCTATATTTGGAATATTACGATATGGGATTGAACAAGTTGTCGTGCCTTCTTCGTAGTCCATAAGTGGTAGAATCCTGTTTGATACTATTGACCTGGCCTCACAGTCCTCCAAGTGACTGACGAAGGCCGTTAACGTGCATGGTCCCGGAACCATCGACATAAATGTGATGGCTTGTGGCCACTCCATTGACAGGCTTGATCCTGGCGCCGATGATGAGTTCCTTGTCGTTAGGGTTGTATCCGGAGTAGTGGACAGGGCTGCTGCCGTCGTTTCGGTGACTGATCAAACAATCGTATTACACTTGGGGCGTAAACATGCGTTTGGCTGTGCGGTGTTTTCCCGAGAAACTGCGGTGGAGAGTCTTTGACTTACAGGATCTCAACAGGCTCAGTCTCCCCAACTTTCTGCGCCGGAGGGAGGTGCGGGATTAACGGAACGCGGCCAGTCACTTCTGCAGCCATAATGAAACTGCCCATGCCGTCTATTAAGTTGTAATACATACCTGGACGGCACCATTCTGGCTGTAAGACTCGGTTGCCATGTCCCATTCTGCTAGGAGATAGATTTTTGGGGGGGTAACCGAGCCAAGTTGAAAGTCGGCGTCTAGTGGTTAAAATGCTTCGCGAGAACATATTGGTATATGTGATGAAGACACAGGAAGAGATGGAAGATGAGGTCATGAGATGGCAAAATTGCGAGAAAGGAGTTGGGAATTGAGATCTATCGTGAAGGTAGCCCCATCTGTCGAGGGGATTCTGGGGCCTTTTATATCATTGCCAAATCCATCTCATCTGATTTCAAGTGAGATGGAGTAAGATAATCCACACTGACCTGAGAATGGCCGCGTCAAGGTCAGAACAAGCCTGAGACGGAGAAAAGACCCGGCCAACGGTAGTGATCGTTCATGGGAATCTAGGAAACCAATCACTGAGATGAATAGCAGCCTACATGATGGCTGAGGCCATGATACAGGCTCCTATAGTAAAGATAAGGCTGACAGCGTCCTGTTGGATGTTTGTGTATATCTGGTTTGGCCAAAAACATAGACTTGGTAGACGCCGAGAACGACCATGTTTTCATAGAGCCGGAAAATGGGTTGCGCTGAGGGTTGGCCTTTCTTTCGGGCATGTTCGGGCGGTGCAGGTCGAGTAGAAGAGTGCAAGAGTCGCCCACATTAGATTCAGGAAGAGTAACCGCCATCATTGACTTGGTTAGTTCTTCGGAGCATTTCGCCCAGATCAAACGCGCATCCTAAGAAAGACGCTTGACAATCCAAGGATCATCTACCAGTTCGGAAGGTGTTTTACGGTCCGCGGCCGCCCATTGAAGCATCCCTCTAACCATCAGAAGGAATAGTTCCTTGTCTTCCCCTTCAAGATTGGTTTCCAGCGCTTCAAGCGGTAGCGGAGGGAGAAGTTCAATCCCCGCGCTCCATTCACCTATTGCCCGTCTCTCAGATTGGTTAGCTATCACGGCCTAGATTCGGGTTCAGAAAAATAGCATGTGTAGGATACTGATCGAGATCTGACCTGTTTCGGTAAAGAACTTTGACCGATATTCGCCTCGTGGAATGAGGTCGGACTTGGGGTCTCCGAGATCTAAAATGGTTTCTGCCAGGTCGGCTCTTCCGTGGTATGTATTGTGCACTGGAGTTCTTACGTTGTCCCCGAAGCGCTGTCCTGCGAGGTTTGGGGAGGTCAGCACCAACCCTAACTAACCCAGGACCTTTCAGCCACATGGCGTGGCTGAATGCTGGATTTTCTGGTTGGCTCACACAGCAACAAAAAGCTCTGCGCGTATCGCGTACTTTTTGGAAGCTTCAAGAAAAAAATAAAATCAGGGAGCGCCACACCTAAAAGCTACACACTTGTGTAGTGTTTTCTCTTCTCCCATCCAATTGTTCTTTTTTTTTTTTTTTTTTNCTTGTTTGTGTAAATTCATCCATCGTGAATCTACTTTCGTTCTGTTGCTGTTTTCTTCTTCTCCTTTCGCCCCTCAGGCTCTTTCCATTTCTTGTTCCTCTTTCTCCTCCAATTGTCGACCGCTCATCCTCGACAGTTTCCTCCATCCATCAACTTCGAGCGCCCATCGACTCTCGATTGCCGCCAGCATCAGCATCAGCATTCATCGCCTGCGTCCATCTCACTTCTCGCGATACCTTCAGACTCTCCCTCAGCCTTTCCCGATGTCGTTCAACTTCAGTGCCGGCTCCGGCTCTGGCTCTGCCTTTGGCGGTGGCCAGGCGCCCTCCGGCGACGCTCCCAAGTCCCTGTTCGGCTCGACGCCCGCCACTGCTGCCGCCACCACCCCAAAGTCGCTCTTCGGGGCCGCCCCCCCTGCTTCCGGCGCTCCCTCGATGTTTGGAGCTGCTGCTCCCGCCGCCGCTCAGCCCGCCGGCGGCCTCTTCGGCGCTGCTCCCGCCGCCTCGACGCCCTCGGCTTCGCCGTCGCTCTTCGCGGGCACCTCGACCACTCCCTCCACCGGCGGTCTCTTCGGTAGCAAGCCTGCTGCTCCTGCGACTTCCACCCCCACCCAGTCTCTGTTCGGCGGAGCCACCGCCATGCCCAGCACCGGCTCGTCCGGCTCGCTCTTCGGCCAGAAGCCCGCCGCGCCTGCTCCCTCGGCCGGTGGCTTCTTCGGCCAGGCCGCAAGCCAGCCGTCGACTGCCGCCCCGAGCATTACTACCACGGCTGCCTCGCCCACCGGCGGCCTGTTTGGTGCCGCTGGTACCAGCACTGCGGGTACAGCCTCGTCGCTGTTTGCCAACAAGCCTGCCAATCCATCGCCTCTGGGAGGCGGCAGCCTTGCCACTCCTCTGAAGCCGGGTCCGTTGTTCCCCTCTACGACGCCTGCGGGCGCCCCTCCAGCTAACAGTGCAACCTCTGCCTCCCTAGCTCCCGCGACTACTGCCCCCACGTCGCTGTTCGGCGCAAAACCCGCTGCCCCTGCCGGAGCCGCTGCTCCGTCTCTATTTGGCGCTGCCGCCGCCTCGACCACTCCTGCCGCGGCTCCTACCGCCGGCGGCGGTCTCTTTGGTGCCGGCGCCGCGGCCTCTGCCGCTCCCACCACAACCTCCGCGCCCACGGCGGCTGGCAGTCTGTTTGGTGCGGCTAAGCCCGCCGCACCGGCACCTGGTGGTGGCTTGTTTGGTGCAAAGCCGGCTGCGGCTCCTGCCATGGCTGGTGCTTCAGCTGCCAGCGTCTTTGGCAAGCCCGCGGCTGCTCCCGCCACCACCGCTGCGTCGGCGACTCCCACTACCACCGCAGCTGCCCCTACTTCTGCTGGTAGTTTGTTTGGAGCTGCCGCCCCTGCCACTGCCGGTCCGACTCCTACTCCCGCCGCCACCTCTGCGGCTGATGCCTCCAAGCCCGCCACGGCCGCCGGCTCTCTCTTCGGAGCCAAGCCCGCCGCTACCACGACCGGTGGCCTCTTTGGCGCTCCCGCTGCCGCTCCTGCCTCCACCACCCCTGCTGGTGCCGGAGCTACCGCGGCCCCCTCCCTCTTTGCCGCCAAGCCTGCCGTCGCTGCAGCCTCGACTGCGCAGCCCGCCGCCGGCGCCAACCCGATGAGTGCCTCAACAGCCGGCCCCCCCTCCCAGCTCCCGCGCCTGAAGAACAAGAGCATGGACGATATCGTCACGCGGTGGGCGACCGACCTGTCCAAGTACCAGAAGGAGTTCAAGGACCAGGCGACCAAGGTGGCCGAGTGGGACCGGCTGCTGGTCGACAACGGCGAGAAGATCCAGCGGCTGTACCTGTCGACGTTTGAAGCCGAGCGCGCGAGCAACGAGATCGAGAAGCAGCTGCTGGTGGTGGAGAGCCAGCAGGACGAGCTGGAGTCGTGGCTCGACCGCTACGAGGCCGACGTCAAGGACATGATGGCGCGGCAGTACGGCGGTGGTGTGGGCGGCTCGGCCGTGGCTGTTGGTTCCGGGGCGGGTGCGTCCGGCGGCGAGCAGGTCGGCGGACCCGACCAGGAGCGCGAGCGCACGTACAAGCTCGCGGAGAAGCTGACCCAGCACCTGGATGAGAAAAGCCGCGAGCTGGGCAAGATGGTGCAGGAGATTAACGATATCTCCGCCACGCTCAGCAAGAGCAACCGGCCCGAGGATCCTGTAAGTCTTTCTCTCCATCCACCCAAGCACACCGCTATCTCTGTTCCTCTCATACTAACCATGCTCTTCTTTTTTTTTTCCCCAATCGCCAGATCAGCCAGATTGTCCGTGTGCTCAACGGCCACCTCACGCAACTGCAGTGGATTGACACGAACGCCGCGGGCCTGCAGGCCAAGATCACCGCCGCCCAGAAGGCGAGCAACAACCTCGGCAGCCAATACGGCATGGCCGACAACGACGCCGCCGAGAGCTTCTACCGGTCGTACATGTCCCGGAAGTAAAGCGCGCCCTTTCTTCTTTCCTCTTTCGTTTTTTCTTTCTCGTTCTGCTCTTTTCTTGCGTCTCCCCTATGTCTCTATTCTTGGGACCCTTAGTTTTTCCGGTGACGGATTCTGCAAAGTCTGGTTTTGATCTTTTTGTTCCCGCGGAGTTTGGATTGGGGGATGCTTTTTTTTTCCTGTTTGACTTTTGTATTCCAGGCCGTTTCGTTTTCTCTTAGTCCCCTCCTCTCCCGTATTACACTTCTCTAGAGTACATGTTGTTGTCTTTTAATCAAGGAACCGCAAAAAAGGGAATGGTACTGCTTTTGAGAGATTCTGTTGGAGTATTCTTTTTTCCTCATGGAATTTGGTGGTAGTGAACATTCTACCACGGCACACATATATATCACAATCCGTTCATGTAACAAAAAAACCGAAGTATATTTATGACACTTTCAGAATGTTTGGTTGTACACGGGGAGAGAGAGATCTTCCAGAAGAGAAGTTATTGAACCAAAAAAGGTAGATTCATTGAAAAAGGTCGCCCGCCGGTCCCGTATCAGGTCCGAAAATGCAGGTGGCCTTCTCGTAGTGGAAGATCCGGGAGAGAGAATTTGGGTGGTAGGCGAGAAGAGAGAGAGATATGGACAGAAAATATAACATAACAGACAAGAGCAAAAAACGCAAATGACTTCCAAAGAGGGAGCAAGGAAAAAGAAAAACCTGCAGAACAGTTTACATGCGGAAAATGATTGAGGTAGTATATTTCTCTCTCTCTCTATCTTCCTGGGAGGGGGTTCCGCTTCTTTCTTGTGGCAGACCAAAAAGGAAATTCGATTTTTTCAAGAGTCGAATAGATTCAAGCAGCCAGTTCTGTTGGCACGGGAGAAGTGATTCGGGTGAGCGTGGGAGCAACTGGTTTGGCGGTTATGGAAATTGGTTGAAAATACAGAGTTTATTTTTGCTCCTTGGTCAGGTCGTCACTGTCGGGGGGAGAAGAAGCGGAGAGGGTTGAGAGTCAGCATATAAAAACGTCGAAGCACACGTAAAGATCATAACGGCATCAGATCATGAAAGCAGAGCAATGGCATCGCAGAAACAATATATCGGCATCCACATGCAGTTTCAGCACCTCAAGAAGGGACCAAGATGTAATGCCTCAAACGCGGATGTGGAGCCGATATGACAAAAACAGGATATAACAGGCAAAAAGCAGAACAACAGCCATTGGGGGCCATCTAGATGGGGAACGGGGGCCGTGTATGACCATACATGTGTTCGGAGAGCTGCTGGAGGTGAGCCTGCTGCTCGGCGAGCTTCTTCTTGAGCTCGAGCAGCTTTTCGCGCTCACGCTGGCGGATGGCGTAATCCTCGGAGGCACGCTCACGGCGCTGGAAGGCATCGCTGTATAGCAGGAAGAGAGGGGCGTGTTAGTAGTCTGGGAGAGGATAGTTGAAAGCTGTGCGGACTCCGGGACGCCGAGTAGATGCGAACATCTCCCCCAGCCAAGCTGGTGATAGTTCCCGCGGAAGCTCCCTTGCGCCGAGCTGAGCTCGGATGTGACGAGCAACACGGCCGGAACACACCAGCCAGCAGACGAACGGGGGTGCGCGGGGACACAGCGGCGAACCATCAGCGGCGAAACACCGGTGGCCGGGACCATCAGGTGGCCACCACCAGTGTCAGGACAAGAAAACAACGAACCCAGAGCCGCCGGTCTTCGACGGAGCACCAGTATCACCGGCCGCCATGGTGCGGGCAGTGCTGGAGAACGAGGCCGTGGCCACACGCGGAGCAAAGGCCGGCGAGCGTGCAGCGGACTTGGTGATTGAGCGAAGCATGATCGCAGCAAAAAAGAACTTGATGATGAGGATGGCTTTGGTTTGTTGATGGAAGATTTTCCAAGGAGAGAAGGGCAGGAAAAAACAGAGGAGAGAAAAAGCAAAAGCGTTGAGTGAGGTTTAATAAGGGCCGCTGGGAACTCCAAACACATGAGGAACCCCGGCGATTGGCGCCCGCTGATTGGCTGGAACTCCAACGGCCCATGGCCTGAGGAATCGACCACCGGATTTTGGCGGTTGGCTTTTTTGGGGGGGGCTTGTTCGGAACGATGCGGGAGGAACTGTTACCAGGGTACTTCGACTGTCTATGCACCGGCCATGAGGAATCTCGGTACCGCACTATTGCCCCGATCTGGCCCAAAACTCTGGGCACACGGCATTCGCTACCCACACAAACACCGCTGTTTTTTGGTCCCTACGAAAGATGGGGAGGAAAGAACCACGACAGGCCACTTTTGCGAAGGCTGGCAGCTGACAGGCCGTGTGGGATGGACAACTGGTGACAACTGCAGGGCCGAGATTTCTAAAGGATGCCCCGGCGAGGAGGACGGGGGGGGCAAGCAGTGACGATGTTTTATTTATTGGTTTTTATTCTTTATCTTCTGCATCTGACATCTCTGCAGAGTCGGTGGTGGTGATCTGACGCGATCCGGGTGTTTTCGTTATCGGCTCTTCCTGGCTGGATCTCTCTGGAGGCCGGGGTCTGTTGATGTGTGCATCTTCCGCAAACCTCGTCCAAGCCGGTGGTGGTGATTGTGGCTGGGACGCCGGTGTTTCTCTGTGTCCGGTGAATGCAGAGTTCCTACGAACTGGACAGTCATGTGTCTCTGCATCCTCGAACAGAGCACCTGGGTTTGTGTGTGTGGCTTTTCTCTGTTTCTGTGTTCGGCGTGGGATGGATATGCCAGAGTGACGTGATTGACCGGTTAGTCTCGCAATGGCCGCAGAGGCTGGTGCCGTCATTGCGACCCAGACTTCCGATGTTGCATCTCGTGTTCTTCTGTTGCGGCTCGGTACTTGGATGTGGGTGGTGTTCTCGCTCGTGTCTTGTTTCCCATCCCACTATCCAGAGGATCTTTTCGCGATCCTGAACTCTCGGTGTCACACCCCAAGTTCCTTATCTATCGTGGCTCTGGCTAGTCCGCTCGCTCAGTCTGGCCGAGCTAGTTCGCCCATTTTTTGGCAGCAGGCAACCAAACACCACCTCCCGCATGTGGTCTCCCTCTCCTGCTCCTGTTCCCATCCTGATTCCCAAGCATCACGAGCTCATGTCGAGATGCAGCTGCCTTTCAGTGTTGATGGATATCTCCCGCCGTGGCTGTTGTCCCAACCGGAGCCGCAACAATCGAGGCGTCAACTCTACGAGCAGGATGAAAACTGAGATATCTCGGGTTCTAGTGGCAGAGGCTTTAGTTTACCCCGCTAGACATACGTCAACCGGTCTTAAGTGTGTATAAGTTTGGTGATCTAGGGCGGCCAGAGATGGTCCAGTATATTTCTCTGCCTCCCTCTCTTCTCCAGTGGATCTCCTTTCTTTGGATTTATTTTTTGGGGCTTGTTTAAGGAATCCTTGTCTTATCTTCTCTTCTTTTCTCGTGTAAATAATCACCAACATACCAGCCACAGTCAGTGTCCATCTTGTGCTGCCCAACCCTTACCAACCCTAATCAACCCTCACCTTAGTCACATTTCCTTTTTCTGCTGTCCACCTGCCCCACGTTGTTTGCGTCCTGCATATCCCACTTGAACCCTCCATCAAGTAACTTTCCTCCTTTTTTCAACCTCTCCCCCCCATTGACTTCATTTCTTCCCATCTTCATCACCAATCTGCCTTGCAAATCCTCTCTCTCCCCAAAATCCCACCTTTCCTCAAACTTGGTAAGTTATTGCCCGTGTCGCTTAGTTCATATCATATCCCACTTTGCTTCGTTTCCTTTTTCTGCCATTTCCTTTGAATGCCCTTTTTTCGTTGTCCCTTTTCCTGGTCTACTGCCCCGCTCCCCCCCAACAAAGATCTGAAGCCTTCCCAGGCCAGAAACATCCAGACTCTGCCCCTGCTGCCAGTGTAGCAAATTATGTCCGGCCAAGTGCTCCGGTCTTCATGACCCCGGGTCTCTCGGTCTCTTGTCTCTATATTGTCACTTTTCGGTCCTCGATCTTCTCCTCTCGACAAGTCTCTTCCGCCTCGGTGTCATATAACATCACGTCGTGGATCCAGCATCTGCAAAATCAGCGTCACCCGGGCTCGCCGACCCACTCTTCGCGATTATCTCTCTTTCTTGTCGATGCCACCCGAAATATTTCGCTATACTGCCTGTTTTCTATAGTCGGTGAAGCCGCAATGTCAACGACGACTCAACAACCACGCTCTGTGGTTACACACGAACAGTGGTCGGAGAGGGAAATATGGCCAGAGTCAAGTCACACACAAATTACTACCCAGTGATGTGACTAGTCAGAACACCAGCCAAGGCAAAACCACCAAAACAGTACAATATCCCGGCGCCCTCAGAAATTCCCCGTGATTTTCAGCTGTTCGGCACACCCCGCAATCGGCGGGGCTTTCGGGGGAAGAAACCGCAGCAGCACCGCCAGACTTGAGAGACACCCAGAGACCGAGACCGAGACCGAGACAGAGACAGAGACACGAGAGACCAGAGTCAAGAAGAGAAGCCAGACGTCGAAGTCGCGTCCGCTCTTATCCTCTATCCCCAGCCAGAGAGGGGGGGAAACAGGGCTGTCATCGCTTCTACGGGTTGCCATCTCCAACGTCACTCTTGCATTTCTGGCTGTGCCCGGTTCCTGCGAGGCCGCACACCGCGGATTGCTTCCCTAAGACTGCTTTGCTGCATATTACATATTGCATATCTTGGGGTTATTGCCTTTCCGGCTTCCTGTTCATCTGCGTTTGCAACTGTCATGCAACCACTCTATCGGGGCTGACAGCTGGCAAGGCGACAATTTTCCCTGTCAACATGGCCCATCACAAATGCAATTGTCCGTCCACACATAATTGAGCCCCTTGGAGCCATACGAAACCACCCACTGCCCCCTTCCCTATTTACAGCTTCACTCTCCACTCCATCGCAGTTTTTGTTCTGTGTGTTTTTTTCTTCCCCTCTACATACACAACACCACTTTCTTCCTTCATCACCCCTCCACAACAAACATTTTTTCTTTTTCTTTTTCTTTTCCCTCCACAAGACAGTCTTGACGACTTTCCTCTTTGTTTTTTGTTTCCCCTATTTTCAATTCTTCTTTTCCCTCTTCCTCGTTCCCACTCCCCCCTCCATTATCCTCTCAACTCCTCCTCTTCTCTCATCTTTGTGTGAACATTTATTCCTTTCCTCGTATTTCACTTTCCCCTCCAACGTTGATACTAACTTCATCACCTACTTACTCTCTTCTAGAATTCCTTCGTTTCCACCGCAAAAATGGGTCAGGAAGACGCTGTTTACCTCGCCAAGCTTGCTGAGCAGGCCGAGCGCTATGAGGGTAAGTTCATGGACATGTGAGATGGCATCCGCTTTGAAGACCGCAAGCTCTAACAGGTTCACCTTTTCTTTCCTTTCATCTAGAGATGGTCGACAACATGAAGATTGTCGCCTCCGAAGATCGCGATCTTACCGTCGAAGAGCGCAACCTCCTTTCGGTCGCCTACAAGAACGTCATTGGTGCCCGCCGTGCCTCGTGGAGAATCGTCACCTCCATCGAGCAGAAGGAGGAGTCCAAGGGCAACTCCACCCAGGTTACTCTGATCAAGGAGTACCGCCAGAAGATTGAGGCCGAGCTTGCCAAGATCTGCGAGGACATCCTCGAGGTTCTCGACCAGCACCTCATCCCCTCTGCCAAGTCGGGCGAGTCCAAGGTCTTCTATCACAAAATGTGCGTTTCCAGCATTCTCGAGCTTTCTTTGTTTTTTTTTTGTTTTTTCCTCTGCTTCCGTTTGTTTCTCCAAGTCTCCCTTAGGGCCCCTGACTAATGACATGTGATTCTCTCTCGCTTTTCAGGAAGGGCGACTACCACCGTTACCTTGCCGAGTTCGCCGTTGGCGATCTCCGCAAGAACTCGGCCGATGCTTCGCTTGAGGCTTACAAGGCGGCCACTGAGGTTGCCCAGACTGAGCTCGCCCCCACCCACCCCATCCGCCTGGGTCTTGCCCTCAACTTCTCCGTTTTCTACTACGAGATTCTGAGCTCGCCCGATCAGGCCTGCCACCTGGCCAAGCAGGCTTTTGATGATGCTATTGCCGGTATGTTTTGTTTTCCTGTCGTTCAGTTCGTTGCCGGATGTTGTTTACATACGCACGCGACACATTCTTCACAATCTTGGTCGTGGCTTGTGTGTTTTGTGTGTGATGATGCATTTACTGGTCGCAAACAATAATTACTAACCGTTTGCCGTTTCTACCTCTTCGCTTAGAGCTTGACACCCTTAGCGAGGAGAGCTACAAGGATTCGACTCTCATCATGCAGCTCCTGCGCGACAACCTCGTAAGTTCTCGCACCTATGGTTTCTCGGAATCTTGCTCGAGACATGTCCGTGAGCTAACAGCCATCTTTTTTTATCCCCATAGACCCTTTGGACCTCGTCTGAGCCTGAGCCGGCTCCGGCTGCTGCTGCCCCTGCGGCGGACGAGCCCGAGGCCGCTGCTCCCGCTTCCGAGGAGCCCAAGGCCGAGTAAACGAAGACTCACGAACTTTGCAACTTTCCCTCCAGTTTTGTTATGATGGGTCATCGTCAGGATTAGGGTAGGATGGTGTCTCTGGAGTGCCTTTTTTGAGACCCCCTTTTTTTTCTTTAATCTTTCTTCCGCACCTTTTCTTTTCCTTAATTCTTTCGTGGTTTCTTCTGTGCTTCTTTTCCCAGAACTATTTTGTTTTGAGCAAATAGATTTTCAGGAGAAGATAGCGTCGAAAGGCCTGTAAATGAATATAACGAAAAGAAATGATTCAAATTCTCCCCTTTTTTATTCCTCTTCCGGTATTCACTTTTCGTTCTGTTTTTCTTCTTTTTTATTAATTAGAGAAAATGGGAAATAAATTCGAAGCAAAAAAGGGGTTGTTCTCTCTACACACACACATCACAAAAGAAAAGAAAATCCAGTCACATCACGAGGAGCAGAGGGTGAAATAAACGAAAGAAGGCTAAGATTTTCTAGTTTCCATTTTTAAGTCACTGCTATTCATGTATCTTGTTCTGTCTACTTTTGCTTTCCGTCTTCTTTTTTTAACTTCCTTTCACAAGGACACTAAATACCATCTTCTGGAGAAGGGATTTCTTCATATAGCCTCAGCGGTGTTGCGTCTTGTGACTGTGTGAGCGATGTTTGTAGAAGAAGAAGAAGAAGAAGAAGAAGAAGAAGATACGTGAAGAGATATGTTGGGAAATGGCTGTCTGTCTGCGGATAGTGCCTGTGAAGCGTTTGGGTGGGATGAGGGTTCCGGGGGAGGTCACGGAGGGGTGCCGTGCTCGGAGGGACGTGAGGCCGAGGAATGCTCCGAGGGGACTTCCGCGGGTGGACTCACAGCCGGGGACTAGGTGTGGTGTCCAGACTTGTGTTTCCTAGGAACAGAAGACGGTCCTGATCAGTTGTGTGCAGTGATGTTGTGTGAATAGCACTGCTGAGCTGCGCGAGCATAGCAAGAAGACGGAGCACGTCTGCAAAGGATTCAAGAAGCGGAGGCCCGGGGACAAAAACCCGGGCCGCACACACACGCAGCCTTCACCCGTCATCCTGGGCCTCCTCGACGACGGCAAAAGCGACGCGGACGCACAGACTGCAATCCGAGCACGGCACCACAATCTCCATCTCGCCGGCATCAGCCGCCGCCGCCAGGTCGTCCTCGCCACACACGAAGCCGCGCGGGTTGCCGCACCGGCACGCGCGCCACCAGACGCCGCCGGCCGCGTCGGACGCCAGCTCGTCCAGATCGACCACGTCCCCGCGCGCGTCGTCGGCCGCGGCGCCGGGCCGCGCCGCGGGGTTCGCGGCCGCCGCGCCGGTGCGCAGCCAGGCGTCGTAGGCCGCGCGCTGCGCGGGCGAGATCAGCGTGTGCATGGCGGCCACGATCACGTCGACCGCGATCGGCGCGCCGCGCGCACTCGCGCGGCTGCGGCCGGCCGCTGCGCCGGCTTTGTCCGGGTGGTGCTGCAGCAGCGCGCGCCGGTAGGCCTGGCGCACCAGCGCCGCGGGGTTCGCGTGGCCGGCGAGCGCGGCCGGCGTCAGGCCGAGCACGGCGTAGTGGGTGAGCACGGTGGTCTGGGCCATTCCAGGAAAGGGTGCCAGTAAGATCAAAGACGAGGAGACGTGTTGATAGAAAAAAAAAGAATGGCTTGAATGTGCTTGTGTAGACTTTTATGGACAGAGAAGGTTTCAAGCTGGAGCTTGACGAAGATTTTCTTCCGCCCACGATTTTCTATTGCAAGCCGATTATGTAAGCCGTTTCTTCCACAGTGGCGATGAAGGACGACACCACCTCACGAGCCCATTCTTGAAGCCGTTTTTCCGGATGGTAAGCACGAAGAGAGCAGTGCGGTTGAAGCTGTAGAGCAAGAAGTCACAGTCGGAGATCGCGGAAACGCCTGGCAAACGCCGCCGTTGCTGGGACAGCCAAAACACAGGGAACTCGGCACGTTCCCGAGACACTGGAAACAACAGAAGCAGAAGAGAGGACTCTATCGTGGCCCGAGCATATATAGCAAGCAAGAAAATAGATAGAAACACCATGGCGTAAAGCTTTATATAGTACCACACTATCATACATGATATCACACGGCGTGCGACGGATGTGGGTTGGAATCCAGGGAAGATACAATGGACTCCGAACAGGGAGAACCGTCTGTCCCGGTGGACGTCGTCATTCGATGGGTAGCCGCTTATTTCGGGAACCGCTTCCACCATCTCGCGCCGGTCTGTGTCGAAGAGAGGACGGAGGTGTTAGTCTAGGAACTGTGGCCGCCGTGTATCTCGAGGCAATAGCACGCTCGCAAAAAAGGGGGGGGGTGTGGGAGGGCAGCACAAACCTTTTTCCATTCCCGGATCAGCTTGGGCATGGCCAGCATGGCCTCTCTGCGCTTCTGCAGTCTAGACAGGAAAACTGTCAGCAGCACGCTCTCTCAACGCCGTTCAAGCCCGGCCTCCCCAGCCAAAAAGCACGTCCACGACAGAGAGAAACTACCCACCTGGAAATCAGCATGCGCTCATGCTTATGGCCCTTCACCCGCTGGCCCACACCAGTGCCCTTGACCTGCAAGCCGTGCTCCACGCGCTTGGCCAGCCGCTCCGACGGCGCCTTGGCCGACGGCGGCATCAGCTCCTCGACGCCGTGCAGGTGCGCCAGCTTCAGCAGCATCGCCTGCCGCCGCAGCGAGTACACCGGGTCCTGCCATTTGCCTGTGAGCGGGTTGCGGTGGAAGGCGAACGGGTCGGGGCGTTCCTGCTGGTACGCTGTCTGTGCCGTGGGCTCCGTGGTCGCGGCGGGTGTGGTGGTGGTGGTGGTGGTGCTCGCGGGAGCGGACACGGCGCCGGCGACGAATGCCGGCGGGTACCGCGCCAGAAAGCGCAGGAGCACCGGAGGGAGCGTCTTCGCCAGCGCGATCTGGTCGGATGTATTTTGTGATGACATGGCTGTGGAATTGCCGGAACTGGTTGTCGTTGAGAAGAAGACCCTGAGCTCCCATGTACGCCTCTCTTTTTTTTATCTCGTAGACAGCTCAATTGAAGATTTTGGGCGTCGCAATCGTTCACCCGAGATTTACCCGCCTTCGGCTGCGCGTTTGCATGGCCAGCTGACACCACCTGCTGCCACCTGTCCACCCATTTTTCGACTTCGATTTTTTGAGCTTCCTCAACGTCCAAGCACATTTCTCGAAGGCTTGAACTCTCATCATCTCCATCTCACAAACTCGAACATCTAGACCCTCATGCCTCTTTATTGTTCACTCAGTTATTCTAATTTTGACCGTACTTCCTCCGTCCCTCCGTCCCTCGCATCCTCACCTCCAACGCAGGATGGACGGCGGTAACCCAGCAAAACGCCCGCGCTTCGACCTCGACGACTTCCTGCAAAAGAAAAAAGAAGCCGACGCCGCTGGAAGCAAGCCGCGATGGATCCCCAAGGCGCAGCGTGAAGCACTGGCCGCCAAGCAGAAGCAAGCGGAGGAAGCCCAGAAAGAGCGCGCAAAAGCCACTGCTGCGGAGCGCGAAAAGAAGTGGCTGCGCGAAGACGGCGGCAGCGGCGGGTCGACGCCGATGTCTCGGAACGGCGACGGCCGGGCGGGCAGAGACAGCCACCACAATAACCCGCGGAGGGACCGCGTCGACGGCGCCAAGGCCATCGCCGCCGCCCACGAAGCCATGCGCGGCGAGCGCGGCACCGGCCGCTTCGACGAGGCCCGCTGGCTGGCGGCCGGCCTGACACAGGCCGACATCATCGAGGAACGCAAGTGGCGTGAGAAGTACCTGGGCCCGGACAACATGACCAAGTCGTCGTTCGTGGTCAAGAAGAAACGCTCGCGCGCGCGCGAGAACCAGTTCAACTTCGACTGGAACCTCGACGACGACACCACACGCACCGACCTGATCTCGGCCGACTCGAAACAGCTCGCCCCCGCCGCCTCCGGTGGCGGCGGGCGCGGCAAGAAGCAGCAGCAGAACCAGCAGCAGAACCAGCCATTCTACACGTGGGACGACCGCTACGATGCGGCGGCCGAGGAGCGCCTGAAGGAGCAGATCCGCTTCATCGAGGAGAAGGACCCGGACACCGGCCGCGAGCGCGGCCGCGAGCTGCTGGACGAGTTCTACCGCGGCCGCGACCGCGCCATCGACAAGGACAACCGCACCGGCATGGGCCGCCACTGGTCCAAGAAGTCGCTCGCCGAGATGCGCCAGCGCGACTGGCGCATCTTCAAGGAGGACTTCGGCATCGCCACCAAGGGCGGCCAGCTGCCCAACCCCATGCGCAACTGGCGCGAGTCCGACCTGCCGCGCGACATCCTCGACATCCTCGACTCGGTCGGCTTCGACGACCCGTCGCCCATCCAGCGTGCCGCCATCCCCATTGCCATGCAGGCCCGCGACCTCATTGGCGTGGCCGTCACCGGCTCGGGAAAAACCCTCGCCTTCCTCCTCCCGCTGCTCGTGTACATCTCCGACCTGCCGCCGCTGACCACGGTGAACAAGAACGACGGGCCGTACGGCCTGATCCTCGCGCCAACCCGCGAACTGGTGCAGCAGATCGAGAAGGAGGCCCGCCGCTTCGCCGGCCCCATGGGCTTCAACGTCGTCAGCATCGTCGGCGGCCACTCGCTCGAGGAGCAGGTGTACGCGCTGCGCGACGGCGCCCACATCATCGTGGCCACGCCGGGCCGTCTCGTCGACTGCATCGAGCGCCAGCTGGTGGTGTTCGCGCAGTGCTGCTACGTGATCATGGACGAGGCCGACCGCATGATCGACCTCGGCTTCGAGGAGCCGGTCAACCGCATCCTCGCCGCGCTGCCGGCCTCCAACGAGAAGCCCGACTCGGAGGAGGCCGAGGACGCGTCGCGCATGAAGCAGTACCTCAGCTTCCGCGACCGCTACCGCCAGACCATGATGTACACGGCCACCATGCCGCCGCAGCTCGAGCGCATCGCCAAGAAGTACCTGCGCCGCCCCGCCATCGTCACCATCGGCAACGTCGGCGAGGCCGTCGACACGGTCGAGCAGCGCGTCGAGTTCGTGTCCGGCGAGGAGAAACGCAAGGCCCGCCTCAAGCAGATCCTCACCAGCGGCGAGTTCGCCGCGCCCGTCATCGTCTTCGTCAACATCAAGCGCAACTGCGAGGCCGTCGCCCGCGACATCAAGCACATGGGCTTCTCCACCGTCACCCTGCACGGCTCCAAGACCCAGGACCAGCGCGAGGCCGCCCTCGCCAGCGTGCGCGCCGGCCAGACCCAGGTCCTCGTCGCCACCGACCTGGCCGGCCGCGGCATCGACGTGCCCGACGTCAGCCTCGTCGTCAACTTCAACATGGCCACCTCCATCGAGAGCTACACCCACCGTATCGGCCGTACCGGCCGTGCCGGAAAGTCCGGTGTCGCCATCACCTTCCTCGGCTCCGAGGACACCGATGTCATGTACGATCTCAAGCAGATTCTGTCCAAGAGCTCCATCTCGCGCGTGCCGGATGAGTTGCGCCGCCATGAAGCTGCCCAGCAAAAGCCGACCAAGACGAGGCAGCAGAAGCCAGTTGAGTAGGTACACAGCTGGCCTGTATAATGATATCCTAGAATTTTCATGAGAGATAGAATCTAGTCAAATAGAATGATAACACATGTCCCAACTTACGCACGTATCGCCATGTCCCGTGATGAGTAGGTGGAAATTTCTAGAATTAAACAAAGCATTCATGACCTGTCGAGTTAAGTAAGACCACTCTAAGTACATGAACATCACCATCCAGCCAGCAGCCCGACAACTGAAGATACAAGACCAACGTCGAACCGGACACGAACCCAAGCAGCGGACAGATTGAGTCAACTACCCTCGAATACACGCATAACTCCGGTATACAGACACATACTTTCAAATTCCAGGTGAGGATGCGATAAGAGCAGCAAGATAAAGAAGCAAGATTGTGTTTTTATTACACGAAACAGTCTCAGGAGTCCGGATAAGCCAGAGAAAAAAGTCAGAAGCAAACAGTGAGCAAGAAAAGTACAGGCAACCGGAGAGGGGGGGGACCGATTTTTTTTCCACGCAAAAGAAAAAGAGAGAGAAAAACATATCAAAGGACAAGGAGAGAAACGAAGAAGAGAAAATACAGCCGGGGAAGGAAATGAAGGACTGAACTCCTGGAAATACTTGAGAAGCAACCGTAATTAACTAGACTAGGGAAAAGAAACTGCCCCGAAACTAACAACCGGGCGAGTCAAAGAAGAAGAGAAGGATGATAGCAAAGAATACCACCAAGAAGGCTTAGTAGTTCAGCTCACCACCACCTCCGCCGGCAACGTGGTCAAGGTCCTCGTAGCTCCGGAGGCTGCGGCCCTGGACCGCCTCACGCGGACCCACCGCCGCTCCTCCAGCAGCTCCGTCACCCCAACGGCCGCCGGGGCGCGACCGACCATCCGACCGGCCATTCTGCCGGCGATCGTAAGGTCCGGTGCGGTAGCCTCCGCCCTGGCCGCCACCACGGCCGCCAAATCCACCACGCGAGCGGATCGGTCCGGTCGAGTTGCCGCCATTGCGGTCATCAGTCGGGGTCGGCCAGCCGCCAGAGGCTGCCGCGTTGGCAAACACCGGCTTGAAGGTGCCAGCGGCCATCGAGAAGCTGGGAATCTGCGGCATCGAGCCGTTCATTCCCATGTTCTGAAGGCTGAAGCCACGCGGGGTTCCAGTGATTCCGGCTCCCTGAGGGGCGGGGAAGTGGCCGTTGGAGTTGAGGTCAGTACGAGACGGCGCAATGTGCGACGGGTCAATGACATAGGCGTTGATGAGAGCAAACTAGATTAGACGGAAATGTTAGTAGGGTGTTCCTAAACCTAGAGTATAAAAGAAAAAGAAAAACAAAAAAAAGAAGAAGAACTCACCTCCTGCTGGAGATTCTCAAGCCAGTCCGGATGTCTCTTATCCAGATGCTTGCGCCAGAAATGGTGCTCCTTGAACAGCTTCGTGCACTCGGGCACCTTGCACCGCCATTTGTGCTCGTCTTCCTGCTTGACATACTTGCGGAGCTCCTCGTCCAGCGACTCCTCAATGCTGCGGCCGCCCAGCTTGCGCAGATCAACAGTGTCAGGCTCGAGCAGCTGCATGACCTTGTCCTCAAAGGTGCGCACCCAGTTGTACGCGCGGAGGAGCTGCTGCTCCGTCTTGGACGACATGCCACGGAACTTCTTGGCCGAGCCCAGCTGCGCCTGATCGGCCGGCGGAACCGGGTTGCCGTCGGCATCCACTTCCTCGGCTGTCTCGCCACGCTTCTTGCCGGGGAACGGTTCGCCCCGAGCACTGGCACGCGCCACCATCTTAGCGGTCGACGACAGCGTTCCACGGGGGCGGCGGAGATGTCCTCCAGGGCACTTGCGGGTCAGCTCGTGCACCGAGTCGCACTCAAACACGCAGAAGAAGCAGAAGTTGAACACGCGGCGCAGATACTCGATCAGGAGATCCAGCTGCTTCTTCTGGATCAGAAGCTCCTCATCATCGACTTCCTCCTCGGTCTCATCGACGGCTCCCTCGTCGGAGTCGTCATCCTCTCCCATGGCATCCATGTCCTCGTCGCCATCGTCGCTGCGAGCTTTCTTGGCCTTGGTGGCAGTCTGGTTGGCAGAAGGCTGCAGATGGCCAGCATTGCGCATCTCGGCAACCTTCTCTTCAACCTTGAGGCTCGCCCGGAACGACGAGCCAAACTCCTCCTCGAACTTGTTCACAAGTCTCTGCACAAGCGAAAGATCCTTGGCAATGCGCTCGGGAGACGAGAAAAGGTCCCAGAGCGCCTTCTTGGACTTGTTCGAAGGCGGGTTGTGCACTCCAACGTGGCAAACAAAGTCTCCGCGAACCTCGTCCTTGACAGTCTTGCCATTAACAGCCTCCAAGGCTTTATCGGCAGTAGAGAGAAGAGGCGCAGGAGATCTGGCGGGAATATCGCCGTCCTCATCCTTAGGATCCGGGCGGTCGGTCGAGTCGCCCATCTCCGGAGCAGGGTGAAGCATAACCCAGCCAATGCGATGGTACCGCTTGCTAGGGTTGGGATCAGAGAGCGAAAGCCACTTGAACCCGCCCTCGGCCGTTCCGAGGTGTTCCTTGCAGAACGACTCGAGGTTCTGGCGGCTGACGTGGGGGGCAATTGTCTTGATGAGAAGGGTAGGCTGGAACAGATTCTCGTCGCGAATATCCGATCCGCTGCTGGGGACAAGATCGTTGACGCCAAGAATCTCAGTTCCAGCTGTAGCTTCTCCCTCTTCCTTTTCCACAACACCCCCAGTGCCGTTGCTCTCGCTCTTCAGGATGCCCTCAAGAGTGAAGTCATCGAAGACTCCAGCCTCCAGGTCCTGCTCCCACTGCTGGTACAAACCACTGCGGTATTCGTTGAGCTGGTCACGGTACGACGCCCGGGTCTCGGGGTCGTAGCGTTCCTTGAACCACTGCTCCTTCTTGTGCTCGTTAACGAAAGCACGCGCCATCTTGCCCTGAAGGTCCTCCTTGTAAGCATCGTACGCAGCTTGAATCTTGACGCGTTCCTTCTCGCGCTCTTCAAGGACCTCCCGAGGGGCACGGGGCCGCTCAGGCTCACGACGACGGCCAGTACGCTGGCGTTCCTTCTCCTCCTTGACCTTCTCGTTGAGCTTCCACCACTCGCTGAAGTAGGAGAAGCCGACCTGGTAGGGCAGCTTGGCCGGGTCCTTCAGCGGGTTATCAGTCATGGGGGGGACGGCCACTTCCTGGCCAGGAACATATCTGTCGATGTTGGCGGGCGGGGATCCGACACGGCGGGAACGGTCGTCGCGCTCGCGGGGAGCCTGGTAATCTTCGCGGCCACCACGCGAGGGGCGAGGTTCGTAGCGGTCGAGGGCAGGAGGGGAGCGCGAACGGCGTCTAGTGTGACCACGGTCATGGACTTCGGAGATTGTTAGCATTTTAGTAGACATCAGTTCATCCACATCAGGATGCAAATCCTTTGTGGGAGACATGATAAAAGAGTTGAAGAAGCCACCAATATGCTGGTTGGTGATGGTGGCAGAGAAGGAAGAGGGAAAGAAAGAAAGGGAGAAATAAACTTCAGATAGAATAAAGAAGAAAGCAGAATGAAAAAACAGAAGTATAATGAATCAAATCCAAGCACAACGTACCAGGAGAACGAGGGCGATAGTCTCTATCATCCTTCCGTCCCTCATCACGAGATGTCCAGGCCCGATCGGCCGGAGAACGACCGGAGGTCTCAGCGTATCGATACGAGTCCATGATTAAGCACGGGTCTGTCGACGAGTAAATACTAGTCGTCTCCTTCTCGGACTCGATCTTGATCTCGATGATGCGTGCACTTCAACGGCAGGTCGGCAGCTCAGTCACGTCTATGGTAGAGCAAACGTGAAGGGCTGCAGGGTCTTTCAACGGGGTGTGTGTAAGTAAACTGACGGCCAACTGGCTCTGTCCGAGGACACACCAAACCACCAAGAAAAAGGCCTAAGCAATGGTGACATAATGAAGAAAGAAGTTAGAGATGGGTGTCAAGCATGAACGAGAGAAGAAGAAGAAAGAAAAAAGATATCTAAAAGGCTCTCCACAGAGACCAAGAGAATAGAAGGATAAGAAGCGCTGGCGGAGGAGGCAAGACTAATAGAGCAAAAAAGTACAGGAGCAGGATCTAATGCCCAGATACACAAGAAGAGAGGAAAGCACTAGGAAAGGAGAGAAAGGAGTTATGAGCGAGCAGGAAGGATATATAGATAGATGGACAGAGTGGCAGAGATCCAGAGGCAAGGGGAGCAAGTGAAATAATAAAGTCTAAAGCAAAAGAGGCCGGGTCAGAAGCAGGTGAAAATGAATCACCAAGTTTCAACCACCACCCACTATATAGAGAGAAGGGAAGCAGAGCAGGAGAGAGGAGGGAAATAGCTAGAGTGAAGAAGTCTAAGGGCAGGAGTATCATAAAGGAGCAGTTATAGAATGAGGAAAAGACATAGGAACCATCCAAAGATCATTAGAAGTGGGGGAAATACAGAAAGAAGAACAGAGAGAGAGTCATATATAAAGATAGGCCTGAATCAAAAAAGAAAAAAAGACAGAGGACCAAGAAAGAAAGAAAAAGAGAAAAAAGGGGAGGGAGAACGAACACTAAAAAACCTGGAACTGATCTCTTTATGAATGATTTATCAAAAGAGATGATGAAATGAAACTCCAGGAAATCCAATTCAGATTAAACTGGACTCAATTCTGAGATGAAATTGTTGAAGTTGATGATGTTTTGGGGAAGTTGGAAAGAGAAGAAGAAAAAACCACAAGTCACAAGTTGATCAAATGTAGTGGTAACTGATTCAGGGGCCAAAAGAATTGATCCGTAGAGAGCAAGGGGTGTGGCTGGAAAATAAAGTGTCATGTTGATTAGGGTTATACGGGTTATATCGGTCTTAGTAAGGGTTGCGCAAATCCACGATTACAAGCACATCACAGCATTGCATCATGCACATCACCAATGAGTCTAAGAAAGCAAAAGTGAAGATTCCTGCAAGTAGACGACTTGTTCTATTTGACGTACGCCATGCTTTTTCAGGTTTGAAAATAAAACAGACATGGATCCCCCCCGAAAACAGTTTTCATAACCACACAAAACGCCACATCAAGCCCATGAGATAGCAAAAAGAAAAACACCAGATGACTTCTAACCCTGGATCTTCTAGAGAGCCCTGAAAAAGAAACAAAATGGAAATGCAAACAAGAAAGAGGGCAACGGACGGGCACAAAATGGAAAGAAAAAGAAGAGGCCGTGTTCACATTAACGAAGAGGGAAATATCTCTTCAGTCCGTCATAGACGATGAAGATGAAGGCCGAGCTGGGTGCGGACCGCAGACACGTTATTCCGCAGCCCCGGTACAGCCCCCGTAGGCCGTGCTGGTGCCAGAGCGCCACGCCTTCCTGCCAAAAGGAGCGCTGGACGGCCGAGCCGCCAATGGGTGCCGTCTGCATGCGAGACTTGATGGTGTCGGCGGGGAAAAAGAGGAAATTGTAGGAGATGCCAGCGGATGCGCCAGCAATGGCCTGCTGCCACAGAGGAAGGGGGTCGGCCAGCAGCCGCGCACGTTCGGCTTCAGAGGTCGCCTGCTTCGCCCGAATGGAGTAAAAGGCCTTGGTCACCGTCTCCTTGGCGCCAAACCACGCCGCGCACCCACCAGCCTCGCGGATGAGCGTGCCAGTCTGACCATTCCAAAAGCCCAGCAGACCATGGTGTCTGAAGATATCGCGGATGACGGGAAGGGGGCGAAGAGGGGCAGAGAACAATCCGTCATGCGAAGGGACCTGGATCTTGCATTTGACGAGCTCGATGGGGGTGAGGACAAACGAGGTGAAAGCTCCCGAGAAAGCTCCAGTCGCAAAGAGCGCCGAGAGCGGAGGGGTGGTGTCGGGGGGGAGCATGCCAGCGGAGACCAAAGACCAGCGACCGAGGCTCTCGAAGAAAAAAAGACAGCTGTTCTCCAGCGCAGCACCCACCAGTGGTGCACTGATTCCTCTGTACAGGCCGGCAACGCCATCGGCCTTGATCGACTGGCGGAAGCAATCGAGAGGGCCCGAGTATCGGAGGGGGAGGTGGTCGGGCTGGGATTGGAGGCGGACTTTGACGGTGTCGAAGGGGTATTCGATGCACTTCCCGGTAACACCGGCAATCTGGAGAGGAAGCAAGGTCGTGTGGTTAGGAAAATCGGAACAAGAGTTGGGAATGAGAAAGGGCGAAGCAATTGGAAACTTACCGAGCCATAGAGAAGATCCTCGGCGGATTCCATGACTGAGTGTGATGCAAGAGAAGCTTTGTCCTCTAGCGTGGGGGATTGGAGGTGTGGGGAGGAGTGAGAAGAAGTAGAGGAAGACGGAGAAGAAACGGGATCCATGCTTGGCAACAGAGCAAAAACGAGGATTAAATAGTCGGGGAGTTTGAAGGTATTTATTGTGCGTGGGGTTGCGAGTTTGTGTACGGCGATATGCGAATCTCAAGACGAGTCAGCCTTCTATCGTATCGGTAGGGCAACTGTCGAAAGGAAACAGTGACGAAGTATAAGCAACGCGAGAAGCAGTGGTTGTAGACAGGAAACAGTAAACAGATGTTCTATGGCACCCTCTATATAAGATGTAGAAACAACGCAGAAGTTCAATAACACATGAACGGGGTATCAAGGCGACCGGGGCGTATTTTATCGTCCAAGTACTTTTAAAAGGACGCTTCCCAAAGTACGTGTACTCGTACTATTTCAGTATAGATCCGGAGGTCGAGGTCGGAGGACTGTCCTAACTGACTCACGTGTGAATCAGCTGCACACGAACGCCGTGGTTCAGGGCGAGATGGTTCAGGAGGATTAAGGCGTGGGTGTATCTATGTGCGTACGACGCACAGCGACCGCAGGTGCAACAAGCCGGAAATTTGAAAGTTCTCTCAAGCCATGTTGCCAGCCTCTGTTACGAGGCGACGACAAAGCTGGGGGAGAAGACCTGGGACATGGTACAAGGAGAGAAATAGAGAGAGAGAGAGAGAGAGAGAGAGAGAGAGAGAGAGACGAGGAGGAGGCACGGGGGGAGTACGGAGGTTTTATAGGAGTACCCAGTACCAACACTATGTAGAAGAGACACCTAATAAAAGAGAAGAGAGGGAAAGACACACAGGAAAGAAGAAGAAGAGGAGAAAGAAGGGCAAAGTCCAGACGGTGCGGTGTGAAGATTAATTAAGAAACCAACAGAAAAAAAAGGTGGGATGAAAAAAACAATAAGAATGTGGAGTACAGTTGTACATGTCCAAGTACTTTCGGTGCAAGCAGATAAAGCTCCCAATCAAGCCAATAGACGCCCGAGGACGCACCTTCCGGCTGCCGGTTGAAGATTTTTTTCTTTCCTTTGGGAAATATTTCACATGTGGGCAAAAAAAACTAAAATAAAATAAAAACGAGAGAGAAATGTAGATGCTACAACCGCGAGTGTGTGTGTCGTGAACCAGAGGTGGTGGGTCTTGGCAGGTACCTGTGACCTTTAATTTTGGGGTTTTTTGCGGCCACATGCATCTCACTACAACCACATTTTCGGTCCACTTTTCAACAAGGCACATCCATACAGAAAAGTTCCCAAGTACCTTTCCTTTCTTTGATGTCACTCACAGTCTTCCTAACCCAACTTAAAAAAAATCAACGTAAAAATCGTTTAGCACATTATCTCAAAATATCAATCACAATGTGTCTTTTACCCTCTGACACACCCCCCTTCCTCTCTCCCTCTTTCCCCCACTCTCTTCCTCTGTCACTCTCCGACTCCCTCTCTCTTTCACACACACACACACACACTCTCCTCCTCTCTCCTACACACGCTCTCTCTTTCTCTCTCTCTCTTCCCCCCCCCCCTTGGTTAGGGTTAGGGTTATCATGCTAAAGAGAGAGAGAGGGAGCGGGGGGGACTTAAATACGAATATGATGACTTGAGATACTGTGCTGCACGGATTTTACGTCGATTTTCTAGTGATGGGTTCTGAAGATTGTGAGTGACATGGAAGAAACGAAAGGTACTTAGCAATTCTTTCTCTCTGGATATGCCTTGTAGAAAAGTGGACCGAAACTGAGGTTGCAGTGAGATGAATGTGGCGAGAGAGAGTCCCTAGATTTTTTCCCCTTCTGACTACTGTTTTTCCCCTTATCAATCTAATCTTTGGGCTCGGATATTGTCACAAACAAGCACTTCGAGGCACAGCCAGCTCGGCAGCTCGGTCGTAAGGGAGGGTGACAAGGGAGGTCCCGGCTTGGGCCTCTTCTTCTTTGAGGGGTCGAAGCTGGGGTGTGTGTGTTTGTGCGAGAGAGGGGAAGGAAACGAGGGTCCTTGGAACACTGGGGAACGAGACTGTCCGTTACTCTATGGTGAATTCCTGTTCGTTGAATCAGATCAGCCTAGGAGATCAGGAAACTGTGAGGCGGTGAACGTGGTTTACGAACACGGTGCTTGTATCCGGAAGAACGTGCTCGAGAGCTCTCAGGGTGTGAATCAGATCCATTGCATCTTGTATCCAACACGTATGCGCTGCTTGTACTCGGCCGACTTCGCATGGACCCTGCGGGCCGTTGAGGAGGGGCATGCAGAATCACGTCCCGTTGGTGACATCTGATGCCATCAACCAAATTGGCCTCTCAATTATCCGTAAACTCGCCGGGTAGCATTCTAGGCCATTCTGGGACCTTTGTGGTCAACTCCCTCTCAGTTAAACAACTGGACTTGGTCTTGATCTGCATAGGCATGTCGAAAGACACACCACACACAAGTCGGATGTTTGAGAGGGAACCCGGAGCTGACTACTGCCTCATAACCCAGACATACTGAGGCCTCTAGCACCGACCAGAGAGTTCAACGATCTGTTTCCCCGAATTCTCAAGGCTCGATCCCCATGAAGAAACCCTGATGGCATCGACAACCCGAATACCAGATCAACAACCCTAACCCTAGCACATATCGCCGGCCGCCAGCCAGCCGGCTGCCAGCTGTCGCCTGAAAAAACCACCGCCCTTCTTTTTCCCTGAGCAAACCACATCTCCAATCTCCAACTTTCCTCTTCACACCATCCATTTCTCCTCTCCTTCACCAAGTTCCACTTGACTTTTTTGGTGTGCCTGGATGACATTGTCTCTCTCTCACCTATCCACGGTCTGGTCTTCTCTCTGGCTCAACTTTTATCTTCTGTCTCTTTTGACTTTTACGTATCTCAATCTTTGGCTGGGACCCTTCTTCTCCTTTCTCTACATACTATCATTCCGCTATATATGAGTTCGCTATAGCCTCTTGCCGTTTGTTTTGTTTTGTTCAACGTCAATCATGACAAGAGAATGTCACTCTTCACTTCTATAAGCCTAAGATATTTTGCCTCACGACTCTCTATAAACTAATCCGGCCCCCTTTTGGTGTTTATCAGCCTGGACTTTCAGGAGGAACTATTGGATTAGTAAATACGGCCTTACTCCATCTAATCTGGTGGTTCCTTTTTTCAGCTCGACCTTTTTTTCTCTCGTCTTCTTTGAGGTCAAACTGATATCGATCTTCATCTTGAGTCCCCCTGAACCCTCGTACTACACATACCGTCCTCAAAGAAGATCTCAATTTCTAAGGACGCTATGCCGTCGGCCTCGACCGATCCGGACTGGCAACCGCCGACATCGGCAGCATCTAAGAAACGCTCGCGCGACGACAACGACGACGGCCGGCCGGGCCTCCTGCCCACGTCGATCTCCTTCCCGCTTCCCAGCCCGTTCACCGCTCCAAGCGCGCCAGCCGCCGCAACCACTCCCAACCTCTTCGTGCGTTTCCACTCCGACCCGGACTCGCCCTCCTCGCAGTCATGCACCGCGACCATCACCGCCGTGCCCCGGAAGATCCTGCCGCTCTCCAAGCGCGCCCGGACCGTGTCCTATGACGGCGTCGGCTCCGCTTTGTCCTCCGGCCCTGATACCTCCATGGCAACGTCTCCGGCCCGCCACCAGCATGCCCACACCCACCGGTCCCCGCGATCCGGACGCGCCATCCACAGCCAATGGTCCCGGCCGTCACTCACTGACCCGAGTAGCACACACCGGAGCGCGCCACAAACGGCCTCCTTCTTTGACACCGTAGGAGGAGGCTCTCTTCGCGGCTGTCCACCGGATGCTGCACCCGCCACACCGGCGTCCATCCTCTCCCCGTGCCACATCTGCCACCGCAGACCAACCAAGAAGTCCGAACTGGCCTCCTTCGCTACGTGTGAAGGCTGCGGTGCGCGCACGTGCTACATCTGCATGCGGGCCTGTCCCGGCTGGCCGGCCGACCAATTGGCCCGCACCACCGCCGCCGAGACCAACCACAGCGCCGACGACACCGGCACCGACACCGACGACGGGAACCTAGACCGCTCGTTCCACATGGACGACGCACCCCCTCCATCTCCACCCCCCGGGTCCTCCACACACTCCACCGCCCCATCCCGGCCAGACCCGGCCTCCCACGGCGGACAACCCGCGCCTCCGCCGTACGCACCCCTCCGCCGGCGCGTGACAGACCCGCACATCCAGAACACCACCGCCCCGCGCCCACCCGCCTGGGTCGGCGACGTCTTCCACCGCGGCATGGTGTGCAGTCGGTGCTGCGTCGAGAACGGCGCCGCGGGCGAGGTGGTGTGCCTGGGCTGTTTATCACGATCAACGAGACTCTAATAATATCTTTTCTTCTCTACTGCTTTTATCTTTCTTGCTTCGTTTTGCCCTTTTTTTTTTTTGGTTTCGGCGTGCTCTTATCTTTCAGTGCTGGGGGTGTTCTTGCCGGCCTGTGTTTCGGGGGATTTTACCTCAAGTTCTTCTCGTGGTGCTGGGTTCGCGTGTTTTTGCTTGGCCCTCATGTTTTTGGTTTTTTTTGTTGTTTTTTCTATTTTGGCCTCTCTGCTCTTGATTTTTGCACTTCAAGTTTTTGGCCTGGTGTACACGGTGCTGGCGTTTACCTAGATCTCTCTATCAGTTTACTTGTTCCAAGCTCACGTCCATAGCATTCATTCATTTCAATGCCCTCAATTCCTTGCGTTTGTGTTCAAAGCTTTCTGTTATTCGTATCTGCACGGCCGCTTGCTATCTTCACTCTTTGCTGTGGAATTGCATCGTCCTCCACCTGTCTTGCCTCGCTCGATCGCATAAAGATACCACCACTTTTGAGGGCTGCTCTTTTCTTGGTTGTCTTGGGACACCGAGTTGAGCATTTGAGACCCTCAGACGCATAAGACGAGTACTGAGACACTATGTACACTGCAATGAGATTCCAATGTTGTAAGGCTTTCTTACACTTCCCCGGACAGATCGTCACGAACCAATCCAGGCATGAAACTGAGAGAGTGCGCGCGAGAGAGAGAGGCTCCAGAATAAATACACCACGAAATATAGAGGGTCTCCTCACATAAAAACACTATCGAAAGAGTACTGTCCCGCTCCACAACGCGTATCCTCCCCCTACCAGCAAACGACGGACCCTCCAATCCCCTTAGTTGTACTGCATGTACTGCGCCGTAGAGTTGAACTTCAGGTTACCCTTGATGACCTTCTCCACCGCACTCAGGAAGTCCTTCTCGGTAGCAACCTTCCGCCGCGCGCGGATGGCGTACATGCCGGCCTCCGTGCACACACTGCGCAGCTCGGCGCCGGTGGCGTTGGGACACAACCGCGAAATCAGCTCCCAGCGGATGTCGCGCTCCACCGACATGCTCTTGGCGTGGATGCGCAGGATGTTGGCACGGCCCTCCAGATCCGGCAGTGAGAACTCGATCTTGCGGTCAATACGTCCCGGGCGCATCAGCGCCGGGTCCAGCGTCGACGGCCGGTTGGTGGCGAACATCACCTTGATGTTGCCGCGCGCGTCGAATCCGTCCAGCTGCGTAATCAGCTCCAGCATGGTGCGCTGCACCTCGTTGTCTCCACCGGCTCCGTCGTCGAAACGGGCTCCACCAATGGCATCGATTTCGTCGAAGAAGATGATGCAGGCCTTCTTGGTGCGGGCCATTTCGAACAGCTCGCGGACCATCCGCGCACCCTCTCCAACGTACTTCTGCACCAGCTCACTGCCAATGACACGGATGAAGGTGGCGTCGGTTCGGTTGGCCACAGCACGTGCGCAAAGCGTCTTTCCGGTTCCGGGCGGGCCGTAGAGAAGGGCGCCCTTGGGGGGGTCAATACCGAGGTTGACGAACCGCTCGGGCGAGAGCAGAGGCATCTCCACGACTTCACGCAGCTTCTCAACCTGCTCCTTGCAACCACCGACATCGCCGTAGGTCACATCGGGCTTCTCCTCCACCGTCATCATGGTGACGCTCGAGTCGATCTTGGGGGGCAGCGGCAGGAGGATCTGGTACTTGTTGCGGTCGACGCCTACTCGCATGCCCTCTTCGATATCTGTGGGGCTGATTCGCTCGCCGAGTTGCACCACAAACTTCGCTATTTGCTTGACGTTGATGACATATTTGTTCTTCGCCTCGTCGCCCTTCGGATCGGCGATGATCTTGGTGCAGCGCGCAACCTGCAGCGGCTGCTCTTCTTGCATGCGTTGTCTGTCGGCAGCGATATCCCAGAGATGTGGAGGGGCGAGACCAGTATCAGATTCCTGGAAAGCAGAGAGTGCAAGAAAAGGATTAGTACGCTTGAGTGTCAAGAGGGGAGTTTTGAGTGACGCAAGCCTCTGGTCGGCCAGGTCACCGGGTTCGGCAGCTGAGGGGTTCGTGGTGGATAACTCAAGGGATCACTAACCTTCACGCCCAGCTTCTCGTCGACGCTCGCCTGCTTCTCCTTGATCTGCTGCTCAAGCTTCTTGAGCGAAGCTCCGTATGGCGCAGCTCCATAGGTCTTGAGTACTTGGATATCCCTAGACGGAGAGCGAGGAGACGCGAATAGCACGGTTAGACATAGGACACAGGATGAACATGAAGAAGTCAAAAGGGCAAGGCCACTCACTCATCCGACAGCGGAGTGATCTTCTTCTCTTCTATCTCGTCATCGCCGTATTTCTTGCTGTACTTCTCCCAGTTGGATCCGGTAGCGGAAGGCTGTTGAGCCGCAGACAGTTAGCATTGCTGCAGACATAAACCGGGACTCGACCTCGGGGTGTGAACGAACCATGACTGTAACGAAGCGTGCCGCGGGAGAGCTGGCAACAGATAAAAACGGAAGATCGATGGACTCGCTTGGAGGGGAGGTTGAGGGACGGTCGAAGGTGGGCTGCGTTCGGCGTCAAGATCGGAGGAAGAATCGGAAGAGCTGCTTACTCAGACACAAAAATGAAACCGGAGAGTAAACTGGGAGGAGTAAAGGGAGAAGAATGAAAGAGGGATTTGGGACATGTGGTTACGGGGGAGAAAATGGGAAAGAGTTGAGGTTACAATTGATGATGGTGATGGTTGAAGCACCCTGGAATTGTCCCGCCATAACAAAAACACCACCAGGCACAGAAAAAGCATCCGTAATTGCTGAGCTGCCTGCGAGGGGCGAAAGTCTGCAGACACACGAGGCTGAAATCGCTGACTGATCCAGATCAGTGGCTGATCTTCGGCTAAACATGCCACAGAATGTGGTGGAACGTCGAGGTTGTTTTTTTTTCTGCTGTGCTCTCGCCGCCTGAATTTTCAGGGGTGGAACCCACTGAACTTGCTAGGCGTCAGCACTTTCCACCCGCTAAAGACACACTTCAACCGCTATAAACATATCGGATTACTGGTGAAAGCGCAAGCTTCTCAGCGGTTTTATCGCTCCTCTATCATCACGGCACGCCCAAAATCTCATCCCACCATTTCCAACATCCATCTACACTCAAAACTTGTCACGACCCTCAACCTCTCCACCCAATTTTCCCTATCCTCGACAACCTTCTTTTTCTTCTTGACGCCTGTCTATATTCCCCCGTTTCCCTCTTCTTCACTCATCTTTGATTCACAATGGCCGCTGCCGCTCAAGCCAGTGGCAATGAGGCTACCTTCAGAGTATGATATACGCTCTCCTATTTTTCACCGGCTGGAGCTTCCCCCCCCCGTTTGCCCCTCACTCCTTGGAAATCCAGATTTTTTTTTCACGTGGTTTTTGGCTTCAGGTACTGATGCAAGATGTCTCCTATAGGATAAGGATAAGCCTATGGCTGTCCGGTCATCAAATATTGTTGCTGCTAGAGGTATGTTCGAAGAGTGCCGTCTCGAAGGTGTCCCGTGGGCTGCCATATATTGAGATATGTCAGCGATGTCTCGTGGTGTTGGACCTTTGCTGACATCACCGCTTTTCTCTCTCTGCTTCTAGCCGTCGCCGATGCCGTCAGAACATCGCTCGGCCCGCGGGGCATGGACAAGATGATCCGGAGTGGAAAGGGCGAGACCATAATCACAAACGACGGCAACACCATGCTGAAAAGCATGTCGGTGCTGCACCCCACCGCGAAGATGCTGGTGCAGCTGTCGGCCGCCCAGGACGTCGAGGCCGGAGACGGCACCACGTCTGTGGTGGTGATCTGCGGCTCGCTGCTCGGTGCCGCCGACCGCCTGCTGTCCAAGGGCATCCACCCGTCCGTCATCTCTGAGGCGTTCCAGCGCGCCGCCGCCGCCGCCGTCGAGATCCTCCACGACATGTCCCAGCCCATCACCCTCACCGACACCGCCTCGCTGCTCCAGGCCGCCAACACGTCGCTGTCGTCCAAGGTGGTGTCGCAGTACTCCAACCTGCTTGGCCCCATGGCTGTGAACTCGGTTACCAAGACCATCGACCTTAAGACCGCCGATAACGTCGACCTGAAGAACATCCGCATCGTCAAGCGCGTTGGAGGCACCATCGAGGACAGCGAGCTTGTCGACGGCCTGGTTCTGACCCAGCCGGTGCTGAAGAGTGGTGGCGGTCCTTCGCGGATAGAGAAGGCGAAGATCGGCCTGATCCAGTTCCAGCTGAGCCCGCCCAAGCCTGATGTATGTCGCGGTCCCGTGTCTCCCACATTCCCCTTGTTAACGATCCCATTGACTAACCACCCCCGCAGATGGAAAACACAATCGCCGTCAACGACTACCGACAAATGGACAAGATCGTCAAGGAGGAGCGTCTATACCTGCTGAACCTAGTCAAGAAAATCAAGAAGGCCAAGTGCAACGTCCTGCTGATCCAGAAATCGATCCTCCGCGACGCCGTCAACGACCTGTCGCTGCACTTCCTCGCCAAGCTCAACATCCTGGCCGTCAAGGAGATCGAGCGCGACGAGGTCGAGTTCATCTGCAAGTCGACCGGCTGCAAGCCCATCGCCGACATCGACTCGTTCACCGAGGACAAGCTCGGCACCGCCGACCTCGTCGAGGAGGTGCACTCGGCCGGCGCCCGCATGCTCAAGGTGACCGGCTGCAAGGGCGCCGCCGCCGGCAAGACCGTGTCGGTGGTGGTGCGCGGCGCCAACAGCCTGATCCTCGACGAGGCCGAGCGCAGCCTGCACGACGCGCTGTGCGTGGTGCGCTGCCTGGTCAAGAAGAAGGCGCTGATTGCCGGCGGCGGCGCGCCGGAGATCGAGATGGCCGCGCAGCTGTCGCGCCAGTCCCGCGCGCTGGCCGGCACCGAGGCCATCTGCTGGAAGGCCTTTGCCGATGCGCTCGAGGTCATCCCCACCACGCTGGCCGAGAACGCCGGCCTCAACAGCATCAAGGTGGTTACGGAGCTGCGCCACCGCCACGAGCTGGGCGACCGCAACGCCGGCGTCAGCATCAAGTCCGGCGGCGTCAACTCCAACATCGCCAAGGAGAACGTGCTGCAGCCCCTGCTGGTCAGCACCAGCGCCATCGAGCTTGCCGCCGAGACCGTCAAGATGATTCTGCGGATAGACGATATTGCGTTGACGCGGTAGAAAAACCTGGGGGGTTAAAATGGATCGCCGGTGGTCGGAGAAGAGTACATGTTTCTTTTTTCTTGTATCAGGTAACAGAGAGACAAAAAGAAATGAAAATACCAGTGTGAGCACGAATGAATCCATGAGAGGAACTTGTGATACTAGTGGTCCATGATCATGATAAGCCTCACAACACAGAAGAGAGTGACAGTGTGAATATAGCGTTGGCAATCCTCGGTACAAGAGAGAGACGAAGGAAGCCCACTAGAGAACGATATACACAGTAGATTAGACACCAGCAAACGGAGGAACAGAACGAAGTTGCCATGAGCAGCTTTCCGCTCATATTCAGGGACCACCTTTCTCACGATCCTCCCCCCACGAACCTCTCGCTCTGGACCACATATAAACCACATTCGCTCTCCCACCATCCCACATTACACGTCTGCAGTTCATATCAAAGACTCACAACCTCTCAGGAGACACTCATACACTCATAATCAACACTCAAAAGTCCACATGTGAGGAGCAGACCATGTACCTTCACAAGACGAGCGATTCAAAGGCGAGATTTATACAGCACGTATAGCCACACAGAGAGTAAACGAAATAAGACTCAGTTGGAATTTCCCCCATCGAACACACGGCCGCCCGTCAGAGAGAGAAGGGAAATATATAACAGCACACACAAAATAGGGAACACGGGAAGGTTTGATGGTAACATAGGTGGAGAGAGGGAAGGCCAGCGGCACAAAAAAAAAACGGACACGTAGAGAGGTTTAATAGAGTTAACAGCAAGGCCAAAAAGAAGCAACAATAGAGAAAAAAAGGAAAAAAAAATCAGGATGGAGATTGGGAGAGATTTCGGTGTCTTATAAGAAACAAAACGAAATGCATCAAGAGACAACAACAGCTGGTATCGCTTCGCAATCCTTTTTTTTTTTCGGGGTTTCTTTTCTTTCCCCAGTACTTGGAATTTTTCCTGTTTTACATCTGATTTCTTTAGAAGGACATGAAGTAGAAGAAAAAGAGAGAAAAGAAACACCTCCCAGATTCTATAATGAAAAAAAAATATAACACAGAGAGAAATAAGAGATGATGAATGGGGGGTGCGTCTATCGGCGGATGGTGGTGTTGTCCTTGGGGGGATCGTAGACCAGCTTCCGCGACTTGAGCCAAGCCCACTTGTAGCGCTTGACCCAGACGCTGAGGGCGAAGAGACCGGTGGTGACAACCAGCACCTTCATGCCCATCTTCTTGCGGTCGTCCATCTCCGGCTCGGCGGCCCAGTTCAGGAACTCGACAACGTCCTTGGCCATCTGCGACGTGGTGGCCGGAGTCTCGTCGTCGTACTCCACCAGGCCGTCGAACAGCACACGGGCCATGGCAATGCCGGTGCCGGGGAAGTAGGGGTTGAAGTTCATGCCGGCGGCAACCTGGGCACCAGCGGGCGGCTCGTCGGGGTATCCGGTCAGCAGCGAGAAGATGTAGTTGCAGCCTCCGTGGCGGCCCTTGACGATCAAGCTCAGATCGGGCGGGAGAGCTCCGTTGTTGGCGGCACGGGCGGCCTCGTCGTTCTTGTACGGGGCCGGGAGGTAGTCGGACAGTTTTCCGGGGCGCATTTCAATGTCGCCCTGGTCGTTGGGCTCGCCGGGGTATTCGTTCTCTTCGGCCATGGCCTTGGCCTCATCGGTGGTCATGAGCACACCGACCATCGAGCGGTACGGAACACGGCTGAGGGAGTGGCACGAGGAGCAAACCTCGCGGTAGACCTGGAAACCACGGCGGAGACTGCGGGAATATTAGAGTCGGGGATTCTGGGGGGTTGGGGGCGCCAACGCCAGAAAGGGGGGGCATTGGGGGTTCAATCGGAGGGGCTACGACATGATAAAGCGGAATCATGGTGTATAGAGACACATGTAGCGTCAAGTGACGATTGAAGATGACATAGGTGGGTTGAGATGCACCGAAGGCGAGAGAGAGAGAGAGAGAGAGAAACTTACGAGGCGTGGTCGAAGGTCTTGGTCCACTGCTCATGGACCCAAGGAAACTTGGGAGGGTGAAGACTAGGTTAAATAAAAACCGCCGAACACAACGGCCGATCAATTGTCAGCTTGAGAACATCTTTTCCAGCCATTGACGAGTCATTGGTGGTGATGGAAGCGATTATGCCTCATGGCAGGCCTGGGTCGATGAATTATCACGAGGGTTCCGAAGGATTCCGACCACCCGAGAAAAAAATGACAACACCACCCCGAAGCACAACCACGACCCAACACCAGCAATTCCTGCTCGAAAAACACAGGAACATATTCAAAACTCACCCCTCCTCGGCAGGAGTCGCAGCATAGGCAACATCTCCGTAGAGATGGAAGTACCAGGCGATAGATCCGGCAGCGAGCGTCGTGGAAACAGCCGTGGCGATGTTCAGGCGGGTAGCGGAGGGATCGGCGGTCTTGGAGCTCGTCGAGGCGGCGCGCTGGAGAGGAGAGAACGACGGCCAGCTGTCAGCAATTGTCACATACAACAGCAGAGATATCCCAAATGGCAAGCAGCGTCAATTGCATCGGCGTTGCGGCCTTCAATTGATGGGCGTCGATGCGATGATCCGATTCTGCGTTGATAGGGGAGCTTCTCGGGTTTCCGGCCAGTGGACCAACCACCACCAGTAAAAAAATAAACACCACGGCGGAAAGTCTCACCTTTGCAGCGGCCACAGCGCTGGACTGCAGCGTGCGCGTTGAGCGCAAACACGACCTCGCCAGCATTGTGAGTATTAGAAGATAGCAAAAGAAAAAGAAAAATCCCAACGAGAAACCCAGAAACAAAACCCGGAAGAAAAGGTTCCTTTACCCTCAAAAATGAATCAGGAGGATAACAGGAATAAAAAACCACCGACGGGACAAAAACGTTGGGTGGGCTCGTGGGAAGGAAAAAAAGTCAATTGAGAAATCCGGGGCGGGATATTAACAGGAGGAAGAAAAAATAAAAAGAGAGAGAATTTAATGCGAAGAGGCTCCGAGGGAAAAAAAGTTGGAACCACAGCCCAAAAAAATCAGGCGGTTCTTAGCCATTTTTCGACTCGGCCAAAACTGTGCATGCAGAATTGCAAACACTGGATTTGCGTCGACGCTGATTGGTGGGAGTCACGTGCAGCTGCTCACGTGTGGTGTGGTTAGGGTTAGGGTCCGCGATGTCGGGTCCATTGTTTGACGGGAGTCGATGAGAGGCGCACAGGAACGGGTCCGGTAGAGACAAGGCGCGAGCACACGAGTGTTAGGGCACCTGGTGTTCGGCTATGAGGATGGAGCGACCGAGTAAGGAGTGTGTTGAAGATCCCAAAGTACTTCGCGAGGGCTGACTTAGCTGGGCACTTCTAGAGACGAACATATCAAACATTATCTCAAACTTGGTGGCAAACAGCATTGTATATATGGGATATATTCTCGTCTACAGCCTCCGTCCATGTGTGTTGAATGCAAGTCGCCCCCCCAGGAACGATATACCCTTCCGTAGCGTCCACCTACCGGCTCCCTCTCTTGACATCTCAAACAATATGCAACTCATGCCTGCTTATGTTGAAGTTTTCCCCACTACATCTTCTCGATCTAGTTCTAGCTCCCCCTCATGATCTCCTCAAGGCCGATAAACGACGTGAAAAAACAAAAGATCAATATGCCAACACACATACGCAGACAGAAAACGGACCAAGAAATCAACAACGCCATCCACAAATGACCATTCAAAAAACACGTGAGCTTTTTTCTTCTCCTTTTCTGCTTCCATATGCTCCGACTATAACTTTTTTGGTATCAGGGAATTAAGAAAAATAAAAAATGGAAAATGGTAAAAAGAGAGGGGATTTTGGAGGAGAGTGAACGAAGAGACTGAAAGAAGTAAGAGAGCACACCGTTTAAGCGCTTGCTGCCTTCTTCTCACGGCGCTGCTTAACGGCCGCGGCCAGCGAATCGAGCACCGACTCGGTGTCGTCCCAGCAGATACAGGCGTCGGTGATGCTGACACCGTACTTAAGGCCGGCCTTGCCCTCCGGGGGAACCTTTTGGTTACCTGTAGTAATACGTGTGTTAGTATGACCTGCAGAGTATATGACACCATTGCCCTTCTCTTGAGGAGAGAAGTCTGTGTGGGGCACGTTTGGAGTGGTCGGAGAAAGAGAAATGACATACCCTCGTTGATGTTGCTCTCAATCATAACTCCCATAATCGCCTCCTCGCCGCCAGCAATCTGCGCCGCCAGATCCGCTGCCACCAGGGGTTGGTTCTTGTGGTTCTTGCGCGAGTTGCCGTGACTGCAGTCAACCATCAACCGCTGCGGCAGGCCCGACTTCTCGAGCGCAGCCTTCGCGGCCGCAATGCTGGCAGCATCGTAGTTGGTGCCGCCGCTTCCACCGCGCAAAATCACGAAGCAGTCGTCGTTGCCCACAGTGCCGACAATGGCCACCACACCGGGCTTGGTGACCGAGAGGAAGTGGTGCGGGTGGCGCACAGCACCGATGGCGTCGATGGCCACGCTGAGCGAGCCGTCGGTGCCGTTCTTGAAGCCCACCGGGAAGCTGAGCCCCGACGCCAGCTCGCGGTGCAGCTGACTCTCGGTGGTGCGAGCTCCCACAGCTCCGACTGACAGCAGATCGGCGAGGAACTGAGGCGAAATAGTGTCCAGCATCTCACTCGCAATGGGCATGCCGCGGTCTGTCAGATCGACAAACAGCTGGCGCGACAACCGCAGACCCTTGTTGATGTTGAAGCTGTTGTCGATATCGGGGTCGTTGATCAGGCCCTTCCAGCCCACAGTCGTACGGGGCTTCTCGAGGTACGAGCGCATCACGATGAGCAGCTCCTTGGAGTGCTTCTCCTTGGCCTTGAGGAGCATGTCGCAGTAGACGAGCGCGGCTTCGGGGTCGTGAATCGAGCAGGGGCCAATGATGACCAGGAGGCGGCCGTTGGGGTCGGTGCCTTTGACCACAGCCACGGTCTCTTTGCGACCGTTTAGCACCGTCTGTTTCGATTTCGTCGTCTGGGCAATCTCATGCTGGAGCAGGTTGGGCGGCATCAGCGGGTTGTACCCGCGAACTATGGGACACAGTCACAGAGAAGTGTTAGATCTTGCATTACTTGGGCCCCCATCGAAGGGTTAGGCATGATGGTCAAGCAGCCCCTCCAAAGGAGCGACTTTAGCACCGAAAAGTCACAGTGGACAGAGACATACTGCGCCAGTCTTCGCTTTCCTCTTGGTCGCCAACATTCTTATTCTCGATGAAGAACTAAAAAGTCACGAAAAATCCTTGTGAGTCAACTGTTCGGAGCTTCAATCGGAGAGGAGCAAACTCATGGTGGGGGGCAGCACTAGGGTTAATGAGACAACAACACTTACAGACATGGTGGGTGTGAGTAGAGGAGGAGAGCAATATCTAAGCTATGAGGTTATATTTGAAAGAGGAAAAGACAAAAAAAGGAACGGAGGAGGAAAAAGGAGAAGCCAAGAAGAGAGAGTATACAGAGGAAGAGAAGAAGTCAAACTAAGAGTCATTGACCCAGAGAGACCAGGGAAGGAGCAATGGTGGGAGCGAGCCGGGGAAAGTGTTTAAATAGCTTTGGTATTCTTTTTTTTTTACCTTAATAGTACTGGCATAATTGGCCTCAATAAACCCCCTTGAATGGCCTATGCCGAAAAGCGGACTTATGAATTAAATGGGCTATTGACAAGAGCCCTGCACCGCATTCTGTGAAGCTATTATGAAGTTTTTTTTTTCTTCACTTCGGCTTCTTGAATTTTTTTCCTATCGTGTTTTTTTGGTGTGGGGGTGGCTTCCCGTCTTTTTCTGGTTCCTGACCACTCACATTGGATACATATACATGTAGACCCTATAACTGCGTGTTCCTTTTGTGTGCCGGTGTCTGCGAATCGGGACATCGGGAAGAGGTGCCATACATGCAGTGGTGGCACACTCAGAGTCGTCGTCGCTAGGCCAATCGAATGATCACGACCTCGGAATGGTGTGTGTGGGAGTGTTTCCACATTTGTGTATGCGAAAGCTGCGAATGAAGCAGCTGGGAGTGATCCTGTGAACCCTAGCCTTGGATACCTTGAGAGCCGTAACTGTGAGGCCGGCCCGTGAGCACCAAATGGAAGCACTCACTCACACTTGAACACTCCCATTCCAGTCAACGACCGACTTTTTGACGATGACGCCCCGGGGACTAAACCGGAACCCGCCGCCACACGATTTTCAGTCTCAGGCCTGAAAGTTTTCTCGGGCTGGTGGGAAAATCGCCTGTTCATCAAGGCAAAATTCTGATCAGAACTTTCTTTCTCCGCTCGCTGGACAGCCAACATCTGGAAATAGCGGCTTATAGTGGGACCTGACCCTGTAGTTTAGCGGCTCTAGTGGTTGTTCGGCCCCGATACCGCCTGAAGGTCTTCACATGGACGATGGACAAGGGTCTGACCCTAAGAATCTCTCGGGATCTCGGCCCCGACTTACACGGCTCCGGACCGGACCTCATTCCACCATTTGATGCATCCTCTTTAGCTATTCAGGACTCAAAACTTCTGGATCCTGGACTGTAGTATAGCTACAGATTAATTAGTCATATCCTGTGTGACTCGACCAACCGTAATCATGTAACCTCTTGAGTCAGTGTTGGCCCACGCATGCCTTCATTATGCAAGTCACTACACTTTAACCACCTCTATATACGACCAAGTACTACACCATCTTGGCCTCGTTTCCTGTACCATAATATGTAACTATTATTTCCTGGTGATTGTGGCATGCCTTGATCGTATATCTTAACCTATATCTACTAGACTTTAATCCCGCTTTGTTTCCTCTTCTTCTTCCTCTTCTTCTTCCTCTTCCCTTCTCTTTTACTACACACCCACCCCGATATCCTCTACTGACCTTTCCCCTTTTCCCCTACCCCCTGAATTAAAGATGAGTGACAACAATAATAACAGCGACAACATCCAGGACCCGGAGATCACCTTGTGGTCCAGCCTGCTCGGGATCAGCCCTGATCTGATCAGCATCTCCACCGTGGAGGTTCCGGGAATTGTTGTGTCGGCGGCCCTCTTTGATGCTGCCCATCAGCGCGATTGCTTGCGCAGACTTGAGACCGTCGTCTCGAACTTCCGGGATGTGGTCTCCGATCTGGAAGCCCTCAACGCTGAAATTGCCATTCGGTAGGTGGCCGCCCCCAGCCTCGTCTCCCTGACACACTCGTCTCGTCTTTAGCAAACATGACTAACTCCGCGTTCTTGTTTTTTTGTTCCGGTTCCCAAAATCTAGCCAGATGAACAACAACGCCCGCATCATGAACGGAACCGTGCAGACACGCCAGGACCAACTCTACCCGCTCTACATGGAAGGCCCGGATACCGAGACTTTCGAGTACTTCCCCAGAACCATTGACGAGATTTACTCCATGCCTGCGGATGACTTTGATTCGCTGCTCCGTGACATGGGAATTCTTGTTCAGGGCACTCTAAAGCAGAAAGTTACTGGTTTTCTGGCTGTCATCGGAGTGCGCCCTGGCCTGGAGAGACCGTAGGGGTTTCTGACTACGAGAGTTCAGGCCCGTGCTCATGGCTTGCACGGCCTTTTGCTTCTGAGCATCGTTGGCATTTACAGCATGCTGTAGAGAGACTCCTTTTTTAGTTGTTAATTCAACCTATTCCCTATTTACCTTTGTTTCCATGAAGATTCTAGAAGAGGAGAGCAATGTTAATGTGACCATGTGTGTGGTGTAAATCAAGTCTAATCTCTAACTTTGAACCACTTGAGACTATTCAGACCAATAGATACATGTATAGCAGTGCATACCCTAGAGTTATAAGAGACATAGCACGAACAAAGCAAGAAGTGTTCCTGGAATGAGAACAAATGTATACCCGCGCCACGCACCCACTAAAGTGGGTGCTCTATACCAAAATGAACCAATCACTAAAATAAACCACTTTTCTCATTTTTAACTATAAAACTTCTTCCTCTTCCTACCTCTCCATTCCATACTTTCTTTTCCTACTTTTCATATCATTTAATTCCTTATTTAAATAACTACCTAACGAGCTATTATATAAGAGGCTATCTAGTATAAGCTAGATAACCCGGATAACTCTCTTCATTCTATTACTAAGCGCTTCGATATCCTATACCCGACTTTCGTACGCTATTATAATAAGTATATTAGTAATAAGCCGGAGTAGAAGCGAGTAGCTTTAAATATAAAGCTTACTACTACTAAGGAGGTTACTATTTATAGATATATTAACTAGCTAAAGTAAGTTAACCTAGCTATCCGTTAAAGCTTTATAGCTAAAGCCGCTAATAATATACTCGTTACTCGCCTCCGCCTATACGAGTTTTAACCTATCGGAGAGAACTAGGTAGCTCGCTTTATTAAGAGATATAGATATCTAGTTATACGGTAAGCTCTCCTAGATACTAACCGGTAAGTTAGCGAAGATATTCCTCGCGTTAAAGAGTATTTCTATCGCCTATAAGATACTATCTAGACTTATAGAATCGCGTTATCGGATATATAGAATATAGATGAGACCGGTTTTTAGATTAGAGTTAGTAAAAGCTAGCTTATTATTATTAAGAGAAAGCGAGCTTAATATCTAGCTATACTAGCTAATAGAGAGTTAGCTACTATTATCGAGGCGATATTAGTAAGTAGCTACTATATCCTAGTATTCCTAATCTTCTTTAGTAAGTAGTATATAACTTAATAGTATAAGCTTAACTCGCTAGATAAAGATATAGCTATATTAATATCTAAGTCTAGCTATACTAACGACGAGCTTAGCTTCTAGTAGATCTAGTATTTCTAGAAGTATACTAAGAAGTATATAATTAGGATAAAGCGGCTATTAATTCTTAATAGATATAGAAGCTACTATACTCGTTAATTCGTTAAATATTATTATAACTATAATATTATTCTATTTAACTTACCTCCCTATCTTATATATCTTCTTTAGCTACTTAATATAGTAGTCTTCTAGCTATTAAAGTATTACTACGCGAAGGCTTTAGACGTCTTAGCCCGTAATAGTATCGCTAATATTAGTAAGCTTAACTTCTTTAGACTTATTAAGGGAGTAAGGAAGGAGGCTATAAAGTCGATTACTATTATCTCCGCCTTTAAGAAGACTAGTATCGTACCGTTCTAGCCGTCTATCGTCCTTAAAAAGCTATAAGAACGGCTTCTATAAGAACTACTTATACTAAGCCGTTATACTATAATATACCCCCTTTCCTCTTCCCTATTTAATACGCTATAGATATATCGGTAACTAGATAAAGCTATAACTTATATTAGTAACCTACTATATAATAGCGATATCCTAGAAGAGGTACTAAGCCTAATTAGACGGTTTATTAAGGGCTCTCTAATTAATTTAGCTAAATTAGTTTAGATAAAATAAGATCTTAATAAGACGAGGCGTTCCGAGTAAACACGTTACTTAGCTCGTTCTAGAGCTAATACTCGGCTATAGTTAGGTAGTACGCTTACTATCGAAAACGCACGGGAGCTTATTATATAACGGAAGGAGGATAAGGAGGTATAGGTAATATAGGTAGTTAAGGTAGTAGAAGAACGACTATATAAACGTTTTAAGCGTATTATCGCTAAAGCGGCACTTAGAGCGCGGAAATAGCGTACTATAGGTAAACTCGATCCCCTACTTATCTATAAGATAGGAAAGAAACTAAGATAGTTAAAGAGATAGGTAGTTATAGTTAAAATAAAAGCTATAGTTAAAAACGAGAAAAGTAGTTTATTTTAGTAATTAGTTCATTTTGGTATAGAGCACCCACTTTAGTGGGTGCGTGGCGCGGGTACTAAGGTTTTCTTCATCACTATTAAAGAAAGAGAATACCCCATAAACAGGAGCCTACCTAAAACTAATAGAAAGAAAATAAGGAATAGACCCGAGAAACAAAGTAGATAGACTAATCAAGCATATCTGGAGAGGGAATCCAAAGGAACAAAGAGACAGCCAAAGATAGAAACAAATAGGCGTGACGGGAACAAGAGGAAACAAAGCAGGGAAAAATGACATATGAAACATAGCCCTCCTAGACCTGACCAGCAAAGAAGAGAATTAGATAAAAAAAGATACGGGAGAAAGGGACCCCCGAAACACCTCTTTAAGATCTCTGGTACCAAGGAAAAAAAACAAGAAGTTCAAGTATAGGATAGAACAAGATACAACCCCTGACCCAGATCAACTCTCTCTGGTACCAGGAACAGATGACAGTTAGAGTTGATTCAGGCCTTGGGGCTGACAAGCCGCTGTATATCATCATGGAAACCCCATCCATGCACCCCCACCTACTGTGCTGCCCTTCTCTCAAACTGAGCAAAGATGGACAGATGAGTGAGGAAAAGACACAGATCCAAAGAAAAGACAAATATTTAAAAAAGCAATAACCCACCGCACCCATCCAGCAGACGCCGAGTAACGCCATCATATAGGGGACCGTGATCATCGAGATAGAGGGACAGAAGAACTATCACCCCACCCAGGACACACAGGAGACGAGGAAGAAAGAGCGGCATGACCACCCACCGGAGGAGGAAAAGGGAAACCAGAGGAAATTCATACAGAAAACACGAAAGAAGAACAGAACATAAGCGGAGGAAAAAGGAGCAGGAATTAAACCAGAACAGGGGGACCACCCCATCAATTATGACATACTGGCGGGTGTTTTGAAGAGTGAAATCTATCGCTCCGTTTCTGGTGCGGTAACGATATATATACATATACCAAACGGCATATAAGATGTTCATTCCAAAGTTTATAATGACGACGGGCGGAACGAAGGTCCGGGATTATTTTTTGGAGAGTCTAAAGCTGACCTAATGCGTCCCGCATAGAAGAGCTTCAGGTTGTGAGAGTTTTGACGCGCTTTTGAAAATTCAAAATCATTTCTAACAAAACAATAGAGAGGTGGGTATAACGAAGAAGAGGAAAGATGAAAGGAGTCGAAGGGTATAACCAAAAAGAAATATGACAGGAGGGCAGCTGGGCTNAGGGGGGGGGGGGGGGGGGGGGGGGGGGGGGGTAAATGACGTGTATAAGAGGGTAGGGGGCGATCAGAAACAACGACACAAAGGAACATTGGATGCTATTACGCCGATACCGAGACGGTCGGGGCGCCCTGGCCCATTGCTGACATGGCACCCGACTGGTGGGCGTGGTCATCAGCAGCATCGGCCTCGTCGGCGGCCATCTCGCCGCCGGCCTCACGCTCAGCCCACGCACCCCACAGACCGCGCTTTCCACGGACACGGATAGGAGCACCCATGCCAGAGCCCTGCTCGACCTTGATGGCATCCTTGGTCGCGAGCACCAGACACTCGAAGAACATCTTGGTAGCATCGGCCTTGGTGGTACGGCCCTCGGGAAGGAGGTCCTGGAAGACAACCGCGGTGTTCTTGCGCTTCTCTTCGTCGTGCTCGGCATCGGCTCCAAAGATTTCGCGCAGGACGTGCACAGCATGCTTAGTACCCATAGAGACCGGGCCACTGTCGGCAGGGTGAACAATCGGCGCAGCAGTCTCGTCGAAGGCTGCAACGGTGGTGTTATCGCGGGCATCAGCCTCGTCTTCGTCCGCAGCAGACAGTTCCAACACGGTTCCGTCAGGGCCGACAGCGGTGTCGTCGTTCTCGCCTAGGCCAGCGGCGAAGCCAAAGTCAAAGTCATCGGTGACATCGAGACGTGGCGATTTGGTCGGGCCGCCATGCTCGCTCTCAATATCGGCGATGCCGCTGTCCCGCTTGCGCTTCAGATCGGCGGGCTTCTGAGTGTGTACCAAAGAGAGCAAGCTCTTCAGCTCAGGGGCCCAGGTGTTGCCACGCGTCGCAAGGAGAACGTTGGTAATGAAGCCACCGGACTTTTGGAGGTCTATTAAGGTCATCAGATAAGGGTCACGGGGGAGGAACGACTGAGGCTTCAGGATGTTGCTGTGGTTGGCCTGCTGATCCTTGATATGCGATCCCGAGAGCATAGTCTGCTCGTCGGGAAGGATAAACTTCTGCTTGCGAACACGCTGAGTAGGCCTCCGGACGACGGTGGTCTCGTGGTCTTCGGCAGGCTCGTACAGATCAGTGGTGCCAATGTGCATGTACTCTTCCTCGACTTCACGGGCAAGATCCTCATCAATATCCGACAGCGGAGACTCGGATATTCTGGCACGGCTGAACTGATGAGCGGTGGGGACCACGGACTGGTCATCGACATTAAACTGGAAGTCGTCATCACCCATGCGCAGGTCACCCTCATCGTCGGCAATGCGAACGGTGTCATCGCCAAGTCCGAGGTCGAGGTCGAGCGAAGGCTCGCGATCGCCGTGGTCCTTGCCGGGGCGGCTAACAAGGTCCATCTCGCTCATGTTTTCTTCTTCAATCGAGAGAGCCATGGGGGCCTCACGACCCATTTCGATGCTGCGATCGAGTCCACGGGGAAGCTCGTCAAAGTCCATGGCAAGATCAAGGTCCAGATCCAGACCTAGGTCGTCGAGAGGAGCGAGGGCGAGATCGTCGTCGAGACCGGTGCTCTGAAGGAACTGGCTGTTGTTGAAATCGAGCTGGAGGTTGATATCGCGGTTGCTGACGCGACCTTTACGGCCGAGAGGAGTAGCAACAACGTCGTCGACCTGGCTCATTAGCCACGCGGCGTCCGGCGGCGGCGGAAGATCAAGGTTGTCATAGGGGGTGATCTTGTCTGGCAGCAGGAGAGCTTCTCGGTTGGGAGCATGAACGTTGGCGGCAAGATCGTTGTTTCCACTTGAGCGGAAGGCCTAGAGAAAAGAACCGGACGAGTAATGTTGTTAGAAAAAGTGACAAGGAATGAATAGGATGAGAGACCAGGAACAACGTACCATCTTGATCTTCATCAGAGCTTCATTGCAGTCGTCCAAAAGATATCTAGCTTTGCGACTGTATATTCTCACCACACCAAGCAACAACTGGCCACTCAATCGCAGGGCCATGGGGGCCTGAGTGGGAGTGATGATGGCCTCAATACTTTCGCCGAGGTCAGACTGGAGAATGTGCGTTTTGGAGAGCTTGCGCTCTAGGTTGGCGGACAGCCAGACACGGGCCAGAGGCCCGCTCTTTTGAAGGAGCGTCTCTGAATAAAACATCTTGTTGGAGAAGGCGGTGAACGGTTACAGATACGGAGGCCGGGGCTTGCGACTAGGGGCAATCAAGACGGAGGGGGTTGAGGCCCGGGCAACGGAGGAGACGGCGCGACACGATCGGCGCGACGACAGTAATAGAGACCGAACACAATATATATCCAAAGAGACTGGAGATACTAGTGCACTGATCCCGATTGAAAGCTCGACACGAATCAGGTCGAATATCGGTACCCAAAAAGCAGACGCGCCAGGTGGCGGAATGCGCGAGACTCGATGGTAGGTATAGCAATAAGAATCGACGAGACGAGGATATATCAACAACACGAACTTGAGACTCGTGAATCGAACCGACAAGGCGATGAAAATAAAACACGATTGATAGAGGACAGTATATACGCGATATAAGAAGCGACAGACGATAAATGTGAGTCGATGGAAGCGGGGGAGATGAAAGTGGTGGTAAACAAGAAGAAAAAGAGGAACACGCGTAGCGAGGAGGAGGAAAGGAAAAAAAAAAATATCCCGGGAAGCAGGGAGTAAACCCGAAATAAAAACAACAAAGCCAAAAAAGAGGAATTAATCGCGACAGGATCTTTTTGCGAAGCGTAACAGCGACACAAAAAAAAAGAGAAATCAACAGAAAATCACGAAGATGCGATTGAAGGTGAAGATTATCAAGGGTTGGAGGAGAGGAAGAGAGAAAGATAATGAAGGGGGGAAAATTTAGGTGGCAGAGGTAAATGGGAAAAAGGAAATGAGAGAGGAAAAAAAGCGACGTGATGATTGATAGTATGAGACGGTTACGAGAAGGAGCAGCGCTGGAGGCTGGGACTTGCCTGGAAAAAAACTGGGGGGGGCCGCCGTCTAGGGAAAGAGTAACCCAAAAACTGAGGCGTATTTACTATCACGTGGGAAGCACAGGCCAAGTACGCCACACAATGAGTCAGCTGTTGGGTTGACTGAGTTACGGACTCGGAAACTCAGGGGTTAAACCCTCGGCTGCGTTTGGACGAGACCAGCCAATCAGCGGGCGGAATCGGCCTTCAGAGTCAGCTCATTTGATACGAGACGTATGCATATTTGTGACCGCATGTGGCTGGTGATAGAATGATAGAACAAACACGAGCAAGAGGCCAACGCATATATTGGGCGGCGAGAACACTCGTATGTGCGATAATGTCTTCGGCCCGGGATTTGATTGCATTTATTCCGTCTTTGTGCGCTTAGAGTCGCAAGCCGCCGTACTCGGAATTCTCGTGTGATTTTCCTTCCATGCCACGAAACAGCGTCGCTCTCTTTACATAAAACGGCGGATTTCACAAAAGCTGGTGGCTGGTGCTCCCGATTCGGACTAGAGCTACATTCCTGAAGTACCCAGCCCAGATACCTGCCTCGTCAGCATGTCATTAGGTCATCATTCTTGGACCCCTGATGTGGCGCAAACCGCGTTTCGACAACGACGTGTTGTGTTCACTAGGGTTGTGTAGGGTTACCCGCATACCAAACCGATTCTTTTTTTTTCTGGCTTCACTTCACTCCATGATGTTTGTCCGTCCACAATTTTCGGCCCCTTGCTTTTTCCCTGATTATTTCCTTCGTTAGCTTACTCCCTATTGATGAGATTTTTCCTTGTGTTCTTCTTTATTATTCTTCATCTCCTGTCTGGCTTATGAACTTACTGGCATTTTAATTTTTTTCTTTCCTTCCTGGCGTTTGTTCCTTGATCCCTTGATATCTTCACTTCGTCTTAACTTCCTCTTAGTCCCCTATTCTTCTTCTTTTTTAGTCGTTAGCCCTCCTGGTCCTAAGATTTGTTGAGCTTTTCTTCATTCCATCAGCCCGTGCCTTCTCACTGTGATTTGTGTCTCTGATACGCATTCCAGAGCTTTTCGTTTCTAAAATCTGTCTTTCTCTTCGAATCATCCGGTCTCTCGTGACGGTCCGCTTGTTGCCCTTGGTGAGCATCAGATTGACTGCATTGTGGAATCATCCCCGTATTCTCTTTTCCATATAGCTCCCGAGCTCCCTTTTCTTCGGCGTTTTTGCTTCAGTCGTCTGCGAATCAGCGCTGCTTCTTTCCCTCATGTTAGTGATTGAAGCTGTCCGCGCCGTTTGCTGCTTCTAAGGCCGCAGTGCATATTCTGCCTCTCCGTCTCTCTCCCTCCGAACTCCAGCCTCTCCGGCCCATCCGGCCGTCGTGTCTTTTCCTCTCTCGACCATCTTCCCCGTCTCAGATCCCAAAAATGCACATGCCATGGCGGTCATCAGGCGGATCTGGCGATGAATCTGTCCTCCCCCTAACCAAAATCCCCGTCATCCCGACAATCGGCCTTGACGATTCCACCGGCGCCGTGTCTCCGTCTCCGTCTCTCCACAGCCATGCCCGGACGACATCCGCACAGTCGAGGGTATGTTCGATCCTGACCTGCCCGTTCATTCTATGTGCCCCGTCACCCTGCTAACGATGAAATGTGATGCCTGAATACAGTCAATCGCGGACCAATTCTCTGCTCTCTCCCCCGAAGAAACCGCCGATCGCATGTCCACGTCACTGACCAATGGCCTTACCTCCGTTGAAGCCCTTACGCGTCTCGCCGAATATGGACCCAACGAAATCCCCCACGAGCCTCCCGAGCCGTTGTGGCTTCGATTTTTGAAACAATTCCAAGAACCTTTGATCCTCCTTCTGCTTGTTTCCGCCGGCGCTTCCTTACTGGTGGGGAATATGGACGACGCTGTAAGCATAACGGTTGCTGTCACTATTGTGGTGTCTGTTGGATTTGTGCAAGAATACCGCTCAGAAAAGTCCATCGAAGCTCTCAACCACCTTGTGCCCAACCACGCCCATCTTGTCCGAACGATATCGAAACCCGCTGCTCGGTCTCCTGCGTGGCCCCCCAGCTCGAGGCTTGCGTCCGAAGATGACCCTCTTACCCCTGGCCTTCGTACCCCTGCCGAGGAGCAGCTGGAGGCGTCTTCAACCAAGGTCATGGCCTCGCAACTGGTACCTGGCGATCTCGTGCTTTTCACCACTGGCGACCGAATTCCTGCCGATATCCGCGTAACGAAGGCGGTTGACCTGACTATCGACCAGTCGAATCTCACCGGCGAGACCGAACCGGTCCGCATCTTCGCGGATGCCTGTGTCCGGTCAAAAAGCCCGATTCCGATGCAGAATGGCTCGCTCAGCGCAAACCTCAACCTCGCCGCCGAGACTCTGGCGGTCAGCGATCACGAAAACATTGCCTACATGGGTACTCTGGTCAAGTCTGGACACGGCCAGGGAATTGTGTTTGCTACCGGCGGCAGCACTCATTTCGGTACCATTGCCACCAGTGTGACTGGAACCGAGAGCCCACGATCGCCGCTGCAGGTATCCATGGATATGCTCGGTTCGCAGCTGAGCCGCGCATCGTTTGCTGTCATTGGCCTGATTTCGGTGGTGGGCTGGCTGCAGGGTAAGCACCTGCTCGACATCTTCACCATCTCGATCTCCCTCGCCGTGGCTGCTATTCCTGAAGGTCTTCCCATCATCGTTACTGTAACCTTGGCTCTTGGTGTGCACCGCATGGCGCGCCACAATGCCATTGTGCGCAAAATGCCCAAGGTCGAGACGCTTGGCTCGGTCAGCGTTGTTTGCACCGACAAGACCGGCACGCTGACAACCAACCACATGACCATTACCAAGGTGTGGTATTTCGGGGCCGACGCCCCTGTTGATATCGAATCGGAAGACGATCCTGCTGAGCGCCAGGCCGACCCAGCGTCGCTTCGTATCATTCGCATCGGAAACATTGCCAATAACGCCAGACTGGCCCGCCAGTTCTCCGAGTCCGCGGCAGCCGATGCAACGCGCGCACGAGCCCTCTTTACGTCGACGCAAGGTGACCGGAGCAGCAGTGGTGGCGCGTCTTATACCCGCTGGGTTGGCCAGTCGACGGATGTGGCCATGCTGGACCTGATGGATCGGTTTGGAGAGTACGATGCGCGCGAGTCCGTGGGTGCTCGTATTTCCGAGACCCCGTTCAGCTCCAGCCGCAAGTGGATGGGTGTGGTTGTCGGCGGCGTTGACGGTGCTCGCGGGGATCGCGAGTTTGCCTACATGAAGGGTGCTATTGACCGTGTTCTCAACGCCTGCGACAGCTATATGAGTGCTGACGGAAGAGAAATCGTTCTGGATTCGGGTCGGCGAAACGAAGCCCTCCAGGCTGCCGAGGTTATGGCTGAACAGGGCCTGCGTGTCTTGGCATTTGCCAGCGGCGCCATTACCCGGCCTCGCGGACGCGCCTCTGCCACCCTGAGCACTCCCACCAGCGAGGGACCGAGCTCCGCGGCACACTACCCAGATGAAGTCTACAAAGGCCTTGTGTTCGCGGGTCTGGTGGGCATGCGCGACCCGCCTCGGCCCGGTGTTGACCGGTCGATCCGGAAGCTGATGCGCGGTGGAGTGCGCGTCATTATGATTACCGGTGATGCTGAGACTACGGCCATGGCCATTGGCAAGCAGTTGGGCATGCCTATTGCCAGCAACAGCGACGGCATGGCTAAGCCAGTGATGCGTGGCGACGAGATCGATGCGATGTCGGAAGAGGACCTGGCGCAAGCCATCCAGAACACCACAGTCTTTGCGCGGACCAACCCGGACCACAAGCTAAAGATTATCAAGGCACTGCAATTGCGCGGTGACATTGTGGCCATGACGGGCGACGGTGTCAACGATGCGCCAGCGCTGAAGCGGGCTGATATCGGTATCTCCATGGGCCGTCACGGCACTGACGTGGCCAAGGAGGCGGCCGATATGATTCTGACCGATGACGACTTCTCGACTATCCTGCACGCCATTGAGGAGGGCAAGGGTATCTTCAACAACATCCAGAACTTCCTGACGTTTCAGCTTAGCACCAGTGCGGCGGGTTTGTCGCTGGTGCTTGTGTGCACGCTGTTTGGATTCCCCAACCCGTTGAATGCGATGCAGATTCTCTGGATCAGTAAGTATCCCTACCCCCTTTTCCAACCATTTTGTAGTGCTCCCCACTGACCTGTGTTCCAGACATCATCATGGACGGACCTCCCGCGCAGTCGCTCGGTGTTGAGAGCGTCGAGAAGGACGTGATGAGCAAGCCGCCGCGCCGCCGGAACGACCCTGTCCTCACCCGAGCGCTGCTTACGCGTGTGCTCACGTCCGCCGCCATCATCATGATGGGCACGCTCGGCGTGTATGTGTACGAGATGGTGGGCGACGCGGGCACGATCTCGCGCCGTGACACCACCATGACATTCACGTGCTTTGTGCTGTTCGACATGTTCAACGCGCTGGCGTGCCGGTCGGAGAGCAAGTCGATTCTGCGCGGCGAAGTCGGCATCTTTTCGAACCGGCTGTTCAACTGGGCTGTGTCGCTCAGTCTCGCTGGCCAGCTGCTTGTCATCTACTTCCCCTGGCTGCAGGAAGTGTTCCAGACCGAAGCTCTCAGTCTCGGAGATCTGCTGTTCTTGGTTATAATGTGCAGCACCGTCTTCTTTGCCGATGAGCTGCGGAAGTACCTCCGGTACGGCAACCGCCGGCTTGGCGGGTACTCGCAGGCTGTGTAAACGCCACCTTTCTTGGGGTTAGGGAATGAGGGACTGCTAGTCCATCTCTCCCTACGCGTGTGCTTTTCCTTTAACCTTGCATTTACATACCTACATGTCTTAATTAATGTGTCCCAGGATGGTTTATTTCTCGCTCCCAGTTCTTCTTTTTTGTTTGTTTTATTCACCAAAAACCCTCCTATTCTACTGTACCAACCATATTATCTTTTGCTTTTTTTTGTTCAGCGGGTTGTTTCATTCATTAGATGCCATGATTCTGCAAGGGTTTGAAAACTTGGGAGGGCGGAAAAGCGCACACACACACACACACATATATATATATATATAACCAAGCGAGTTAGGTACGGGAAGTGTTGGATGGATGGAGTTTATTGCACTGAAATCTTTTTTGTTGCTTCGTCTTGACTTCTGGCGCTGTAATTGTTTCTTGTGCTTTGAATCTGACTCCCTCCGCATATGCATGAAGGCGTTGTCTTAGGCATTTTTAGGGGGGTTCAAGCACACAAGCATGATACCATCTATATATACTACACTTTGGTCTTCATAAGACCGGACCATTGGGAAGCTTTGATTCTTATCTCAAGTCACTGTTGTTGCGCGAGACTGGTTGGAGTATTGTGAGCATCTGAAATTCGATATTAACCCTAAACCAACCCTATAACCAAACCAGCTTCTGGTGCGGCAGAATCGTTCACCGCCTTCATTCCGTGGGGTGAAGCTCCTACTCACCGAATTGCCATCACACAAAAACGTTCAAGATCTTCAGAATCACAATCGCCCACGGAACATCGCAACATTCCGTCTTTTACGAACTAATTCCCGGTCCGACCGAATCTCCGTGCTCCGAAAACGTCCCCTCCCGAGTCTCCCGTCCGAATACTCTCCATATACTCCGATTCCCCTCTCCCGAGCTCAAGCCCGTGATGACCACGTAGACCCCGGTCCCCGTGTCCCAAATGTCCACGTCGCTGCTCCGTCCCGGCGTGACACCGCACAAATCGGCTCTCAATGTGTCGACAACCTCTCCGCTCCCGGGGTCCGCCGATGCGCCGGCCCCGTCTCCCGCCCCGGCGCCCCCAAACATCCGGAACGCCACCGACGTGTCCAGTGTCCGCGCAGCACTAACAACATTGCATGCACGGGAATCGGCCCTGGCCGCCCGCCTCGACGCCCTCGTGGCCTCCCACACCGACCTCAGCCGCGAGCTCGCCCGGCTCGACCTGCTCCGCGCAGGCCTGGGCGCCCAGGTGATCGCGACGCGCGGCATCGCCAACGACATGCTCGCGGGCGCGGCCGACACCGCCGGCCGGCTGAGCGACCGCGTGAAGACACTGGACCTGGAGAAGCGGCGGGTGGAGGACACGCTGGCGGTGGTCGAGCAGGTTGCGGAGCTGAAGGCGTGCGTGAACGGCGTGGTCGGCTCGATGGGCGCGCCGCAGGACTGGGAGGCGGCGGCGGGCTACCTGGCGCGCGCGGCCAAGATCCCCGAGAGCATTATCCGCGGCGGCTTTGCGGCTGCCATGGTACCCAGTGTTGAAGTGCCCGAGGCCCCGTGGACCACGCTGGAGAATGCGCGCGAGAGCCTGTGCTGGCTGTTCCTGCGCGAGTTCGAGCGCGCCGCCGAGGCCAACGACGGGCCCCGCGTCACCCGCTTCTTCAAGCTGTTCCCGCTGATCGGACGTAGCGACGTGGGGTTGGATGTGTACGGCCGCTACGTGTGCCAGGGCGTGTCCAGCACGGCCCGCAACACACTTAAACAGGCACAGGCGGCCGCGGCCCGCGACTCTGCGGCAGCAGCCGCCGCTGGAGCCCCACCCTCCGGGCTTGCGTATGCCGGGGCGCTTACGAAGCTGTTTGAGCACATTGCGCAGATAGTCGATGGCCACGGTGGGCTGGTTGAGCGGCACTACGGCGCCGGCCGCATGGAGCGCGTGATTGAGCGGTTGCAGGCCGAGGTCGACGTGCAGGGCGGAATTGTGATTGATTCGTGGAGTGACGAGCGGGGTGTTGACCGCCGGTTGACAGATGTTAAAAGCTACCCGTTCTCGTTTCTGGTGCAGAGCTTCCTGCCTTCGCACCGGGGCGGAGGCACTCCCCGCGTTAACTCGCCAGCTATGGGTGGATCGGGTGCCGGATCGGGCGGCGGTGGCGAGCCGCGGAGGAGTGAAGATGAGGGCGTCAATATGAAGGAGGTCGATGCCCTCCTCAGTGAGATTGCCGTCATGCTGAGTCGGTGGTCGCTATACACACGGTTCCTTACGGCAAAGTGCAGGGTGAGTACTTACTGTTACAGGCCGTTGTCACGTTGTCCCTTGAGAGTTGCCCTGACTTACTGACTGGCCGACAAACAGAACCCGGAAGACGGCGATGCGGCTCCGGCGACCTTCCAGATGCTGCCACTGCTCGCAAAGTCCAACCTCACCAAAAAGGCTTCCGCACGACTCGTCACACCTTACAACGTTATGACCACATTCTTCTTCCGGCGGTCGGTCGAGAAAGCCTTCCAATTAGACGAATACCCCACCAAGCTCACCCTGAACGCATCACGACCCATCGAAACGTCCCCGCCCTTTATCATCTCGGCGGTTGACGACGTGGTGTTTATCGTCAACACTGTAATTGACCGGTCCCTCTCAACCTCGCAGCGTGAAATCGTGTCCGGTGTTGCGCCGACTGTTGCCCGGGTCCTCGGAGCGGATTTTGTCGGCATGATCCAGCGGCGAATGCGGGATGAGACGTACCCGATGCCGCTGGTGCAGGGCGGCTTCCCTCCCGAAGACAAGATTGTGGCGTTTATCGTGCTGATCAACAGTCTCGACACCGCCAACGACTATCTCGAGCGCATTGTGTCCAGCAAAACCGGTGGCTATGACGAGAAGTCCCCCACATCTGCCGCGAAACTCGCCCCCGGAACGCCAGTGTTCGATGCGTTCCCGTTCCCGCGGGACGCCGCCGCGGTGGCCACGCAGCTGAACAACATGGCGCACTCGGTCACCGTCAAGACCACCGAGCTGCTCAACGAAGGCCTGCGCGTGCTCTTCGAGAACGTCGTCAAGCTGCGCCTGCGGCCGGTGCTCAGCGACACGTTCCGCGACGCTGACTACTCGCTGTCAGACGAGGAGCTGGAGGAGCTGGTGCAGCAGCAGCAGCAGGCGTCCGCGGTGGCCGGCGGCACCGGCAGCAGCAGCGACGACCTGGCGGCGCTGCTCGACGGTGTGCCGCGCCACTTCGAGCACGGCTGGGACCAGCTGATGCGGCCGCTGGCGCGGCTGCTGACGGCGCGCTGCGCGGCCTCGCTGCTCGACATGACGTCGCGCTACCTGGCGCGCATGCTCGAGAAGCGCATCTGGGCGTACGCCGGCCGCGTGAACGCCGTCGGCGCCGTGCGCATGGAGCGCGACTTCTCGGCCATCGCCAGCGCCGTGGCCCGCGGCAACTACGCCGTGCGCGAGCTGTTTGCGCGGTCTGCGCAGATCCTGATGGTGGCCAATATGGAGGCGGACGAGTGGGACGAGCTGGCGATGGCGACCAAGGGCCGTGCCATTGTGAACACTACCGGCGGTGGCGAGCATGCGGCGGCGGCGCTCGACGAGTTTGATGATGGTGGCGTTGCGTGGGTGATCACCGAAGAGGAGCGATTGCGGGCGAGAGGACTGGTGAGGACGTGACGGCGGGCTGTACAGGCTGATTGGAACACGGCCGACATATTGATTGATACAGCCCAAGGATTCATATAGCATTTGCTAGGTACTGGAAAAACACTTCAAAAGTGCATCGATCTCTCTGGATGGCGATGTTTGTGACGACATTAGGGTTATACCCACACTGGATTTCCGGCCCCGATCTGGGGCTTATCGATAAGAAGATTTTTGGTGATGACTCTTTTCGCCGTTTGCTGCTTTCCATCGTTTTGATCCTTTTTATCTATCTCTCCTTTCGCCTTCATTCTATGTTTTCTCCTCTGATATTGTGCTCGAAATTCACTTCCCGCCTTCCTCTGTTTACCTTCTCCTCAACCTTTCCCATCTGCCGTTTGGCTTCCAACCACGGGTCCTCTTCGCATCCTCCGATTTCCCTCCGGGGCATCTGCGCTCGCGACCTCACTTTCTCCGCTTCCCACCCACGCGACTCTCCGCCCACCGACCGTCTCCGGCATTGTTTCCGGCGCCGGACAACCCCATCCGGCAGCCATGGAAACCCGCATCCTCAAGATCGGCGACCGGCCACTGGGCCGCTTTCGCAGCGGCGCACCCGGCACCGCCACCGCGCTCAACGGGGCGGCCGACAAGCCGCTGAACGCCCTGGACACGTGGGAGGTGGTGGACGACACAGACAGTAGCAGCACGGCGGCGGCGGACATCGCCATACTGCGGGAGGCGGCAGATGCGCTGCGCACGCAGGACATCCCCGTGGCGTTCCCGACCGAGACGGTGTACGGGCTGGGCGCCGACGCAACGCGCTCGCCGGCGGTGCGCGGCATCTACGCCGCCAAGGGCCGGCCGTCAGACAACCCGCTGATCGTGCACGTGTGCGACCTGGACATGCTCCGCAGCCTCCTCCAGCCGCCCGACGCCACCATGCCGGCCGCGGCCGACCCGATCCCCGCGATATACCACCCGCTGATCCGGCGCTTCTGGCCCGGCCCGCTCACAATCCTGCTCCCGGTTGGCCGGCACCCGCGCCTCGCCCCGGAGGTCACCGCCGGGCTGCCGACCTTCGGCGCCCGCATGCCGGCGTC
>LNGL01000029.1:384538-428408 GCA_001510565.1 Knoxdaviesia proteae
CTTGATGTCGCTGATGCTGCTCCACAGGCGGTGGGCGAACCGCTGCTCCTCGGCCGCCAGCTTCTGGCCCTGGGCGTTCTCACCCTGGGGAGCCTCGACGCTGGCGCCCTGGGGAGCCTGGACGCTGGCGCCCTGGTCGGGCGCTGAGATGCTCTCCTCGTTGTAGGTCTCCGCGTACTGCACAATGCCGAGCCGCAGCGCCTTGTCCAGCTCCATGCGCTGGACCAGGATGCACTCCGGCCGGTCGGCCGCGCCGCTGCGGATGCGCTGCTCGCAGTACACGGCCTCGGCCTCCAGCCCGATGTCCTCGAGGAAGTCGATGACGTCGTAGCCGTTGTCCGGGCCCTTGCGCGCCTGGGCTGCCTCCTCGTCGTCGTCGCTGTCGTACTCGTCAAACAGCGCCTTCTTCGTCATCTTGCCGTCCTTGAGCAGGCCCTCCAGCCGCTGCACGTACGCGTAGCTGAACTGGCCCTTGCTCAGCTCGGCCAGGTCGCGCTTCGCGCGCCGCGGCCGGTCCGACGCCCGCTCGGCCACCCGCACGCTTTCGCGGATCTCCTCCTCCTGCGCCGCCGCCAGCAGCCGCAGAATCCGCATGAACAGCCACGGCGACGCGCGCCGCGCAAAGCGGATAAGCCCGACGGCGATGTTGATCCAGACCGCCAGCCATTCGATGTCCAAGGTGCCGGCGGCCTCGCGGAACTCGATGGTGCCGCGCAGCCGGTCCTTGGGCGTCAGCATGTTGTTGGGCTGGAAGTACGACGAGAAGTTGTAGTTGCAGGCCTTGTAGATGTGCGGCTTCATCAGATATCCGATCTGGAACATCGACTTGTCGCACGCCAGGATCTGCGCCACGCCGCCCCACACCGAGTCGACCTTGCCCCGCTCGTTCGGGAGCTCGCCGCCGGTGCTGTAGTACGACGCAATCTCGTCGAGGTCCCGGCGGCGGCTGGTGAAGCGGCCGCGCTTGCGGTCCATCACGGTGCCAAACGGCCGCACGATGCCGTACGCCTCCTGCGGCTTCGGAAGCACCACGTTGTCGAGTTCCGGGTTGCGTGGGAACAGCACCTCGGGCGGCGGACACTCTTCCGGCCACCCCCAGTCGCGGCGGCGCGGCGCCGACACCGGTGCATTCACTGGGTCTTTCCTCTGCGGGGTGTTGTAGTCGGGCCGGTTCCACGGCTGGCCGTCGAACTGGTAGCCCGGGTCGTGCGGGTCAAACCGCGACCGGCCGGCGCGCAACTCGGCCATGACGGCCGCCGCGTCGTGGGCGAGTTCGCGGTGCATCTGGTCGCGCACGACAAAGTCCGGCACCGGCGCCTCGCCAAACTGGCGGTCTCGGCCGAGAAAGCGCACGTCAGCTTCATGGCGGTCGGAACACACCATGTACTCCCACGCTTCCTGCGCCGTCGTTCCGTTACCGACTTTCACCGTGTTCATCGAGCGGATGCCGCGGCTGTAGCGCTGGCCCGCGCGCCGCGGGTTGTGCAGGCGGCTGATGAACGGCTCGGCCGCCCACAGCAGCGCGGCGATGCGCCGCAGCGACTCGGCGTCGAACGGGTCGTTGCCGTTGCCGACGTGCACGTGGAAACCCGCGGTGTCGTTGACGCGGCAGCGGAATTTGCTTTTGACGGTCGAAATGGCCAGCCGCACGTGGTCGACGGCGGCCTTGCTGTGGTACAGGGCCGGGCTGTTGATTTCCACGCCGGCCCAGCCGTGGTAGCCGGGAATGCTCCACTCAATCACCGACAAGTCGGCCACGACGGAAAAGTACCGCTCGACGCGATCTCCGACCTTGGTGGTGTCGTGATCCCACACCGGCAGGCCGACGTCACGCAGGGCCATTTCGACCATGCGGCGGATCTCCGGGGCGGCAAGCCTGTCGCTAGTCAGCTCCACCAGCGGGCCAATCTTATCGGCAATGTCCGCATCGGGGTCCGGGTTACCTTTGAGAATGAACGGGATGAGGAATTCGAACTCGGCGCCAAACGACGGCCGCGGCGGTGTGGGCAAGCGGAAGGCCGGGGCGGCATCAGGCGCAGCCGGAGAAGGAGTCGGGTCAGGAGCAGACATGCTGGATGATGCTTTACCTTGAAATGTGGATGTTCTGCTTGGTGATTCGAATGGGGAGATGTGGCTAGACAATATACTGTAATATCAGGTTATACTTACGATCGAGGGACTCGAAAGTGCTAGATGGTTGGCTTCTGTCTCAAAGAGGAAGAGCGAGAAGCAAGATATGTAGATCAGTGAAGACGACGCGGACCAGCCACGAAGAGTGTCGAAAGGTCTCAAGTGGAGTAGGTTTAGCTGTTCTCAAGTAGTAGAGTGCAGATATCGGAAGATAGGACTTACGTGCTTTGAAGCTGTTAGAGTTGGAGTTGAAGTTGAAGTTGAAGTTAGAGTTGAAGTTAGAGTTGAAGTTAGAGTTGAAGTTGAAGTTGAAGTTGAAGTTGAAGCTGTGGTTGTGGTTGCGGTTGTTGGTGAGAATAGGGTTGAGGTAGGGTTAGCAGTTGTTGGTTGATGAGATTAGGGTTAGAAAGATAAGATAGAAGGGGGAGAAACTGGTGACGAGGAGAGGATGTGATTGGTTTATGTGTGTTGGTTAACTTACAGGAAGTTGGAGTTGGTGGTAAGAAAAGGAAAAGGAAGGACCAGCCAACATCTCATCGGGGCCACTTGCCGCTTTATATACCAGCAGACCACCTTCTCCATTCAGCCTTTAAATAGCCACGATAGATCACAACACAAAGCCCGCAGGGAAATGATCGCAAGCATAGCATTCTTTCAACCTATGGCTTAAGGATTCTCTTTGACCCAAGTGCATTGTGTGTCTTGAAGCCACTTCCTTTGTCCGGCCTTTGCAAGTGGCCTGCATTGTTTGAGCCTTTCTCGCATACTAGCATAGAGGAAGACAATAGAAGAAAGCCTGCGCATCAAAGAACCCCCGCAGAGAAGACAATGGACACAATAAGACTCACTTTACTTGTTCCAGTTCTTTCACCAGCATTCCCGGATCCTCGATGATCCGTAGCCAGAGGTCAAAGGAAGACCACGATAGGGCTCATGGCCGTATAAAGGGGCATGAAACACCATAAAGAGAGCTTGTGATACTAAGCCACCTATCCCATAGGGCTAGATGACACCCGTGGATTTCCTTGCTCCCAAGATAGAACACACCAAGAAAGAAAAGAAGGCAAAGGCAGTAAGCAACGTCTAATTCCATAACCCTAATTCGATAACTCCTAGAGACTGTTGGAACAGAGACTGTAACAGCATAGAAGAAGGCAGAAGCACGTTAGAGAAAGAACAAAAAGAGAGAGACCAAATACATGCCAAACCTTCTCTCCAGAGAAAGGCTTCCTATTACATTTCATATGAAACAAAAACGGTTGGCTTGCTAGTAGTAACACATGTGAATAATTAATTCCCGCCGCCGCCAAGTTCCACCACCCACCCCCTTCATCATTTCCTCCGTAGCAGAAAAAAAAAGCCGTAGTCTTCTATCTCACTCTCTCACTTCACCGATTGCCATCCATCACAAAAGTCATCCCGTCTCTCAACTCATCTTCACGTAAACAGGAACCGAAGAAAAACAGACGCAGGAAAACAGGCGCAAAAACAAAAACAACGATATGGAGGGGATATAAGGCTTCACAGCTAAAAGAGAAGAGAAAAAAAAAAGAAGACACAGACGCAGACGCAGAAAAGAAGAGGAGAAATAGAAAAAAAAAGGAAGAAGAGTAATTTTTGAGGCGAGACGGTGCAGGGAGGAAAGAAATGCCAAGTTCAAATCAACCAAGCCGGCCTCGGGTCATGCGCTAAACGAAAAAGAGAGACACAAAAGCAAGATCGCGCTTTTTGAAAGGCATTGTCATTTAGAGGAGAGCCACAACCAGGCCAATGGCAATGGCAGCAGCACCGTTGGAGTAGAAAGCGGCCGGGGCAGCGTTGGGCGAAGTCTCGGCGGGGGCCGGGGCGTCGGTGGTGGTGGCGGGTTCCTCGGAGGCGGTGGGCGAGGCGCCGCTGGTCGACGACTCGGTGGGGGCGGCGGTGGTGGTGGTCACCGAAACCTCGTCGGTCTCCAGGGTGCCGCACTTGTCGTCGATCTCGGACTTGCAGTTGCTCTGCTCGTTGGCGTTTCCGACGTAGAAGGCGTTGCACTGGCCGAAGGCGGCGCGGCACACGAACGCAGGGAACGACTGGGCGTACTTCTCCAGGGGAGGCTCGGTGCCGTCGGCGCAGACGCAAGCATAGGTCATAAGGTCCTACAGGGGGGAAGTCGTGATTAGTAGACGGCCTCCAGGGGGAGATGATGCAGAGCAATGACCCAATCGCGTGGGCGGAGCGACGGTCACCATGGCGCCGAGTCCGGGACACTCACAGAGTTGCAGCTGTTGGTCTTGGCCGTACCAGGGCACAGCTCCTCGCAGGTGTTGCGCTGGCCGCGGCAGAACGAAGCTGTAGACAGCAAGAAAAGACGTGGTTAGTAAATGATTTGAAGAAGGATAAGAGAAAGAGAAGGCCGTAATGTGGCAGCCATCGCGAGTCCGCCGGCTTCGGGGCCAGACGCCACTGGAAGCGCACCGGCGCCGAAGAAGACGCGGACGCGCTTGACCAGTGCGGCAAGCGCGCGGGCCGGAAAGGCCATTGGCGGGAAAACACAGCAGAATCCAGCACAACAAAAGGAACACATACCCTTGTCCTGAAGGGTGATCTGGTTGATATCAACAGTGAAGTTGCCGAAGGTGTAAGGAGGCGAGTGCTCCTGGGCCGAAACACCAAGAATGGCGGCGGCGGCAATAACAAAGACCGAAGAGCGCATTGTGACGGCTGGGGGGAGAGAAAGAAAGGATGTAGGGTAGAAAATAGAAGCGGGAGGAGGAATAAAGGAGAAGACAAACGAAGAAAGGATGTTTGAATGAAGAAATCTGGGAGGGGAGGGTTGGAGATAATTTCGTGGAGGAGGAGGAGGAGCAAGGAAGAAAGGAAGAAGAAAAGAGAAGGGGAAAAAAAATAATCAAGAAGAGAAAAAGAAAGCCACGAGAATTGGGAAGCCTTGGGGTTCTGTACAGTGTGGGAAGGTTTCAGGTGCACAGTTCCGGCCCAGGTCAGTGGAGTGGAGCACAGTGTTGTGGGCGGACCACACAGTATGTGCTTATCTGGCACACACCCCTATTTTGCTTTTTTTCAGTGGTTTTTGGTGGGCGGGTTGCTCGGGGCGACTCTTTGGGGATAATTGGACCGCGAGGGTTTCCGCCGGGAGGATATTGAACGTTTAGAGATACTGTACGCAGGACGCGAGGATTGGATATTGGGAGAGAGCTGGAGACAGTTCAACAACGAAGAAAAAAAGAGAAAAAAGAGAAAAAAAGAGAAAAAAAGAGAAAAAAAGAGAAGAAAAAAATGAGTGCATTGGAGAGAGAAAGAGGCCAAATCTACAGAGACTGGACGGGAGGAGTCATGATCACCCCGATATATGCATGGCCTGCCTGCCTGCCTGCTTTGCTGGCTGACTGACGGACGAACGACGAGGATTCTGCCGATCACTGGGCCGCCAGAACTGCGCGACGACGATGGGAAGGAGCAGAGGAAGGGAGAGGCCACCAGATGGGAAAGAGCAGCCAACCCCACAAGCGCAAGCACGCGCGGGCGCAAGAGAGGAAGGAGCAGGTGTCTTCGCAGAGCAAAATGAAATTGCGCTTTTTTTTTTATTGCGCTTTTTAGTACGGGGGGNNNNGGGGGGGGGGGGGGGGGAGAGGCAGTACAGTATAGTACGGCCCGCATGCCTCCTGCCTCTGCCATGTGTTCTGCTCACGCCGCTTTCTGGTCTGTCGCTCGCAGGAAACCGAAGAGCGAAGGGATGACGGAGCCGAGGGAGGGAAAGGGGGGGGGGGACCCTGGCAGTAAGCTTAAGGCCACAGCAGGAGCTGTGTGAGATTGCTAGATTAGCCAGCGTCTGGGCTGTACTGTGTCCGTCTGTAATCCAAACACGCACACTGTGTGCCACCGTGGGTTCTTGTGCCCGCGTACCTGCATTTCATGTACTGTCACAGCGAGGAGGCAAGACCGGAGCATTGTATCTCCAGAAACACAGACTGGACGAAGGAAGGTGCACGGGCGCTGCACATTGACGTGGTGACTTCCCCCGGAGTCTAGAAACGTCACCGAGATGTAATCGGAGCAGATGGTGATTACATACACACACTTACAGAAACCGGCTTTTCCCTCATATCGCCAACTGCAAGCTGATATGCGGTGACGACATCACCGACAACACAAACAACATCACCGCCCATCCCAGAGGCCACCACCAGCACAACCCAAGAGTGTATCCCCGTTCCGCGTTCCACTCTCCAGTCCCGGCCAATAGTGTGTGGGGTGTTCGCTGGCCACTGCGGGCCAATCACCCGGGATCTGGTTTATCTTTCTTTCGCCTGTATAACCGGCAAGTTGTGCAGTACCACTTGACTGAGCAACACTCAGCTCCCACCTTTTCCCCAGCAGTTCCCCCTTCCCAGCGAACTTGCACATACTGTCCAGTACTTACAGGACTGTACACATCGCACCAATCTCGCCACACGACCAAAGGGGGCCAGTCCCCGTCCCGCTATTCCCCAACCCGTCTAGCGCGGCCAGCTTGTTCCCCTGGCTGCTTGGAGCTGGCGCTTTTTTCCCGCCTGGTTGGACACTCTAGGCGGCGGTAGACCCGCCATTGTTCCTGGGACCTTGCGGCCCTTATCGCACTGGCGGATGATTGGAAGCTGGGTGCTCGGTTTGGCTGGCCCCGGGAATACATCCAAGCTGAGTGACGCACTAAACAAGTGTCGCCCAGCTCGTCGACAATGGGCCTGTCATCTTCTGGCCGTGTTTTTTCTACTTTCGGCCAGCTTATCGTGGGCTGCTGGTGAACACCAGCCCTCCCGCCGCTGGTTGTACTGTACAGTACTGTCCTGCAGTCGCCCCCGCCCGCCGATACGAAGCCGGCTCTGCAGATACGATATCTGCCCACACTGCAGAACTGCAACCCCCAAAGTGCTTGCATACTGTACTCGACGTATGTACTGTAGACACACACCACATCCAGAGTCCACCGTGAAATACCACCCTCCACGCCCAGATACGAGCCCAAAGTGGCGATATTTGGGTAGTCCTCCCACGTCCCAGCGATTATCCCCATAGGCTGAGGATGAGAACCATCGTGCGAAGAAGAAGAAGAAGAAGAAGAAGAAGAAAAAACAGCCAGCGGAGAAATATGCGGGCATACATTGAATACTGCGCTGGACAATTCACGCAAGTGGTCCCGCTCGCTCGAAATTGCTGCAATTTAGCTCCCTCCTTTGGAACGTGTATCAAATCTCTTCCTTGTTTCACTCGCCGTCGTCCGATGGCCGGCCAGCAAGCCTTGCCAAGAGCCCGCCGTAATTTAAATGCAGACCCTAACACCTAGGGTCCAACCCTAACTGGATTGTGGGTTAGGGCTGGGCTCGCTCCTTTGGCTGGCCCCTGAAAGTCGTGATACTTCCACCTTGCACTTACACTCGTGATACACGTACACGGCCACGTTCACATTCACGCATAGACACACACACACACATACACACACAGAGTATCCCATATCGTTTTTCTGCATTATCTTGCTAAGTGAGAGGAAAGCATGTCTAGAACTCAGCAGCCCAAAAAGAACTTGGAGCGAAGGAAAAGTCGAGAACAGTTGCAAGAACGGAAGAAAGAACGGAACAAAGAAAAAGAAAAAAGAAATTGATCCTCGGAAAAGAAAAAGGGACCAACCACACCTGACGATGGCCTCATCGTCCTGCACCAACTCCACCAACTCCGCCAGGGACAACTCGTCGCGCGAACCAGAAGCAGAGGAACCAGAACCAGAAGAACCAGAACCAGAAGAACCAGAAGAACCAGAAGAAGAAGAACCAGAAGAAGAAGAACCAGAAGGAGAACCAGAAGCAGAAAAACCAGAAGCAGAAGAACCAGAAGAACAAGAACCAGAACAGACTGCTTCAGCACAAAAAGTCAACCTGTTCCTGGCCCACCTGCCGCATCACCGCCCGGCTCACGACCAGCTTGCGGCCGCCCACCACCTCCACCTCCAGCTCCTTGTCGTCAGCGTCCGCCGTCGCCGCCGTCGCCGTCGTCCGCGCGGCCGCGGCCGTGCGCTCGCGGCGCGCGAAGCAGTTCTCGCCCGTGGCGCCCACCTCGTCCATGCGCTCGATCAGCGCCATGGCCGCCCCCACCGTCTCCAGCAGCACCTTCTCGTCGTCGACCTGCTTGGTGGTCCACGCCGCCTCCGCCCCGAACTCCAGCTCCGCGTTCTCCAGGAGCAGCTTGTTCAGCCGGCGGTGGCTCACCGCGAGCTCGAACCAGTGGCCCGCCCGCTCCAGCCGGTCGGTCACCGGGCCCGTGACCTTTCTCAGCGTCGCCTCGTCGAGCGCGGCGCTGGTGGCGTCGAAGCCGGCGCTCTCCGGCAAGGGGACATTGCTGGCGAAGGCGGTGGCGGTGGCGGCGCCGGCGCTGCCCTTGCGCTTGTTGTTCTTAGAGAACGCGCTGAGGGTTTGCACGGCGATCCGCCGGCTGAAGCGCCCGGTGGCCGGCTCGCGCCGCGACGACACTTCCATGACGGTGTCATGGATCTGGCGCACCTCCAGATCCATGACACCGCCCACGCCGTCACGGTAGTGCGCCACCTGGCGCACCCGCACACCGACAACCTGCGCAATGTCCCCGGCGTCCTCGTGCAGAACCAGCCGGACGGCATCCGGGTTGCCGTTACCCATTCCACTGTTTGAAATCACCGCCCCACCAACAGGTTAGTATGCATTCCAGTCTGACAGTCCGCAAACAGAAGAAGAGAAAGATGAAAGGCGAAAAGTAAACTTACAACACGCTCATGCTCTCCACGAGCTTGTTGGCAAACGCGGCGTACTGCCGCTGGAGACTTCCCGTGTCGGACACGGCAAAGGAGAACCGCACATCCCAGGGATGGTACGGGCAGTGCAGGAATACGGCCCCGGCGTCGGCGTCCGCCTCGACCTGGCGGAACGCGACCGAAAAATCGGCCGCGTTGATCTGCACGACGAACAGAGCGGAAGCGTCGCCGTACAACCGGCACGTGACATCATACGATGCCTCAGATCCCAAGAGCACCCACTCTATGTGTGCCTTATCTTTCCAGGGGACCTTCAGCAGTCGCGTGATGTCCGTGCCGTTGGTGGTGACGACCCGGGAGAAGTAGGGGGGGCGGGCGCCGAGGTGCGGACTCTGGTTGAGCTCGCGGAGAAGGCCGAGCGGGGTGTACGACTGGGCCAGGAGGTACTGCGCGCCGCCCGACACGCTGCCGGGCGGGTTCAGGAAGATCGCGCGCCCAAACTGCGCCTCGAACTTGACCTCGCCGGGCTCGTACCGCAGCGCCTCCATGTGCGGCAGCAGCGACTCGGCCACGGCCCGCTTGAGCGCCTCCGACCCGTTCAGGCTGTCCTCCGCCTTCTCGCTCAGCTTGAGCAGTTTCGCACCGCTGTCGACGGTGATCGGCGCCATTCCCGGCCCCTTGGCCTTGGCTGCCGCGTTCGGGTTGGTGGGGACGGTGTTGTCGGGCTGCGCGTTTCCGGCCAGGATGTCGGAGGTGGCTACGCTAGAGCCATCGCCTCCGGCATTGAAACGCACCTCGCCGTCGTAGTCGGCCTTGATGCGGGGCTCTCTCTTGACCGCCTTGCCACCAGCAGCAGCACCTGCTTCGCCGCGCACGCCGCCCGTCCACTCGGCGTGGGTCGGCACAGTCGCCCGGTTCTTGGCTGCGGGGACTAGAGGCATGCCGTCCGGCCCATACTGGGACTTGTGCAATCCCCCATAGTAGGGGATGCCGGCGCCTGTGGCAGCCTGTCCGCGTCCTAGGAACCAGGCGGGCTTCTCCCCGCCGTCCGCATAATTTCCTCCTCGGGCCTGAGCACCACCGCCTCCTCGGGCCTGAACACTGCCGCCTCTTCGAGCCTGAGCACTGCCGCCTCCTCGGCCCTGAGCAACGCCGCGGCCGGCAACTCTAGCGTAAGATCCACGCCCCTGTGCGTTACCATAACCACCGCGACCACGGGAAGCCGAACCGCGACCAGCCTGCTGTTGAACACTGGGTCGGTGGGCCGGAGCCTTCGCGGCTGCGGGCTTTTGCTCCTTGGGGGTCTCCATCCGAGGGAGGTACATGCCCGTCATGAAGAAGTCGTTGGCCTGGCTACTGGGCTTGGCCTTCGTGGTGGAAACGGGGGCGAGATCGATGAGATTAGGGACGGCGTTCGTCGTCTTGGTGGCCGGCTGGGCCGGGGGCTTCGTTGTACCAGCAGGCTTCGGCTGCTCCGGGACCTTAGTCGCAGTGGTGGTGGGAACACCCTGCTCCGCCTTGGCTTTCGCCTGGGCGCGCGCAACGGCCTCGTCGATCTTGTTGGAGACCTCTCTGTGAGACATAACTGTGCTTGTGTATTCGTTGCTGTCAGGGTTCAGGGTCAGTCTCGTGACGGTTCGGTACCGACGAGCCGGGGGCTCTTCGGCCCGGGGAGGAGTGTGTCCGCGAGGCTCAGTCGGCCGGATCAGGTGAGGGGGAAGTTTCGGGGCGCTAGGGCCTGCTCCAGCATTGGTGGACGTGGTGGGCTTCTCATCAGCCTTGGTGAACATGGTAGGCTTCTCACCAGCCTTGGTGGACATGGTAGGCTTCTCATCAGCCTTGGTGGGAGCTTGGGCGGGAGCTGGAGCCTGTGTAACAAGAGGAGTCTGTGCAGCCTGAGCGGGAGCTTGTGCAGCGAGAGGAGCCTGTGCGGTAAGTGGAGCCTGTGAAGCGGTGTCCGCGTTCTTGGCATCGCCCGACTTGTTGCCATCCACCGGCTTGCCAGAAGAGTTGTTCGTCGCCAACCGACGTTGGGCCCAGCGGTCAGAGGCCTCCGTGTTGTGGCCAACTCCGGGGGCAGTCGCAGTGGCGGGGATGGGATCGGTGACCAAGCGAATCATGCCGTCCGGGTCCATACGGAACATGGTCTCACCGTCGAGGAAGTCATCGACGTTAGTGGACTCGCCGTCGAATCTCTCGGGGGGCGCAAACTCAACCGTGGAGCCGGACTTGTCCGAGCGAATGGTGCGGTGGCCCTCGGACGCGTTGTCGTCAAAACTCTGGTCCATAAAGGCGGAGCGGGGCTCGTTGGTCGGGCCATCATCGGCCTCAACGGGCATGTCAAACTCCAGGCCGAACAGATCAATGAAGTTGGAGGTGTTGAGTGCGGCCAGGTTCATGCTGGAGGTATCAGCTGCGGGCGGATCCACATCTTCGGGCTCCGACTCAATGGTGTCCAACACGGACGTGTCAAGCAGGCTCGCCGGGGCGGCCTTGTTCTTGTTTCGTCCACGGCCGCGTGAGCCGCGCCGGCCGTTAGCGCGGCCAACCTCAATCATATCATCCGACGAGTCACCATCATCGTCGGAAACAACACCCACGAGCGCACTCGGGATTTGGAAATTAAGGCTCGCAAGGTCAGCCATGGTCGCAGAAGATGCACCAAGGTTCAAGTCGAAAGTGTGTGTGAGCACCAAGTCCATGGGAGCGGGTTCGGCCACAAGGGCGGGCGCAGGTTCGGCTGCAAGCGCGGACACAGACATAGACACCAAATCAGACACGGACAGAGATGCAGCGGCCGCAGCGGCATTGCCGTCCAAGCCACCGGCAGTGGCAGGGATCGAGCAAACCCAGTCGCTGATCCGTTGAGAGTTACCAGGAAGGTCGATGTTGGCACAAAGGGCCTCAGGCTCGGTATCCTCCATGTCGCCAAACACAGACGGGCGACCCTGCAGGTCCTCGGGGAAGTCTGCAACCGACTCGGTGGTCGGGCGCGCAACAGTAGGCACTTTGACCTTGAACACCAGCTGGTAGAAGCCCATGTAGGTGAACTTGCTCTGTGCGTCCCGCTTGGTCAGCACCTTGACCTGGGCTTCGGTGGGAACCAACATATCCGGCCGAGTGCCGTGCGTGCCGGCCACGCGCACAACCATGCGCAGGCCAAACTGCTTCAGCAGGCGGTACGCGTGAATGGGCCGCGTGGTGGGGATGTCCAGATAGGTGGTTTTGAACACACCAGTAACGGTCAGAGGACGGATCTCGACGCGGGTGGTGGTGTTCACGTTGCCAGAAATGCGGGGACCTTGATTCTTCAGGCTCCACAGGAACTGCAGAGTGGGCGCCTTGGGGAGAGACTAAGGAGAAGCCAAGAAACGTCAGTCATCCAGTCATGACATCTTATCAATGAGCCATGATTCATAGCAAACTTACACGGAACTTCACTAGGCCGTCCATGCGTGAAATGGTCTTGTCCAGAAGCTCCTGGGAATCCGAACCGAGATAGACGACCGTCTCGATCGTGTTGTGGGAAATCTTGACACCGCAGTCGTCAAAGAATGCCGGCATCGTGTGGCTCGGCTCGCCACGGCGGCGGAACAGGCCGGTGAGGCCGTCCTGCGTCTGCTTCGGGAGTTTCTCGAGACCAGCCCAGCGGCCCTGGAACGCGAGCTCTCTGAATTCCTCAGGGACGCGGAACTTGTCAAAGTCTGAGAAGACTTTGTCAGCGGTGGCGAGATCGCCAGCGGTTAGGAGCAGAGCACCCTGGGTGGTGGCAGTGGCTGCAGCAAGGGGAATGGCAGCAGTGGCCGGAGCAGCTGTGGTGGGACCAGCAATCGTTGCGCCAGTAACGGGGGCAGCAGCGGGAATGGCAACGGGAGGAATGGCAACGGGGGGAGTGATAACGCGGGGAGTGGTCACGGAAGAAGTGATCACGGGAGTAATGGTCACAGCAGGAGTGGTGACAGCCCGGGTGGTGACGGCACCGACGGCAGGCACATTAACGGTGGCGGCAACAGTGGGGTTGCGGCCGATGATCTTATCTTTGTAGTTGGTCCAGTTCATCATGCAATGCTCATCAACAATAAACAGAATGTCTCCATTCTGGGGATCAGGGTCGAGGCCCAGACCGTCCGTCTCGAGTTCAAAGATCCCCGCAACAGCCTTCTCAACCGCTAGGCGGATGGATTCAACTTCGGTTTCCACTGCGAGGCACTGGAACCACGGGATCGAGGGTTCATACAACAGCTCAATGTACTAGAAGGGAAAAAGAAACAAGCAGATCATGTCAGCACAGTTCATCGTCGACAGTAAACAGGGCCACTCGCTCATCATCCACCGTCAACTGTCAACAAGGCCTCAAGTCCACCATCAAGCGTAAACAAGACCACCACACAGCAGCCACACGACAAACGAGAGCAAAACAACAACAGTCACTCACCTTGAGATTCTTCTCTTTGAGCGCCGCGAGAACGGCCTTCACACCCTCCGGCAGGAGCGGCGTATGGCACGAAATGAAGAATTCACACGTCGCCATCTCGTCAACAACGAACCGAAGACCGGCAAAGCAGCTTTTTTGGTAGCAAGAGAAAACAGACGGTTTGAAAAAGGGGGTGGGAATGTTCGAGATGATCAGGAACGATGGAGATGGTTAGAAGATGATCGTGTTTTTCTCTCTTCGGGAAACCAGTTCCAAGCAGGAGATGAAAAACGAGAAAAGAAGAAAACGAAGCAGATTCCTAATTGAAAAAGAAACAACAAGATATAATAATCAAGACAAGTTAGTTTCTATCAGGAAGCCTGGGCTGGGTTTGCCGTTTGTAAAAGGGTGGGTGGGAATGTAAACCTTTTTTGGACGGATGGTGAGAGGATGAAAAGGAGGAAGAATCAGACGAGGGTGAGCAGGGCAGAAGATTTCTCTTTATAGGCATACACACCATAGATAGCAAAAGCTCCGTCAGCAAAAAGAAAAAGAAAAAAAACACAGAAAATGTGGTGTGTTGTGAATCATGTGCGGCCCACGTCAAATCAAAACACGAAAGAGCGAAAATACACAGATCGCAGGTCGTGGGTCGTGGGATTTTGTTTTTGTGTGCTACTCGTGGGTCGTGTTAGGGCATGGCTTCTTCTTATTTACAGCATAGGGAGGGAAAGAGGGAAAGGGGCAGCTGCTTTGCTTATGGCAGATATGCATCTTGCGACGTATTCACTTAGGACGTGTAGGGCTTGATGAGATGCATCGACTTAGATGCATATTCTGGTTGGTGATGCCCTTAGAGTGAGATGATGGAATAGCTGGCTGTGAACTCTATGTATCTTTCAGAGAGGTGACTACCAGGCTTTAGCAGGTACATATAGGTATCTCAGAGGTATGTAGTCAGTATCAGGTTCATATATAGGGAAGCCAGCAGGCCAAGGACACATATCAAGAGAAGGCAGCCTCGATAGCCATCAGCAAACAGGAGACATGGCAAGACTATAAGAGGAAGACCAGAGAAGCAATTGTAGGACCCAAAAGCGAAGACATAATCTATAATGATATCAATATCTGCAAGTGGCCTAGGCAGAAAGCAGCATTCAATGAAAAGACAGGAAGAACCAAGCACGCTTATCCCCTCATATAGGAAGAGGAGGGTAAGCTCCTGTTCCCTTTATATATCACAGGACACTGATGAGTATCTCTGTCCCCTTCAGCACAGTTCATATCCTGTGAAGAGAAGATCCTGCTCTCTTGACCAAAAAGCCAACCCACCCAGCTTCATAACCACTCTGGCATTCTAAACCGTTCAATTTCAGGTGTGAGTGTGAGTGTGAGTATGTGTGTGTGTGTGTGCGTGTGTGTGTTCATGCTTCATATGCTAGAAAGCAGCAGTAGTAGTTAAAGACCCCCAAGACAAGACAAGAGCAAGCAAGAAAGAGAACAAAAAACAAAAGATTTATATCCATTTCATGAAGAAGAACCCTGAAAACAGCTGGGGGGCATTCAACTCTAGTGTGAGTTTTCCCCTATTTTTCGGGTGTGCAACACCTCATGTTCGTCCCTGGGGTCCCAAGAAATTAAAGAGAGTAAATGAGGAAAAGAGAGAGAGAGAGAGAGAGAGAGAAGAAAAAAGACGAAAAAGACGAAAAACCGAAAAGCGAGAAGGATGTTCCATGTATTTAGTCCGGTCATTGAAAAAGGAGAGAGAGAGCAGGGTTAGGTGCTCTCTGGGAGAGAGTGGTAGAAGAAGAGAACTGAAGACGTGGCATAGAACATGGATAGGAGTAGATGGGGCCATCAGACGGGAGACAAGCGTGTGCGTATGGCGTAGGCGTGACAAGTGATCCGAACCGGAGCAGCCCGGCAGATGTGCACCGGCTACTGAGCGCCCTTGACGTTCTGCTTCACATTCAGCGCCCACCGCAGCTTATCCAGCGCCTCGCGGCACTCGGCCAGCAGCCGCTCCTGCTCGGCCTCCCTCGCCGCCGCCTCCGTCTTGATGCCGCGCAGCAGCCGCTCCTGCTCGTCGCGGTACGCGTCAAACTGCGCGTCAACGGCGGCCTTGCGGGCCCGCAGCTCCTTGATGTTCGAGTCCTGCTGGTCGCACAGCTCGCGCAGCGTGGTGATGCGCTCGTCGTCGCGCGCCCGCTCGGCCGCCAGCTCCACCACCTCGCCGCGCAGCCGCGTCACCGCCCGCCGCGCCTCGACGCCTTGCTCGCGCCAGTGCGACGCAATCGCATTGTACCGCCCCTCCATCAGCTGCGCCAGGTTCGTCGCCTCGTCCACCTGGCCCTTCGAGTCCTGCCGCACCCGCTCCACCTCGTCCTTCCACACCCGCTCGCGCTCCAGCGCTTCGCGCGCCCGCGTGCGCTCCTGCTCCACCGACGCCGTCAGCGTCTCGACTTGGCGTTCCTTGCGCGCAAGCAGCGTCTTGGTCACGTTAGCTTCGAGAAGGCGGCTTTCGTAGTCACTCACAAGCCGGTCCATCTTGTCTTCTATGAGTTTGGCCGCTTGTTTTGCTTCTTCGGCTTTTAGCCGCTCGATCTGAATGTCGCGCTTCAGCGCCTCGTTATCGCCGACAAGCTTGTTGATGACTCGGCCCGTCTTTCCCAGACCGGCCTTGCCGATTGTTGAGTCCCATGCAGCCGAGGACCCTTGCTGCTCTCCAGCACCCCCCGAAGGGTAGTCGGAGATGCCATTCTCGGTACGGGAGTGTGGCGGCGAGCTGGCAGTGGGCAAAGGCGGTAAGGGCGGACTTGTTGGAGACATTGTGGAGGAGTGATGTGAGGTGGCGTGTGATTGCGAGCGAGAGTGAGAAATGGACTGGGTCGTGGAAAAGGCGCCATCAATTGTGATGGTGTTGTTGTTCATGGTCGTGTTGTTGCTGCTGTTGTAGGGATCGGGGTCTCCGTTCGACAGAGCCGCGCTCATCATCGAACTCAAACTGGATCGGCCGTGGATGCTGTTGGCAACTCCGCTGCCGGCACTCCAGCGGGATTTGGAAGCCGCCGACAGGGGCCCGCGGTCGTCGAGATGGTGGAGTCCGGTCGAGGAGGGCGCGCTTCCGGCACTATTTATCGAGCTGGAAAAGGCCGAGTCCTTGGTGGCCATAGACGGAGAGTCGGACCCAGAATCTGACGAGGCAGCGTCGAAGCTGGGAACGGGGCGAATGGTCCGGATGGTGGCGGTGGTAACCATGGCACCAGACTGCGAGGAGGTAGTAGAAAGGTTCGAGGCACCGGTGGCCTGGAACGACGAGAGCGACGGCGACGAGGAGATGGGCGATAGCGGCGTGAAATACGGGGCTTCGGGCAAGGGTTTCGAGGCGATTGAAGAGAGCGAGAGTGTGTTGGCCGATGACTGTGTGCTCAGCGGCTTCGCTCCACTGCTGCTGGTGCTGGCGCCTTTGCTGTTGTTGACGCTGGTGTTTGACGACAGCGCCGATCTCGAGAAGTGCAGAAATGATCGGGCTGACGGGCCAGCATTTAGGGAATAATGGCGGGCAACAGTAGTTTGCAGCGAGGAAGTCGGAACTATGGATTGGTCTTTGGGTGGACAGAAAGTTGGACGAGTAGCGTCAGCATATGCAGCGTTTGATTCAGAGATTTTTGAGGTTCGGTTCAAGTATCTGATAGAGTGGATAGGAGATGAGGAATCTCTGAGAGGCAATATTATATGGCTATCTCTAAGCAGAGGTGGGGATGAGGAGAGGATTGAAAATGGCCGGGACCACAAAGAACGTGAGATGAAGAGAAGATGACACAGGCAGAAGATGATCGGCAGAGTCCTTGTGCATAACTATACGACAAGGATCATGACAGACAAAGGAAAAAGAAGAAGCAAGGAAGAAAAATAGCCCTCCAAGCCCTCCAAGCAGGAAGATGTAATGAACTATGGTCGGATTCCAGAAGAACAGAAAGGGAAAAGAAAAAAAAAGCGTGAAGGGGGAAAAAAGGGACAAGAAACGAAGGTTGGAAGAAGAGACTAGACAGCCGAAGCCAAAAAATGATAGTGTAGTCTCAGAAAACAAGATTCAGGGAAGAACCTTGATGCTATTCCGGATCTCACCACCAGCAGTAACTTCTTCTGCGTGGAACATGATTTTGGATCTGTTTCTTGTTCTGTGTCTCGTTCTCTCCGGAAAAGATCATCGTCTGGTGATACTTTCTTGGGTGGGTTATAGTGCAAGAGGACTCTCTTCTGCTGTCTTTTTCTCTCCAGCAGGAGCCCGTTGCCTTCCCTTTCCGTGCTTCCTTTTTTGGCCCTGACTCTCACGAATCTTCTTCGGTGGACGCCTTACTCATCGCGGTGGATCCTTCCGTCGCGAGGGAGGCTGAAGATTCTGAGACTTCAGTGAGTCTGGTTGCGGACGGAGGCAGACGCAGGCGAGACCTTTACTTGCTTTTTTTTGTTTTACTGCGTTTGGCCTCGTCTGGCTGGAAGGGCGAGACTGAGAAGAAGGACAAAATTGAGGGCAAAAGAGAGGGTTGGGCACAGGAAAAGAAGGGAGATGCCGAGGCGGGGAGGGTGGTGGCAGCCAAGGGAAAGGGATAGATGGGAAGAGGACGAGAGGAGACGAGAGGAGAGAGAGTCTGGCACACTTAAGCCCTCTCTCCCTCTCGCACGCACACACGAGCTGGCGGGTGCATGCAGGGCAAACCGCTCCGCGGGATGGATGTATGTATGTATGTGGGTGTGCGTGTGTAGGTGTATGTATGTGATGTGTACGGAGGGTGTATCATCCAGATGGATTCAGCATACCGGGTTCAGAGTCGCTCCGGAGATGGACATTCGCAGTCTCGTGGCGACGTTTCGACAATTTGCGCATTATTCGTCGGAGCAACGAGGATACGGGAGGCTAAAGAGGGGGTTCGAGGGCCGGGAACGGGGCCAGAGAGATCGGGGAACCGGACGAAGGATGTTTGTTGTCGGTCGCAGTGTCGTCGTCGGGATTGCACGTCGGCGTATAAGAGAGGACTCTGGGACAGGATCGGCTTCTGGGGTGTCCAAAAAGAAGAAATCACGCTATGGGTTTTATGTGTGGACTGTTATAGACCAATTGTTAGGAAGTCGTTAATGTGTGGCTTGAAGGGTGAACAGGCAACGGTGAGGTGTAAATTTGAGTGAAGACAAAAAAAAAGTTTAAAAACGAAAGTAAATTTGTTTATAAGAGAAAATAAGGTGGGCGAGACTCCAAAAGTAACGAAAGCCGGGCCAAGAACGAGACCGGGGCCACCACCACTCCTACTACTACACAGACAGCCAGGTGGTGGTTATCCAGCGGCAGCAGGCTGTGTGGAGAGAAGTGTGGATGCAAACGGAGGATACGGAGAGGGAAACAAATAAAGTGGAGGATGGAAAGAGGCAATGTGTGGGTGGGAGGAGAAGTCTGTGTGTCAGATACACACACCAGGACGGGTGAGAAGTGGTGAGAGAGTGGAATGTGGCTGGGCTGTCTCAGGACCGGGAGGGTGTACCGTGTGCCACAGAGAGACTGTTGTTAGGGTAGACAGAGAGAGACTTACATACAGCTGAGGGAGAGAGACGGGGTGGTTGCTTGCGGCAATGGAATAGGGTGGTGGAAGAGAGAAGAAGAAGACGACGATGAAGAGTGTGTCTTTTTGGTGATGTACTGTATGTATCAAACCGAGATATGCATGTATCCGTAGTTGGAAAGTAAACAGAAGAAAACAGGACGAGAAGAGAGGGACAGACTCCTTTAAGTGCTCGCACACAGAGCAAGGAAAAAGGAACAGTATAAGAGAAAAAAGAAAACAAGAAAATGATCAAAACAAAGGAATAAAAAAATATATATTGATAACACGTTGGATAGATGGCCGCAATCTGCAATGTAATGCAGCCAATACCAGATATGCATCTACTGTACTGTATATGGAGAGCGTGCATATACTAACCGTGGGAAGAAGAAGCGCTGATGCAGGCACTTTGACTGGTCCGTCTCTGCACCACCCTTTTCAGATGCATGTTGTTCTCTAGCAAGCTGGCTGGTTTTTTTTTCTTTTCCTTTGCAGTTTAGCTGTGGTATGCGCATATCTAGGGAATGAATAGCTGAAGCCACCTGTTGCGGTTGGTGGTGAGGGTGGTGATGATTTACGAACGTAAGCCCCGATACAACGATACGCACACGATGGATTGCCGGTGCACAGAAAAGGTGCAAGAATGACGATTTCTGTTTACATTGCACGGCTTCACCTCAACAACCGCATCCACACGACTTGTTCCTTTCCTTCGCCGCCCACTAACGTCCTTGTTCCTGGGCCCGTCTCTCGCCTTTGCCCCGTTTTACCCCTGGCGGTGCACTTCTGCTCTGTTCTGCCCCCGTCGCTTGACACCCACACCAAAAGCGAAGACTCCACCCACTTGGAATCATGTAAACACACACATCCCGGTCGCCTCCCAACCGGAAGTTTTTTTTCCTTTTTTTTTCCTTTCCTTTTCCGCTCTTAGCTGAATCCAGCAGCCTGGAGAGAGACCGCACAACCCAGCGCATTAAAACACAAACCAGAAACGAGTGCGCTAGGCCGCGATTGTCGCCCAGCGAACTGCCCGGGCTTCGCAGGAAGCGGCACAAACATGCGGACGCACGGCGTCACCCAACCTGAAGTGGCCTGAACGAAGGGCCTTATATTTCGCTACAGCTGGTCCAGTGCTGAAGAAAAGAATTGCGGGCTGAACTGACCGCAAAAGGAAACAAAACAACTAGTCATCCACCACCACCACTCGGGTCCGCGTATCCGATCGCTGGACTGTTTGTTTACCCACAGGCGTAAGTCGTGCGTACTGCAAGCCTGGAGCCTCGGCCGTCATGCATAACACCAACAGGAGCTTGGAATCTGATAAAAATCGGGATCTCGTTGTTGTTGTATCGTCGTCAAACTTGATGCTCCTTAGGGTTCAGGGTTGCCAACTCAGCGAAGGGCCCCGAGTATCCTAACGCCCATCATTCACCCCATTCACCTCATTCATGCTCTCCAGAGTCCCATCTTCATCCCTTGTTCTGGATCTGTGTTCTTTTGGTGCTCTCCTTTTCCGTGGCTCGCCCGGTGTTGTAGAGCCCCCTCTACTCTTTAGGTCCATGTCGCTCTCTACCCACCGGTTCCATCTCCCACCCCGAGACTCCTGCAGCGGACCTTTTAAATGCCTTTGACGCTGAGTCAGAGAGAGGCTGCTCCTTCTCAGGCTGTGCGAGTGCGCCTAACCCGAATCAACCCTAGCCAGAGCCACTATCGTGGTGTGCTGTCTTCCCGGATTGTTCACACCGCAGCACACTTCTCTGCACGGCCGCGTCTCCGGATCCCGGACCCGCTGTGTGTCTGGACCGACCTGCACTGCAACCTGACTGCACCCACCATCTCCCGGAACGTCGGCCACACCTTGAATTTTGTCCTTGTCCCCCTTTCTTCTGCCACCGCTGTGTCCTGCACTGTTTCTGTACAGTTTTTTTCGCGGTTGTCCTTCTCCTGCATGCACTTCCCATCCCCCCCCGGCAGCAGCACCCTGAAACACTTCACACGTTTCCCCGCCGCGACCCGGCCACCCTTTTTTTTCCTGGCCCGCAAGGGAATGTCGACCCTATTCTGTCCCGCCCCTCCTATACCACGCGTTTGCTCGCTATTTTGTCCCTGCTTGTCTGGTGCTGGGTACTTGCAGAAATCAGGCTTGCTGCATCTTGTGTGTGGCCCAGTGGAACACGGCAAAAAGGCAGATGCTGGACGTATTACATGCCAGGCCAAAAAGGTAACATACAACACCGGGGATTCCCCAGTGGTCACCCACCTGAGTACTGATCCGGCCCTCTACGGCTTATCTATGGGGGAGCGGACGGGACCCCGAGTTTTCCGTAGGGTATGGTCGTATGTGAAAGGAGGGCGTGGTAGAAGAGGTTATACAGGATCTGGTAGAGTGGTGGGCCGGTAAAAATAAAAAATAAAAAAGGGTAAAAAGAAGGAAAAATAAGGAAAAAAATAAAAATAAAAAAGGCAAAAACGATGGCATACTGGTAGATCGGCTGTAAAAACTGCAAAAAACATACAACACCAGGGATTCCCCAGTGGTCACCCACCTGAGTACTAGTCTGGCCCTTTGTGGCTTATCTATGGGGGAGCGGACGGGACCCCGAGTTTTCCACAAGGTATGGTCGTATGTGAAAGGTATTGCAGTTAGACGGACCTATAACTAGTACTTTTGCTGTCAGACGAGGGAGGTTCAGGGAAGCCCCAGAGTTAAATCCTAACTAAAGCCATACCAGGAATCCAACCCCTAACCCTAACTGATAGCGAAGTTCACGCTTTCTACAAACGTCGACCTAAAACAAGAAAATGAGGCAAGACAACAACAACAACATCTACAAAACAGCAATTCCCATAAACCCTTATAACACAACCACCAATGCGGGAGCTTGAAACGTGAAACCAGAGCCTTCCCAGTGAACCTTCAAGAGCTTTTGGAGTAAGTGCTCTGTTGGCTGCGACTCCGATACTATATCGCTTCACCCAGCACCATCGATGACTTATGGTGCATTCACATATATCGACCATCATGGCTCGCTCTTTCTTGTAGGAGATAACACCACGTCTACGCCTGCCTTCCTGTCGTAGCTGAAAACTTGAGGGAGGAGGCTCTGTGGCCAAATTGAGAGGGTCTTCGTCTTCGTCTTCTTCTTCTTCTTCTTCTTCATCTCTCCTCTCTTGTGTCGTTTGGTCTTCCTTTTATATCCCCAATTGTGTACAGCTCCGCCAACACTCGTCGTCGATACCATACCAACAAACATTCCTAACTGATATTTCCATTCCTTGTTCTCCGACTTGCTTCTGTTTCTCTGCTACAATGTCTATCATTAGCCAGCCCGACGCCAACACCCTCGCCCTCCAAGGCCTCCTACTCACAGAGCCCGGGGTCATCAAGCTCCACAAGAGTCTGTTGAGCTCCTCGAGCAACATCGACATCGCTTCGAACACTAGCACATGTGATCCGTGTGACGCAGAGGCGTTTGTAACCATTCCTTCGGAGCTTGTCTCTCGAGAGACACTCGAATATATCGGATTTTCCACGCAGACCGCCGCTGAACTCTGGAGCCAATGGGAGGCCTGGTCAACCCCTAGCACTGACCGGTCCTCCGGGGATCACTGCCGGGAGCCAGATGTCGTTGATGGTGCCGTCCCGGGACCTCGGATGCCCTTCACAATGTATTTCCTGGGCCGAGTCAAATCGGTGCTGGCCAACTCCGACGCATATGATAACAGCAGCTGCTTGACCTTTTTACAGGCGTGTGGTTTCAACGAGGCAACTATCGACGCAATCATGGACCCTCGGTTTGCTCCGTTGCGCGCTACGGCGCCCTGCATCTTCTGGGCCATCGACACACTCCGGCAACGCTATACTGGCCTTGCAGAGATTGCAAAACGGAGCCTGGAGAGGGTAATTCAGGACATACGCGTGCATGGAGTGCATGGAGTGCACTCACCCCCTTCCCCGGCGCCATCTGTGGCCGGCTCGACAGAGGGAGTGGGCTCCTGGGCGAATGCCCGTGCCATCATGGTGGCAGACAAAACGCCTGGGTGGGTCACTCTGTTCGCAGGCGTCGACGAAGCGAGAGCGTCTGCTCTGTTCGACGAGCCCGCCGGCCGGCGCGGCCTGTTTACGCCTCTGCGGTCCGAACCGCCTGAGTTTGCCGCCTCACGGCAAGCGGTCTACTTTTCGCCAGAATATAAGGTGGCTGAGTGCTGCGCAGCATACGCCCAGCGCCGAGCCGGCCATGAACCCATCGTGGTTTTGACGATGCGTGTTCCCGCACTCCAGGACCCCGCCAAGTCCGACATCCAGGCGGTGCTCTGGCCGGCGGACGAGTCGTGCGAGCTCATCGGGACCGGCCGCCCCGACCAACAACGCCGCGTCGACCATGTATTCATGTACCGGAAGGCCCCGTTCATCGCTAAAAGCGCATCGGAGACATCCCTCTCCAGGCAATACGCCGCACTGTCCTCCCCGGATGAGGTCGGCATGCATGGTGAACTCCGGTTGGGGACGGACCAGTCCGGCGTGCGGGACATGTTCTCCGGGGAAGCTGGCGGGGAGGATCTCTTGCGGGGGCACGAGGCCGACACTATCTGCAAGCACTCTTTCACGCGCTCGGACATCGATTTTGTTTTCAGAAAGTAGCTGATTGAGAAGGGAGCCCACGTGGAAGCTATTATTTTTATGCGGCATACACTATCCTGGCTGGTGGCTTCACGGGTGCTTTCCTGAGTATGGTTTGATGTGGACAGCGAAGATATCTATCCCCAGCGACGAGTCCAGAAATAGCGAATGTCCAAAGATAGCGGAGATCGCATGCTTGAAGGAACGCCGTAGTATCGTGTGTGAAAGAGAACTGCAGAACTTCAATTAAAATACGTTGGGAAGTCTAGATCTCCCAACCGGCATCGGAAGAAACACACAAGCACACAAGAAGACGACCTGAGAACCCGTCCCATCGGAGGTGAAATCCCTCCTGCACGCGACAGGAGGGTAACTAGGCGGGTATATTTCGTCGATACTATACACACCAAAAAAAAGGTAAAAAAAGAAAGAAAAAAGATACCAGAGTTCCCAAATACCAACAAGATGAGAAAAAAATAGATGTTCCCCCAAACCGAAAACAAAAAGCAGAGAAGGACCAGAACCAAGTACGTGAAGAGAAGAAGAAACAGAAAACACAAGAGAGCAGAAAATCCATATCCCACCGATCCCCGGGCTTCGTAAACCACAAGATGATAAGAGAAGATATAGGAAACGAAAAATCAAAGAGCATAGATGGTATGGTGGTGGTTGTGGCGATGTGGATTTGGTGAGGGTTGGGCCGTATAACACGCCCGGCCTACCTGAACGAAGAAAAGAAAAGGGGGGGAAGAGAATAATACATCCGTCGTGGGTAACGTACATACACAAGTGCGCGTATCCGAGTTTAAAAAGGAAAACGAGACCATAGAAAGAGAGAGAGAGAGAGAGAGAAAAGAAGAGAGTGAGATAATGAGAAGCGTTTTTTTAGAAAGCTTAACGGCCACGAGTGGGCGAAACTTGTATTGTGAGAATTCATGATAGGAAAAAAGAGGGAGGAGGGATGGAAGGTAAGTGAGGGACTCGTTTCGGGGGGGGGGCCGAGGTACCCAGGGAAAAAGAGAACCCGGAAGAGATAATTCAAGCCGATGTAGACTCGCCGTTAGTCGCGGGCGTCGAGACCTCCGGCGTGCCGGTGCTGTCGTTGGGAGCGGAGCCCTGCTGCTGCTGGGCCTCGAGCCACTGCCGGCGGTACTTCATCAGGTAGCGGCCAGCCAGGGGGCGCGCGTCCTCGACTATAAAAGAGTCAAGAGTAAACCGTTAGTTCTCAAAAGCGGCATCCCCAGGATAGGCAAACAACACAAGAGGAATACTCACACTCGGTCCAGATTGCCTGCACGGTATCCAGCGCCTTCTCGCGGATCGGCGGCTTCAGCATCACCAGGTACAGCAGACTGGTCAGCGCCAGCGACACCACCGTCGGGTCGCGACACATCAGCTTGAGCCGGCTCAGCACCTCTTCGTCCAGCTCCGGGATCTCGGCCAGGAACCGCGTCAGCACCTTGTCCTGCGGATGCAGGTACGGCAGAAATCCGTCCAGCAGCCGCAGCACCAGCCGCTGGTAGTGCCGCGTGGGCTTGGGGATCGCCGCGATGGCGGCCGCGGCTTCGGCGGCGCCGTCGTCGTCGGAAGCATGCGAAGACGACGCGTGGCCGTTGCTCTCGCCGTTCTGGCCCTCGGTAGTAGCCGCGACGGTGGCGGCGGCGGACGCCTTGGCTGCTGCGGCTGTGGCGGCCTCCGCAACGCGCTTGGCGTATGCCGAAGCGAGGACGTTGTCGTTGTACCACTCCTCACATAGCCAGCCAACGGCGACATCGATCCGCTTCCGGAAGTCCTCGAGAATGAAGTTGAACAGCATGTCACGGGCCTTGTCGCTGGTCACAGACGCCAGATTCTTAGGCTTCTCGGCCTTTTTTCCCTCCGCCTTTTCGATCGCAGCCTTGCCATCGCCACCATCCTTGACAGCACTACCATCAGACTCCTCCTTGTCGTCGTCCTCGGAAACCGTAGCCAGCATCTCCATGGCGCCGGGCGCCCGGATGGCCACGCGGATGAGAATGGTGATCCACGAGTCGCGGTCGCTGGCACTGGCCGCAAAGCGGTTCCAGCCCGATCGCGTCTTCTTCGGCGCAGCGGCGCTGTCCTCGGTGCCCTTGACGTGGCTATCGAAAACGTTCTGGATCAAGGCCTGGCTCACGGTAGCGGCTTCTTCGGCGGTCAAAGGTTGGGCAGCTGGCAGCTGGACGGAGTCAAGAGGGACTGACGATGGCTCCTGGGTCTTGGTCGGAGCGTCATTGGCCGAGTCTTCGAGTTTGTCGAGGATCTTCTCGTTATCCTCGGCGAGGTAGAAGTCGGGTTCGTAGTCATCATCCTCGTCCACGCCCAACGGAGCCGTGAGCGGGTCAATGGAGGATGGCTCGACCGATCGCAGCTGGTCGAATCGGTTTCGAACGGCCTGTAAACGCGGAGAATGGCAAGTCAGTACAGCATGTTCACGTCCAGCTAGCTCGAAAGTCTCTCCAGAGTCAAGTACGCACGTTGATCGCGTGATCAAACACGGCCTGGTCCGTGGTGATCAGGGTGCGAACCGCGATCTGGACAATGAGATCCGTGGGGAGCTGGCTAATGTCGAATGCAGCTAGACCGTCGGGGGCGTCGACGAGGGTGTACACGTCGCCGAGAGTGTGGGGGCCGGGGCCCAGTGGGGGAATAGCCCAGGGATCCTCTTCGGCGGCCGGAGCTTGGTCCAGTCGTTGTCTCTTAGCTTCCGAGGCTTGTCGGAGCTCTGCGTCCTGCGCCCGCTTGCGCGAGGAATCGTCCATGATCTCGGCTCGGGCTCGCATCAATCGGTCGATTTGTTGGTGTATCCGGATGGAAATGGGGGTGTGTGGATCGCTTCTAGAAGTAGTTGAAGAAAAAGAGACGTCAGAGTGAGCACGTGAAATGGGTATCCGCGAGATAAGAACTGGCAGCTTACCGTTTGTGTAGATAAGTGAGGAAAATGCGGGCGGTTTTTTCCATGGACTTTGCAACCACGCGATCGCGAGGGGAGGAGTTTGAGTTGATCATCGCAAGAGGATTGAAGTTGATGACCGCATTGATAATGCGGTTAGAGGTGTTGGGGCGTGTCCGGACTAGGATACCAAGGGTGTTGATCGTAGCATCAACAATGATGGCATCACTACAGAGGAAACAACAAATTAGGTTTAGCACTGAAAGAACGAATGCCACAGATCCACTACACACCTTGAATTGTCCTGCAGAACACCAAGCATTCGGTCCAGGAGCCCCATGCTCTCAGCTTCAAGCATGCGTACATCAAGGACAGAGTGGTTGGGAGGGACTTTGTCAAGGGAGATATCGAGCGACTCATAACGATGCTATAAGGAGAACCACACAAGTTAGCAGGCCGAACTGTTTCAGTTAAGCAGTCTTGACCATCCTCGTAAGAACTTGGCCACATACCTTTCGGTCCTCCTTACCACCCTTAGGGTCCGGAGACAAAGCAACCGTTTGGGCCAGAACAACTCTCTGGGCAAACTTGATGCAGCATATCCTGACTGATGGGGGGGCTTGATCCCAGATCTGGAAGATTCGTGACTTGACATTTACCATCCGCTCCCAGGTGATTCTGTCGTAGGCATTTGAGATACTAGGTGAAAGGAGGAGACATTAGAACCAGCTGCAAAAGAGCTTACGAAAAAGGCCAATGGCGCAACAAAAAACTCACATCCATCTCAGTGTAACAGGGTACACGCTGGCAGCAGCCTGAATAATGGACTGCAGCACGAGAGGATCCTCGGAGGGACGCTCAAGAATGGTCTGGATGGTATCAATTACATAGGGCTGCATGGTTTCCTTTTCTTTAAGCGGCAGCGAGGGCGTCGCGAACGCCTCCGCGAGGAAGTCGGCAACCCATCTGCGCAGCTCCAGTTTAGACGACGGCGCAATGATAGGAAGAATGCTCTGCACTACGGCCGGGTAGAACTTAACGTCGGAAAGCACGAGCTTCCGCGCATCATTAAGCTGGCGAATGTGGTCTTCGACCGAAAGTCCTCCGCTCGAGCCCGCCGCGGCGTCGGGCGCATCGGCGGTCGATGAAGCTGCCATCGCGGGCAAATCGAAGGGGGGGTCGTCGGGGGAGGTTCGACGATTGGAAGTCGCAGGTCGGAGGAGGGTGTGTCGGTTACAAAGATGCCGATGGATGCGTCCAGAGATGCCGGGCACGTGGAAACCCGTGGCAGAGGGCTTTCAGGCGCCGCGAAGCTAGTCAAGAGACGCCGATGAAGCTGCCATTAAACAGATCACCGGAAACAATCAAACGAACCCCCAGTACCGATTTGAACAGTCGCGGAAACCGAAGCTGTGGAGAAAGGTGTTTGATCTCGTGGCGATGATTTTCGAGAGAAAAAAGCCCGAGATGCTTGCTGGGTCGAACTTTTCGATCGCGTTTCCAAGTTGAGCTTTGGCCAAAACTATCGCGACTTGGAGTTGGAAGGGGGAAAAGGAAGAAGAGAAAGTTGTCCCGAGCCAAAATTATGAGAATGGAGGGAGATACGAAAGGCCTGAGGATTCAGAGGGAGAAAATACGTCTAATGTTTAGAGATGTGGGCGAGAAATGATGATGAGGAAGCAAAGGAAAAAAAGCCAATGTCGAATGTATGATGGAAATGTTGCACCATGAATCCGAAAAAGTACTTGCCCATGAAAATTCCAGTAAACGCCACACCGGGAAATGTGGCGCAAATGGTGGTAGGGTTAGGGTTATGTAATCCGGCTAGCAATATGATCTGAGAAACTCCTTTCGTGAGTGGAAGGGGAGTAATAGACTGTATCAGGACCCCGTTCATGGTAGTGAGGGTGACGAGTTGGGGTATCGCGGTGTTGGGTTGCGTTCTTGTGTGTCTCTGGAGTTCACAACTGAAAGAAGAGGTCAGCGCCGATTGCGACCACATGCCTTCGTGGATTGAGTTAGATGTACCATGACTACTGCTGACTGTTTAAGGAGCACGACCGGGGAATCTCTGTAGAAGACGATCTCCTCGTATCTCCAGAGACGTGGTGATCACCTCCAGTTCCCAGCTCTTCAGTCTCCCGGCATCCCTGCTTCTAAACACCTGAATAATCCGTCTCCCACCTCCCAGGTCAGATCCTCCCATCCGAACAAGCTCAAACGATCAAAATCAAAAGCCAACTCGCCCACTTGGAGACTCTCAATCTTCCTGATATCCATCCCAATCCCCAGCCCAGCCACATCCTTCGTCAACATGCAGCTGTCCGCCCTCATCCGCAGCCTCCTCCTGGTGAGCACCGCCGCCGGTGCCACGTAGATAAAGCCGAACGACTCCGGCAACCGCCGCCGAGAAGAAGTGCAACGGCGCCTACGAGACGTCGAATGCCAGTAAGCCCGGCCCGTGAAACTGCCGTGAGCGCGGGAGCAGTTGAAGTCGTTCCAGCTCTTCAACTTCTAGGTTATGTTGTGAGAACGGGGGTGACGATGATGGGGGTTTGGTGTGGGTGAGGGACATCGATGGATACGCTGCGACGGGGTGGTTCGGCGACGTGGGCTTGGAACATGTCATGTGAATAGCATACGACCGCTTGGACTTGCACGTTCCGGATGGCGTCTCACCTAACTTTGGCGCCAGAGCGCCCTAAGTTTATGCGGTCGAGCCGTGCGCCGAACTCTGGATACGCAGGTTGCATGGAAAAGTCTCTAATACTGACTGAGACACAAGCTTCGTAGCTCAGGTATTCAACTTTAGCATGATCGGCGGGCGGTAACTTCTAACTAGACTAAGCTTCAATACAATTATAATTTTCTTCTACTTCACAACTCCTCATCACAGCACCACAACTCTGAAATGCTTGAGAATCTTCAACATGGTAGCAGGGACCGTGATGGAGACTCGACTAACACGCAGAATTAGGGTCGCCAAACCCTAACAGCTCCGGCTGAAATACAGGGTACAACCCTTATCGCTGGGACTAAGTCACGCCACTTAGAAACCGCTTATTCAGCCAAACGGGCACTTTTCTCCATGTAATAGCTCACGACTTCCCGGCCGCCGACTTTCCAACCGTGAAGACGAAGCCCGCACCCCCCACCCACATCCTTTTTTTCCACAATGCCGTGAGTTCCCTCACCAAGCGACCATCCCAAGGGGGTATTTTTTCGGGAAGTTCTGTCCATGGGACTAACATTTGCTGACTGGTGGCACTAGATCATCGTCGTACTACAACTCGAAATTCCGGCAAGGTCCGGCGCTGATCCGCGCGCGGAAGCCGTATCTGCTGAAGAACGCGCTGACCGGCGCGGCGCTGCTCGGTCTTGTTGGCGGCGTGTGTAAGTCATTGCTGTTTGTCTACCGGCGTTCATCCACCCCCGACCCCTCACAACCGCACCGTGCCAAACACTGCGTTGTTCACATGGAAAACTAACTCTAGGCGTTCAAACACGCGCGCAGACTGGTGGACCATCCACGCGGTCGGCCAGGACGATTTCTCGGACGTCAAGGTTCCCGAAGCCCCGAAGACCTCGCAGAAGGAGAAGAACTAGATTGCGCGCGAAGCCGCCGACTTTGGTTACATACCCCTCCGAGATATATCTGTACATTAGCTGGGAAGAAGAACGATGGAGGGAATGGAGATGCATGCTACTCTACAGCCAGCTGTAACGCTGGAGGACGCCGTGTACGATTACTTTCCTCTTGTTGATATACCACACCTTGCTAGAACTCCGGACACATGGCTTCACGAGAGAGCGCGGGGACCCCGCATCATGCTTCCATTGTGCCTGGCGATGGTGATCCCACGCCGATATTCATACACCTATTCGCGAGTAGACCAAAACCCACCCCAAACGACCGATACCATGCGCGCTTTTGAACAGAAACGAAAGGCAACGAGACGCACCGAAGAGAACGACAATACCACCCCAGACCCCGTGGCGTGACCCGCGACCCAGAGAGCGTGCAAACAAGACAACCGTCATGATATAAACACAGAAACAACATTGTTATGAGTATAAGAGCAGATGTGACAAGCCAAACCAGACCCCCCACGTGTAGCGCGCCGCCAATCGCACCCGAACCAAAAAAAGAAAGAAAACAAAAAGAAGAGACATCAACGAGTCGCACTGACGTACAGCATATCCAGCCAGAATAATAATAAAAAACCGCGAACCCGCCGCAGATCGGCTCCCAAACCCAGGAGAAAAACAAAGGACCAAGCAATAATAAACCGCAGATGAAGGGGAAGAGACAGGAATACTGACACGAAAAGGAAGACGCAAGCTCCCCAGGTTATGTTGACGAGGCTTTCAAAGAAAAGAGCAGAGAGAAAAGAACCTTGAACATCCCCAACCGGTCCAGGAAGACACAAAAAAAGAACAGAATCAAGCATAAACGCTCACGAACCAGGACATAGATAACACCGCATTTTGGGCGAAACACCGGGGCCATGAAATATCAACAAAACCCACCCCCGACGACATATACACCGATAGAGCGCCTCTAGGACCTCTACTAAGAAGGCCCGACGCCAACGATTCTGGTATCCAGATAAAAAAAAAGACAAGAAATATACCCGAGAGAGAATGAGAGCCAAGAATATAACGCCAGAACGGCAGAGAAAAGAAGAAACCGAAACAAAAGCGCCGTGCAATGAAACGCAAAGGATCGATCAAGCCTGAAAAGCAGAATCCCATTCAGTCGTCAAGTCGTCAGTTAGTGGCTATGGCGCTGAAAGGATGCTTGTTCGCCGTTGAGCCTCGTGACGATGATCCCTTGCCCGCCCGGCCGCTACCGCTACCACCACCGTTGCTCCCGTTGCTAAGCGATCCACTGGCCGCCGCAACAGCACTCAACAAGCCGCTACCAACACCTCCGCCAGCAGCGCCAGCTCCCCGGCGGGATTGCTGGCCCCGGGATGTGCCGTTGGAACTAGACGACGGCTCCATCTCCGGGGCCAAAAACGAGGCCGCGACAGCAGCTTTCTGGGCGGCTGCGGCTGCTCCGTTCTGGCCATAGGCTATTGTGGGATGTAGGCTTGGGGAGTCGAGCTGCGAGGCTCCTGTCGGAGATTGCGCGTAGCCGCCATCGGAGTCGGTGGCGCCATATTGTCGTGCTGGGAGATTTGTCGAGCGGGGCTGTGGAACAGGGGTTCCCCGAAGAAAGGACTCGCCAAAGTTTCCCTGGACGCCGGAGGACAACGGCAAATGTCGATGAACGCGAGCATTCTGAATGTCAGACAGGGGGAGGGGTTAGTCCGAGATATTTAAACACGCGGTTTAGGTGGGATTAATTGGACGGGAGACTCACTCGGATAGCTTCCAGATCGCTGTCGACTTCCGACGCACTAGCTCCGCGCATTGTTGGCGCAGTCGGGAAGCCGACATTCTTCGCAATCCCGGAAAGGATGGACACCTCGGTGTTGTAGGCCACAGCGTTTCGCGTGCGTTGTGCCGGATCCCGGGGGAACAGCAGGGCGACATCGCGGACACTGTGGGCCTTCCGGCGAGCGTTCTGGGTTTCGTACCAGTCCTGGTTGAGCTTCTCGAGAATCTTCTCGCGTTGTTCGCGCATGGACTGGTAGAACTGGGACCAGATCTGTGACCGTTGGGAAACAGCCACGCGCTCGTGGGCCTCCATGACGTATTGATGCTCCTTCTCGATCTGGCGAACTCGTTCGGCGTATCGTTCGTCGATGCATTGCTTCATGAGAAGGTATTCGGGGTGGGTGGGGACTTCGGCGGTCAGAGAAGCCTCTTCTCTTTCGAGTTGTTCCAGTCGGTCTTTGTACAATCTAGCGTGGGAGAAAGCAAACGTTAGTTGGCGACTCCGAAATCGGGGAATGCCATACTCGGAAATGGAGCGACCGTTGGAGAGGAAAAAAGGCTGACATACCTGTCTCGGAAAGTACTGAATCGTTCCTCAATAATAGCCCACTCGGCCATAGCGACACGCTTCTTTTCAACTGTGCGACAAAAAAATAACGGATTAGTGCCCAGCCATACCGAAGGTGAGATGACCAGTAATTAAAAAATAAAAAAATAAACTTACGCTCTTCCTCGTTCCGAGCAGCAGCTTCGGCATCCTCGTCAGCGTCAACATCCATAGCATCGTCGTCCCCATGGTGGTCGACTTCGTCGTCGCTGGCAGGCTCGGCATCGTCATGACGAGGGCTGTTGTCCTTGGTGCCCGTTCCGGAGCCGCCAGACCGTTTCAATGAGGCGGCGCTAAGAGGAGCAGGCTTTCGCTCGTCAGAGGCGTCGTCGGCATGAGAAGAAACAGCATTTCGGCCATCGGGAGCTGCTGCGGGAGTTTCTCTATCCCCACCAGCGAGGTCTTCATCGTGTAGAGATCCCTTATTGTCGGGGACACCGACAGATGTGGTGCGTTTCCTCAGCGGCTGGCTCGAATCGGAGCGGTCGCTGGCGGGGGAGCGTTTTCGCTTCCGCTCGTCAGCAGACCCCGCGGAAGCTTTCGCCTCGGCGGCTGCGGCACTGGCAGCAGCAGCTGCCCGGAGATGTTTTGTCGGGGAGCGATCGGCGCGGGGGGTATTGGCTGATGGAGCGGGAGAGAGTTCTTCGTCGGCGACCGAGTCATCGTCGCGACCGCGGGACTTGAACGATTTGGGGGTATTTTTGGATTTTGTGGGAGTGCGCTCAGTAATGTGAAGATCGTTGGATTGATCTAGCACAACTTTTCGGTGTCGGGTGTGTTGCGGTGTATCGTAAAGCCGTTCGGTTTCGGCCTCGGTATCGTTGCCATCCGAGAGCACCTCATCGTCAGATGGGTGGGTGGTTTCGATGGCCAGCTCGTCAATGCCGTTAGGGTCGGCGTCCTTATCGTCAACCTCACTGAGAGGACTGGACATGGGACTGGCTTCGGGCTCGGTTAAAGGATCGCGAGTCGAGATCGCCGGAGCCGCTCGTGCGGCAGCGGCCATGATGTCAAATTGTCGAGAAGACACACTTTGGAGAGGAGATCACGGGAAAGCTGAACGGTAGGGTGAACACGACCGGGGACACCGAAGCAGAGCGGAGTCTGCCGAGAATAAATGACAAAAAGGATAGCTAGAGGCACAAAGTCCAGAAGACGAAGTCGACGAAAGCTTCTGACGAGTCCCGATCTCCCGAAATCTGTGGTGAGGCCGAAAAGCGGCACGGAGAACGAAAAAATGGTGACGACTCAGTGAGGGCGGGACGCGAACCCGAAGGAACGAAAAAACGAATGCCGAGAGAGGTAGAAAGAAGATGGGCAGGAAGAATCAGAGGTCACAGAAACCAGAAAAACAGTTGAAGGATTGAAAAGAAAATAAATGAATAGAGTAGAAGGTATAGAAATAAGATCACAACAAAATATCACCGAACGAAAATCGGAGCAGCTGGGTTTTGGAGGGAGAAAAAGAGAGGAGAGACCAGGAAAAAGAAAAGAGAGAGGAAAAAAGCACTTTTGGCTGGGGGATTGATGCGATCACAGGGTTTACCTGAGAAAATAGATTAGATCAACCACCTGTAAACAGCTGACACGAGCTGTGTTGCCAGCTGGCAGAGCCCGAAAACTGCTGAAAAGCGGATCTGCTTAGAATCTCCACGTGATATGTCCTTATCGCGGGTTATCTTGAAGTTGATTGGCGAATTCTGCCACCCAGCCCCACTGGTCTTTGAAGGCGGTGTATATTTTTTTCTTTCTTTTCTCCTTCGTTTTTTTCTTCAGTTCACCATTGAGAGGAAAGTTTGGAGAGTGGAAGACGAAGTTTCTCGCCGTCTCCAGATATTTTTACTCATCCGGACCCATACAAAGCAAAAATGACCAAAAGGTAAGATGAGCTACAGTGTGACAGATTATGCTTTTTCTCTGGCCATTCCAAGTACTGACTGTTCTCTACAGCAAGTCGGTTGTGGGCATCTCGTCCAAGGCGATTGATCCGACCCTCAATGCGCTTTTCAGCAGCAGCGTGAGTTTGTTCTTCTGTTTGAACCCTAAAGTCTCCTCGCGACTCGACTTGTACTGATATGTTACCGTCTTGGAATTATAGGCCGGACCAGTTTCATCCTCAACAATCGAGAAGCGCAAATCCGAAACTCAAGGCGCGGCATGGCCCAGGCCTGCCTTCAAGAAGGAGGCCGCCACAAGCGACGATGAAGTTGAAGACGACGACGAGGAGGATGACGAGGATGAAGACGAAGAAGATGGCGAAGACACCGAGGTGGATTCTGACGCTAAGGACGACGTAGACGAGGCTGACGAAGACGACGAGCTGGAGGATGCCGCGGTCAACTCCGCCGCTCTGGCCGCAGCCCGGGCCGTCGAAGCCGAAGCCACAAAGCCCACCAAGGAGCGGAAACGCAAGCGCAAGGACGAGTCGGACGACCTCGAAAGCCGGTACCTCCAGAAACTTGTCGACGCCCCCGCCCCCACCACTAAACGCCAAAAGGGCGAAGAGGACGAGAACAACGACGACGACGGAGTCGAGGCGGCAGACGGCGCAGCTCCAGCCAAGCAGATGCCCGCCGGCGAAGATGCGGCGGACGACTCTGACGCCGAATCTGATATCCCCATGCACGAATCCCTCGCAGTCGACACACAGAAGCTCGAGCTCGAGCGGGCAGCGCGGACAGTGTTCCTGGGCAACGTGTCAACCGAGGCCATGACCTCCAAGGAAGCCAAGAAGAAGCTACTCGCCCACCTGGAGACCGCCCTGGATGCCACCGCCACGCCGGCCGAGAAGGTCGAGTCGCTGCGGTTCCGCTCGGTGGCCTTCTCGACCACCGCGCTGCCGAAGCGCGCAGCCTTCATCACGCAGTCGCTGCAAACAGCCACCACGCGCTCGTGCAACGCCTACGCCGTCTTCTCGACGGCGGCAGCTGCGCGTCGTGCCGTGTCGAAGCTCAATGCGTCGGTCGTGCTGGACCGCCACCTGCGCGTCGACAGCATTGCCCACCCGACCCCCGTGGACCACCGCCGCTGTGTGTTTGTCGGCAACCTGGGCTTCGTTGACGACGAGAGCGTGCTGGCCACCGACAAGGAGGGCAACGTTGAGAAGAAGAAGCGGAACAAGGTGCCGTCCGATATCGAGGAGGGCCTGTGGCGCACGTTTGATCTGCATGCCGGCAAGGTCGAGAGCGTGCGGGTTATTCGCGATGAGAAGACCCGTATTGGCAAGGGATTTGCCTACGTCCAGTTTGTTGTAAGTTTCCGCTTGGTTCCCCCCAACCCTTCACCGCATATCCTCGTTACTAACCGCTCGCCCCCTCGGCTTAGGACGCAAACTACGTCGAATCCGCCCTGCTCCTCAACGACAAGAAATTTGCCCCGATGCTGCCCCGCCCGCTGCGCGTAACCCGCGCCAAAGACCCCCGCAAGACCGCCCTCGCCGTCGAGCGCTCGCGCTCCAAACTCAGCGCCCAACAAGCCGGCGCCGACCAGCGAGCCGGGGGCAAGAAGTCCGCGAAATACAACCCCAAAGTCACCCCCGAGCAGCAGTCGCTGGCCGGCCGTGCCGCCAAGCTGCTGGGCCGCCGCGCCGCCGGTAGTGGTGCCGACCGGCCGCGGCGCGAGGCCGGCCCGGTGGCGCGGTCGCCGGAGGATGTGGTGTTTGAAGGTCGTCGGGCGTCGGAGAAGGACGGCCGGCCGAAGGACCTCAAGTTCGGAAAGAAGGCCGGCGGGGCCAAGAAGCGGATGAATGCGAAGCGGGCCAAGAGAGCGTCGGAGTGGAAGGGCAAGGGGCGGAAATAGGAGTCAGCTTGCATAGCAGCATGGTTTTATGTATCTTGCGTTTTCATCTTCATATTGTGCATCCAACTACATAGCACAGCCGGGCTTTTTCAAAAGTTGAGACCATCTATTCATCACCACAAGAACTCCATACCACACATTCACAAAGTGACCAAGACCAGAATCAACAAGGAACAGATACTTTTTGCAAACATATAGAATCATCAAACCCTATCCAGCCAAGACGCAAAAACCCCTATTTCCGGGCCAGAATCCAAAGCTTGCTTGACCTCGAAACCACATGAATTCATTCACCTTCAGAAACTCCCAGAGGGGAGGAGGAGGGAAGATGAGTCCCATCTCTCTTGAAGATTAGATATTAGAAATAGAGGGGGGTGAGCAAAAAGGGAGAGGTTGGGATATGTGCGAGATCGATCAGAAACAACAGCTAATAAGAGAAGACGACGAAGACGCCAAAGAAAAAGAAGAAAATGGAGGGGAATAGGCTGGAAGAAATTAAATCAAAAAAGAAGAAGAAAAGCAAGAGAAAAAGGGGACGAAGCGGGAGGAAAAGCATTAAAGGGACAACATGTATATGGAAAATCAGAAACAGGAAGCAGAAGAAGAGCAGAAGAAGAGCAGAAGAAGAAGCAGAAGATGATGATGGAGATACCAACAGCCACACACAAAAACACACGCATTTTTCTCTCCTCTCTGGTGGTAGACAAAGTTGAATCCGGTCTTTTTTTTCTGGTAACAACACAAGACGCAGAGGGGAACTCGGGATATTAAATAGCATGCACGCAGGCTGGTGGTTTAGTACTCAAGCTCGCCGCCCACATCGACACTATCACCAGCAACCTCCTCGTAGTCCTTCTCCAGCGCCGCCAGATCCTCACGGGCCTCGCTGAACTCGCCCTCCTCCATACCCTCGCCGACGTACCAGTGCACAAACGCGCGCTTGTTGTACATCAGGTCGAACTTGTGGTCCAGACGCGACCACGCCTCGGCAATCGCCGTGGTGTTGGACAGCATCGACACCGACCGGTCAACCGGCGCCAGACCGCCCTCGCCGGGGCCGGCCGGCACCACCATCGGCTTCTGGAAGTTGATGCCCAGCTTGAAGCCGGTCGGGCACCACTCGACCAGGTTGAACGACGCCTTGGCCTTCAGCGCCGAGATCGCCGCGTTGCAGTCGCGCGGGACCACGTCGCCGCGGTACAGCAGGGCCACGGCCATGTACTTGCCCTTGCGGGGATCGCAGACCACCATTTGGTTGTTGGGTTCGAAGCCTGGGAGGTGTCACGTTAGTTACCCACCCACACACCCACACCCACACACACACACACACAACGTCCCAGGACATGGGAAAGCGGCTAGATACAGCGAGAACATACACTGGAAGGTCAGGTCGTGCACCTTGAAGCCCTCGTGGGCACTCCGCGAAGCCGAAACCACCGGGGCGTAGCTGATCAGCGGGTAGTGGATGCGCGGGAACGGCACCAGGTTGGTCTGGAACTCGTTGAGGTCGACGTTCAGCGCGCCGTCAAAGCGCAGCGAGGACGTGATCGAGCTGACCACCTGGGCAATCAGCCGGTTGAGGTGCTCGTAGCTGGGGCGCGGGATATCGAGGTTGCGGCGGCAGATGTCGTACACGGCCTCGTTGTCGACCAGGAACGTGCAGTCGGCGTTCTCAATGGTGCTGTGGGTCGACAGCACCGCGTTGTACGGCTCGACAATGGCGTTGGACACGCGCGGCGCCGGGTACACCGCAAACTCCAGCTTGCACTTCTTGCCGAACTCGTTGGCAATGCGCTCCAGCAGCAGCGCGCCGAAGCCGGAGCCGGTGCCGCCTCCGAACGAGTGGAACACGAGGAATCCCTGCAGAGACGAGCACATGTCTATTTTGTTGGGTTTGGGGGGGGTTTTTTTCACGCGCCTTCAGTTAGAACAATTATATATCCCGCCTTGGGAGCCAGCAAATCTCGTCCATCTGGGGTGGGCATTCTGAGACTCACCAGCAGCGCGGCGGATGCGCTCCATCACCTGCTCGCTCATCTCCTTGCCGACGGTGTAGTGGCCACGGGCGTAGTTGTTGGCGGCATCCTCCTTGCCGCTGATCAGCAGCTCCGGGTGGAACAGCGTGCGGAACTCGCCGGTCCGGATCTCGTCGATCGGCGACGGGTCGAGGTCGACGAAGATCGAGCGCGGCACGTGCTTGCCGGAGCTGGTCTCGGTGAAGAAAGTCTCGTACGAGCCGCCGTCGACCTGGTCCTTGGCGTTCGGGTCCTTCATGCCATCGGGGGAAAGGCCGTGTTCGAGGAGATAGCTATGAGGAAACAAAAAAAGGCACGGGAAGGCATGCGGTTAGTCGCGGGGGCGGTTGATCTAGACTTAAGGGAGAAGAGACACGGAATGCAGAATCGCAGCTTTGGATATTAGGGGCTCCCATGGAAAGGGGGGCAAAAGGAAAGGGGGGGAGGTTATGATTGAAGCTTTGGCCACACTCAGGATGATGCGTATAAGACAGCCGAAGAAAGGATGAATTCGTTCTGATTGTGGTGTTTTCACCGGTTGAAGTGTTCTCAGGTTCATCATGATACATCTCCAAGGTGTGCGATAAGGCAATGGGTCGCGTTGGCGGTGTGGGTTGCAAAGGAGGTGAGGAAGAGGGGGGGTTTTACTTACAGCTCCCAGGCCGAGTTACCAAGCTGAGTTCCAGCTTGGCCGATGTGGAGGTGTATGATCTATATGGGAAGGGGGGGAAAGCCGAAGATCGGTCAAGACAGAGTCAGTCTCTGATATCATGCATAGAGTACAGCAGATACACATCTCCATATTGGATATATATCCGGGTCCAGAGAGACACAGAAGCAGGCAAATTAGGAGAAGAGGAGCTCCAAAAAGAAGCTCGGAGCTGGGCGCTCTCTTCCACCACCACCACCTAATTTGGCTTTGCCCCTTTACCGCTCTATTGGGATCACTAACCTCGCCCTTCATGGTGGATGATGTATGAGGGTATAAAAACTGAACAGAGACAAAGAGGGGGGCAAAAATGCAAGAGGAGGGAGAAAAGGGAAAAGACAAAAAGGGAACAACACAGGCAAGGAAAAAGAAAAAAAAGGAAGAAAGGAGGAAGTGAAAACGGAAGATGTATTTGCTATAGTATCAAAAAGCCAAATGTCCCAAAAGCTGAAGAGAGAAAAGTGACAGGAGAAATCACCAACGAGAAAGGGCAAGGGGATTCGTTAGCCCGGAGGACGAAGGACTAGAAATACCATTTTAATTTAAAGATAATTAAAATTCAAGCCTCCGCTCCCCCAGCCTGTTCCAACTTTGTGTGTGTGTGTGTGTGTGCTTGCTCTTTAATTTTCCCCCCGACCTTATCCCCTTCTGTGTGGTTGTGTGGAGTTGGAAAATGTTCATGTGTGAGTCTGTGAGTGGCTGGAACAACGTCCAGCATAAAAATCAAGATAAGTGTGTGTCGCTTAGGGGAACTGGGCCTGTGCCTAACTCCCAGACAGATGGACAGGGGTTTATACAGAAGATATGAGCATGAATACCCGTTCAATGGACTTTCCAGTGCGCTGTCACTCTTCAATTTTCATTCATCTCGGGGGGAAGACTTGGAAAGACCGCTCTTAAACGGATGGAGATGAGATTACTCCTCCACGTGATGGCATCAGGTGATGGGGAGCGATCGCTCAATCTCAATCTCCCACACAGCTTTCTCGGGCCAGGATTCTCTCGAGGGACACCTGTCTATCTCCTCTGCCGGGCTGGCTGTCACCGTGCCGCAAACAATGTTTCGCCGAACAGTCCAGTGCTGCCCAATGGCTCTGCTCTGGCTGTCAGGACTGGTCCGCCGTTTGCTCTCGTCCCGCGCGGCGATCCCGGCGGTGAAAGCTCCAACCCACGGCATGGGCTGAACCCATAGACCTGAAGCGCCGTTCACCGATCCCCAGCCCCTCAGACTGAACAGCCTTGAACCTTCAACCGGACTATCCAAGACTGCCCAGTGTAACGACTTCATAACCTGGGTATCAACAGACACTCTCTGCACCTTGAAGATTTACACGCCAAAGGTATATGCGCATCCAGACGTTACCCACCAGCCTCACCTTTCGAAACGCGCGCACTCTGTCTCCCATTTCCCGGTCCCAGCTTTTCGCTCCCAGGCAGTGCTGCATCTTCCTTCGTCCGATGTCTTGCCCTCCTTTCCCTGCGTTCTGCTGCTTTTTGTTTTCTCGGTTAGCTGCTCCCGACGGTCGTCACTCTCTCTCCCCTTTGCTTCTCGCCTGGAGCCACATGGCCCAACCAGCCAACCACCCCTGACCTCCCAAGCAAACCTAAAAACGGGGCCTGCCTGCCACCAGCAAATCAATATTGACCTTTTGCCTTGCTTTCCCCCCTTCACCTCTCGTTTTTTGCCAGAAAAGGGCTGGATGTTGGCATTTGTCCAAGCTTCCATCCTGCACGAGCTTATAAAATGCACACACTTTCAAGGGATGTCGTTGAAAAGAGCCGGCGTTCGTGCCCCGAAAGAAGAAGAAAAATCTCGGGAAGGAGCCTAACCCGGGGAACTCCCGCTCCGTGCCTTCCTCATCCACATCGGTTCATCTCAATCGCTCCTTCCCTCTGATGACGCCTATCTGCGTGTCGTCGCTTCCCCCTATTTTTCTGCCGCTGCCCGTCTCTCTTTTTACTGTATGTATCTATGTATCTCTCTGTATAGTAGTAAGGCACGTCCCGCCGCTAAACCGACTAAAATTGCGGTCTGTTTTGGTTCGGATTAGCGTACCCAAACGCGGGCACAACGCAATCTTGAATCCTGACTTTGTGATAAGAAAGTCTGCTGCCCGCAGGTCCGCCATAACTGAAGCAGCGCAGAGCTAGTCGGTTCATCTTCAGAACTTCCCCCCCAGTTGCATCGGCAAAATGCTAGATGCAATTGGGGTTGCAGTTGGGCTTAAGGGTTTAACCCACCCGGGGGCCTCAACCCCTACGTTAGGGTTTAGCCCACTGATACCAGGGTTTAACCCCGGGGTCGGGCATTAGGGTCATCGCAATGGCATCCCAACACGGAAGCAAGATTCGCCTCTGCTGCCGTCATGCCCAGATCCAGACACTTTCCCCGGCGGTGACACGGCAGAGAGCCGCCTGCCCTCAAAGCACTGCCAGTTCAAGTTTCCATTCCCCACAAGTCCCGGGCAGGGAAAAAAGCTCACAACCAGCAAGACAGAATCCCCCAATCCTGCTGTCAGATCGCACGGATCGAGGACAGCCCGAGCTCTACCGTCTCCGGAATAGTATCATCTGCGTCCTTCGCTTCTGGGGCCTACGTGGACGGGAACGTCCGTGGTTCCACACCCGACAGATCTGGCTCGCGACTCGGTCCCATGGACTGGAGCACTTGGCCCGATCTCAACAGACGCACGCCAGCCATGCGCAAGCTGTCTCCAGACCACCGGGTTAGGTCACCATATCTTCTCTTCGTACCCACCCGCGGACAGTACACCACAACCAAAGGTTAAAGTGGTTCTTGGCTTCCGGAGCAACTGCCGGAATAGGAAGCCTGCCAGGGACGCGTTGAGAGGACGAGGGCGGCAGGATCAACAAACCCGACGCCAGACCGATCGGAATCGGGCCATATACGAGTGTCCGTGTAGATGCCGCTGCAAAGAGCCCCGCGGATCCGATGTATCACACTGGAGGTGCATGTACCACCCTACCCGACTGGTGTGGGCGTGTGCGGATGACGTCCGCGGAGAAAAGCACGCAAAAAATCCAGTAACCCGTTAACAGAAGGGCCCCCCAGGAGCAGAAGACAGCATTCGCACCCGACAAGAATGCGGCTTCGGACAACAGGTCACATAAAGAAACAACGTTGAGTCCTTTAGCACCGGCCGCCATGCATCCTTGCCTGCACGCCTAGAGGAGGCCCCCCGAAGGCGTGTATCCGGAGAGAAGACGGAAAAAACACTGCACTGGTGGATCCGAGTGACCAGATCGCAGGCCCGGTAAGGATGCAGTCGATCGGGCTGCAGGAAGGTGTGTGCGTAGAGAATCAGGGCCGGCTAGAGCGTTTTGGGACGGAATCCTAGGACCAACAGGGCGTCTTTTCTGGCGCTGGTGTCACGCACCTGTAGACACTGGAATTTATTGCGTGAATGGAGAATAGAGGACACTGTCTTCCCAGAGGCATAATAGCATGGCTGTCTGTCGTCGCGAGTGAGGTCTGTGCGAATATCCGGGAGATGGAAGCCATTGTGCGGTGCAGTACAAACCTATCAAATCTGGTTGAGATACTCATTTTCGGAAGTCCATCGCTTCCGGCAAAGACGCACTCCAGCGCGGAATCACGCAGTATGTGGCGGATAAGCACAACAATCCAAACGCGGCTGGCAGAAGCACGGCACCAGAAGGGCATGGCACTTCCCGAAACATGCCCCCGCCTGGGTGGTGTGCTGATGGCCCGGCACCATGGGGCCAAGGCCAAGCCGTGGCCGCTGGGTTTTGCCGCCGCGGGCCCAATTCCGCACTGCTCTAGGGACCGAATGCGCCGCACCTGTCTGGCAAGCGGGCTGAACAGGCATAGTTGGGCAGCGGCAGCACTAGCCCCAACACCCCCGGGGAAGGATGTTAGCCGAAGCTCGCCGCGCCGATCACAAAGCTTCTCTCCACTGTACCGTGCCATCCAAGGACGCCGACGACACAGACACCGGAATGGCACAGATGCCAGGCCTAGACCGGAATGTAGAGGACCGCAACGCAGACGCCCAACGGCCCTACACTACACTGAGTCCCGGCCCATCTGAGAGCACCTCCACAGGTCACTGTGTGCCGAGAAACCACCCAGACTATTGGCGAGGCCGCCCAGTGACCCAGTGACTACTGGTGCCTGCCACACTAAAGGGCTATGCAGAGGGTGTGTGTGCAGCAGCGGAATAGCGCCGGCGCTATTCAGTTCAGCCCATGCAGAGGCACCATGGAGTCACCAGCGGAACCAGCGACTGGGATTCCGATCACTCCCCTTTCCAAAAGGTCTTGCCTGTACGCAAAAAAGTACCCTAGATCTGGATACGACTGATACAGCAACGGGCGTGATCTAGCCTGCGGGCAATGGCGGCATCGTGCTCCTCCAGGCATGCTCGATGTGGTGAATTGTCGATGAAGGAAGCATTCCGAAGCAGGCCTTGAACACTGGAAAGTCTCTGCTCGAAAAGGTCCTGTGGCGATAGCCAGGGGCCCCAAACGCCGATGGTTTTGACAAGCCGCAGGGGATCCTCCGAGAGCGGAATTATCGAATTGTCAGGTTTCGGTCTTGTTGAAAGGGGAAGGGGGAAGTGGGAAGGAGGGGTGTGTTCGGTGATAGGTAGCTAGCTGGTGGTGAGATACCATATACGAGTATTCGCACAGGAATAATTGCAGAAACAGGACCCTGCTCCTGGATTATTGTGGTAGTGCATTTCCCGGCCCATCATCGGTGCCTCGTAGGGGTTGATTGGGTAGGGGAAAATCAGCGATAGAGGTAACAGACCACCAATGTTGCATTCTCGGTGGCCAAAAGGCGATGCCGGCATGAAAGTTAGGTCTTTTTGCTGGGCCCACACTGGCCCTACCGCACCAAAAGCAGCAGACTGTCTGTCAGTGAAGATGACAGAAGAGCGCGACCAG
>LNGL01000029.1:435785-472920 GCA_001510565.1 Knoxdaviesia proteae
TTTTTTTTTTTTTCTTTTTTTTTTTTTTTTTTTTTTTTTTTTTTTTTTTTTTTTTTTTTTTGCCAAACATTTTTTTCCCAATCGAAGCAGGGACCCACAGTCCGCGTTCCGCTTGGTTCTAGCTCGTTGTAACATGCATTTCGTGCGCGACAGACTCAGCCACACCGCCATCTCAACGTGAGGAAGAGTCGATTTCGCTGTGGAAAAGGCGGGCAGCCACGCATGAAAAGAGCGGGATGGAAGATGTGAGGAAGCGAGAATCATTTCGTGGGTAGGGGTGGCAGGGACCCTCTGCCCCCCTGTAAGGTGTGTATGCTGTGTACCGATTACGCGGGTCGCCCATACAAGCGGTACCTTCCATTGCCCCCTTGTCTGATGTCTCTGCTGCGTATTTGATTTCGTCCCAAACCTTAGATTGTGCTCTATTTCGCCTGGAATGCCTTTTTTTCCTTCCCCTTCTTCGCCCGGAAATGTGACAAGTGACGACCCAAAAGGTCAAGCCACCCATCATCCAAGTGTGGCGCAAAAAGGCGGCTGCAGAAGTGATTGGCTGGGGAGTCCGTGGCGGCAGAGCAAGGGAAACGGATGTTGGTCTCGCTATGTCAGCCACTCCACACTGAATATTTTGTGGCGTCACTTTTGCTGCATCTCGGCCTTTTGGTCAGTGCTGCTATCGCATCTATCTCACCTACTGTGGCTTGTGTGTGTCTCTTATATGTGTGCGTTTGTTGCTGCTTCTCGACGTTTGAGTGATGTGGTTGTCCGAGCACACCAGATGTCGCTTTGCTCCTGGCCACAACCCCTCAGCCTTGTGCGACTTCAATCCTACTGTGCAGTACTGTACATGGATTCCTCGTATGTCAGTCCCTGTACAGTGCTGTATGTAAGTGAGCTCGTGCATTCAGCATGGAGAACATGGATTCGAAGAGCCAAAGGCCCAGACGGTCTCCGACCCGCCAGTTTGACCTGACTAAGTCGGAATCGGCCACCCAGCCTCAGCCTCCCTCCTAGCTTCACAAGCCTCGTTCCGCCTTTTCGTGGACGATGATCATAGGGCAGCACAATAAACGTGCGTGTATGCGTGGTGCCCCATTCCGGGCCGTCATATCCCTTTGTGCTGGGTGGACATGCTATGTGTCCTCCTCACAGCAGCCGAGACGTGCACAACAACAGGCGAACCGAGGGTATAGTACGCACAGGCCAGATGAAATCATCGGTCGGGCCGTTCTTCCACCGCGCACACCGCGCGCTATCAGATATCAAGAGAGAACTTCTGCATCCGCCAAGTCGGCCATGCAAGCATCGTTTCTGGCCGGTGCAGTCATTCTAGAACGATTCAATCTTGCAGAGGAGCTGGAAATGGAGGAGGAGCGTTCTAAACAAAGGTACCGCAGGGGGGCGACGAACAGGCTGGCCAGCACCGAGAGACAATCCAGAATAGAGGCTGTTGGTGGTGTGGTGTGTCTTGTCCTGCACACTCCTGGCACACGACTGGACTTGAAATGGCGGAACACACCCAGCCGCTAACCGAGAGACAGAGTCCCAAATCCCAAACTTTGCTGTCCGCCGGCCTGTCACATTTGCGCTGCACACCCCACGAGGCTAAATTTGAGGCTGACCAGGTCCTTGATTCCAGGGACTGGCTGTATGTTGGCATGTGTAGCTCAGCGCAGAAATCGTCCCGAGAATAAGAACGCCCGAAAAGGGGGAAGCCCGAATACATCATGGACGTTGACGATGTCATTCACCCAGGGGACCGCGGACACTTTCTGTGGGAGAACCGGCCGGGGCTGGCTGAGCCTGGGTTCCTGGACGTCTTTCCCCCTCTCCAGTAGACAAAAGGCATCTATCTACTGGAATTGAGCTGAAAACACTGCTGCCCCTGATGATCACCAGAGACTTCGCAGGGACGCCGATGACCATTCACCGTTCGATCCCATCCCGACTGGAGATGGAAGTGATGTTCTTCATGCATAAGCAGGGCCGGGCTCCTCTTTTCTTCGCTTCTCTCTGCCCTAAACGCCCCTCCTCTAACACAAAGCCTGTCGCTATCGACACGTATAGCTAGGGCCCAGAAAAAAAGGACAAACAAACGAAAGGTTATTCCACCATAGCCCGAAGCCAAATTCAACCACCTGGACGCCCATTCCGCCCTTTCACTTTCTTACTGCGTCGCCTGCACACGACTGGCAGTGTATTAGACGGCAGAGACGTGAAAGCCGCACGCACCTATACCACCCCACGGCATACTAAGCATATACCTAACATTCCCATGCCGCTCCTCTCCTCGGTGATATTCCAGAGACAAAGGAAGAAGGCTCAAGCCTAGATCCTTTTTTTTAGTTTGTCCTTTCCCATGCATCTGTGTTCGGCGATCCCGAACCCTTAATGGTCCGGTGTTGGTTTTGGTTGTGTGTGACTCTGTGCTGCTTCCCACAATCAACCTGCCCACCCCCACATCGCGCTTGGCTTAGGTTTGACTATCAACTTGGTGGCCGTCTTACCCAAAGGGCCAGCCGTTCCGCCAGCTAGGCTACTCCCCCCCCTTATAGTTAGCAAATAGTCGTTATCGTGCTGTGCCTTGTATCTTCGGCGTTATCAACAGGAACCATCCTAGACACATTTTTTTTGTCAGAGATTCCGGAGACCACAACACCAAGAGTATTCAGAGCATCCAGCCAACACACCAGCCCGACTTCCCCAACACTGCAACACCTGCCATATTAGCTGCAAAAGAATCCTGTCACCCGGGGCTTTGATACGTCAGCCTGGACAGGCGGGTGGGAGCGGACTATTCCGGGAGGTCCTTTGGCTGGCGAACCAAAGATCGGCCGCATAATCACCGTGGTCCCGGGGGTGAGTGGGTGGGTGTGTGGGTGAGTTCTGGTGGTACTTCCCACACAAAACGGCGGAAGAAAAGAAACTTCAGAAGAAAAAAAAGTCAACTTAATTTCTTCGTATATGTAGGAACAACACCCAGTCATCGCCAAACGAAGCCGGGCCCCTGATGGGGTTTTGTTCTGTAACAGTATTACGGCTTCGAAATTTGTTCTTCTGTCCCACCTTAAGGCTCCTTCGGGGTTAGGGTCCTAGGCTATACAGCATGCCAAGAGCGGTTCGTCATCTTGCTTGGGAGGAAAGTGAGTGAGTCTTGTGGAAAAGAAGGGACAGAAGACAAGTTCGTTGCTGTACAGTCCGGTGGCCGGGTCTCCGACTTTTGGGTTTTGGATTCTAGAAGCTCGCTAGATCACCGTATGGAAGCCTTCTGTTGGTGGGGTGTGTCTTAGCTGATGATGAGCAGGAACTACATACCTGGACATACAGACAGAATGCACTGCCTGATTATACACAGCTGGGCTGGGCTTGGGCTAACTGTGCTGTTGTGTTAGCCGGAGTTGGTCCGACCGCCCCCATCCAAGCCCGTATTCCGCAGCCTGAACTAGTGACGACCAGCACCACGAGGGACAAAGACACTGCATTGGCTTCTGGCGTCCTGGAGTGCGTTGTCTAGCCACCCCGATACTTCACCATATCGTATCGTCAATTGCTGCGACGAGCCGGCGGTCGGAGACCAGACGACAAAGGTCATGGGGCAGAACACTGGGCAGAAAAACAGGACCAGCACGCAGCACCGCCAAGCCCACCTGAAGGGAGATTTCTTCCCCCGTATCTTGCGTTCGGTTGTGCTGGACCTAACCCGAGACTCGCAAGATCATATCACCATAGCAGAGATGTCAATATCGGGGGGCAGGCTCTTTTCGGGCTTTTTGTCGGGGCTTGGGCTGTGCTGTGGTGGTGTGGTGGTGGCTGTTCTGCGTGGCGTCTGTACAGTATATGCATATGTAGCCCACCAACGGTCCAGGCGCACTTCCACTGGAGAAGCATAGCACTCTTCGTGTGTTCAAATCAGCCGGGCCAGACTTCTGATGGTTATTTTTGTTTTGTTTTTTTTTTTGTTTCTCGGTCCCCGGAAACCGAAACCAGGAAAAGCGCGCTTTTGTCGGAGCTGCTGCGCACCTGTTATGTCTCGTACGAAACCTATCACCCCCAGCATAGTGGCTCACATCCCAGGTCGGGTGGGTGCCAGAGCTCATCATTTTCCCAAGTCCAGTCGAGGATGCACAGAAAAAAAAGAAAACAACGCATCCTTAACCAACAGGTTGCCATGTCTCACACACACACACCTGGAACCCCCCTCCCAGCCGCAGCATCTTCCAAACGAGCAGACGGGACAGACAGCTCGCACAACCAAGTTGTGGCTTCTCTTCACACACTCGACTGTTTCGGTTCACGGTAGGCGTGTCTTGGGTGGTGGGTGCTGGTCGCTTGTGACGGCGTTGGACAGACTGTGCATGTCTGTCACAGAGAGGCACAAACGTCACCATGCTGGAGGCAGGGGTACTGGGACACCTTTTTTTGATGGGATTCCAGTCTCTCGGGTTCGCCAGCTGAGCACAGGTACCTGAGGGGAGGGTTTCCGGTAACAATGCACACGAATTGGCAGCCATGTACACGCAATAACCAGCGTGGAAATGTTAATGGCCAATTTGATGGTATTGCGAAAAGTAACTGCGAGCACAGGACTCAGAGATAAGGGTTTGACCCAGGTTATAAGCGTTCAAGCCGTATAAGCCGTCGCATCCAACCGCTCCTTCCACCTCCTCCAAAGCTACCTGTAATCGGACACTTGAGTTCCGGTATGCAACTAACCACAATAGTCCTTTATGGGATCTATGCAGTTAAGGGATTTATGCAATTAAGCGTATTCGACACAAAGGCCCGCCCTGTTTTGGTGATCATATATTGGTGCATCCTGTATCACAGGGTCCCATGAAGTGAGATCACCTCCACACCGCTATGATACTGACTGTTTTGCTGGTAGGGCTACGGAAATAGGCCAAGAGACGGGACGCCCGTCGAGAAAGTAAGTGATCGAGACATGAAAACTGGATACGGGTGCGGAATTACTGGCCGTCAGCAAATCCTAGGTGAACTTGGGCAATCCTTGTGGGATCTTTCCCTTGGCCCTTGAAGATAGTGGAATTAGTTCTATCTGAGCCCTATATCAAGCAAATGCCCATATTCCGTTCGTCCAGTGGTCGGCCGGTCGACAGTGAGAATCGTGTCGTCGAGGAAGCATCTCATGCTGCTGTTCACGTATACCGGCCGACCCAAACAACAATCCTCAGTAAGAATTCTCCAATTTGCACCCCAATGGATCGTCGCCAGTCCCCTGAAGTAGCCTACCAATGAATGAATCCCTCTCCTAAGTAGTGTTTCCCCCACAGTTCACACAGAAAAACGAGCCGCACCCCCAGCTGTTTCAGTGCTGGGGGCCGCGATAATTCACCAGTCACCACCGCCACGAACAACTAAGATCCTCCCCATTCCGCATGTATTTAGATTGATTCTGACAATCCTTCGAAGGCCCCAGAAGTTTTCCGTCCGGCCTTTCATCTTCCATGCCGAGGTACAGCGTCGATTGGCTGGTCGCTCTTTGGTCCAGCCATGAGCGTGTCGGCCCATCAACCTTCCTTTTCGACGCCAGGAATTCCGCTGTCTGCGCTTCCCCGAGTCTGTGCTGGGTTCATACTCACACGGAACTGCCAGGGGGGGAGGGGCAAGTGCTGCTCTAATCTTTTGCTGGGACCTCTTGATGTATGGTGGAAGAATGGAGGAAGAATCTCACCCACTCCCCCCTCCCTCAAAACCCCCGCCATTAAACAACGTATTGTTGCCAAATCTGGCATTTCTCTGCTGCCTGGTTCCTTCAAGTCAGCAAGTACATGTACTGGATATTACACACGAAGTTCTCACCAAACGTGGAAGGGCCCGTCTGCGTAGAAGATCGGCTGTACTATTTCGCCAATTGTTTCACCACGGACAGACAGCCCGGTGTAACACCCGCGATACACTGTGATCGGTTGTGACTCGTATAGTATCGAGAAATACACGGTCCATGGACTAGTGCAGAGTACATACTCTTCAACTGGTATCTTACAAGCCGGATTACTGCTCGTGGAAAGCCACGTATCTCCGATATATCAACAGCAAAAAACACGCACATTGGCGATATATCATGCAGTAAGTGGCCGTCACTCGCCACAGTGAGGCATAGCATTCTTTCCACTTCCAAGCCTAGCCACTGAAGAAAAGACTCCCGTGGAGATAGAGCCGAGTCAGAAGAAGACTCTCAGAGCCCGTCAGCTCCAGCCCGCCCAGCCAGACACAAAGTGCAGGCGGAGGCTCGCCCTTGGCTAGACGCCCCCCAAGTCTACAACTTCTAAATTTAACATCTCCCTGCTGGGACCTTGGAGCTCCTCTCTGACTCTGGTGGGTTCCACCAGGGAAAGTTAGGCGTGATTTATCTTCGCTGGCAAATCAGCTTTGTCGGATCGTATAGACGTGGACCCTATGAATATTGGAGCCAGTACAAAGAACATGCGCAGCATGCATAGGCCGAGGGTCACCAATCACGGCATCTGCTCGCTATCGGCTTCCGACCCTCTCCCAAACCCGCCCGATTGCAAGACCAGGACAGTGCTTGTCAGCCTTGTCTGAAAAAAAGAGGCCTATGTCAACGCGCAGGCTGAACGTTGGAGGCCTTCAACAGAGACCAGCCCCTCCTGTAGTTGGGCATTCCGCGTATAGTGTAGGCAGAGCTACAGAGCCCTCTCCCACCCCTCCAAAGTCTGTCAAGCTTCGCTAAAGCTGGTTTAGGAATAAACTTGAAATCCAGGTGCAGGAACAGGAAACCTCGTGGATCAAGAATCAGGAATGGGCCGAGGTTCAGATTTACCTGCAGCTTAGGCACTAGTTAATCGGCCTTCCAGGTCGTCGCTCCAGCTTCCCACACGGACACACATCCAGGCGTTCATTAAAGCCTGGCGGATGTTGCTGCTCACCTCAACCAGCCGAGCGCACTCCTTCAACACTCTTCAGGGCGCTGTAGAAAGCAACCTATCAGCAAAACATGCTCGCCTAGATGGTATCCCACAAACCCAACCTACCCATGCCATCGTCCAGATAGCCTCCACCAAAAAAAGCTAGCTCTATCTTGTAAAATGTGCCTGCTCTAGAAAAGTCGAAAAGAGAGCATGAAAAAGAAAAAGACAGACAGCAAAACAACAGCTAGAATAGTCGTCCATCTGTTCTGGGAAAGGAGGCTAAGCCTAAAGGCCCAATACTCGGGATTACTCGCGGCTTGACGAGAATTTTGAGTATAGCTCACCAAGTTATATAGTGAGAGAGAAGTCTAATGGCAGACAAAGCGTCCAGTAGCTTGGCCAGCCAGCGCTTGGGACCCAGGCTTCGTCTCACAAAGTGTCCGACATTCAAGAGGTCGGACACCCACCCCCCTATATCTGTATAAGCCTCCTGCTGGGTCCATCCACACTCTGACCTGCCTAGAGATTATACACTTATGTACTGTAGGTACCAAACACACGCTTCCCAGGATGACAAGGCCCTCTCGGCCGCTTTTGCCGGTGTTATCAGCCGGCACTGAACAGAGGAATGGAAGACTCCCTGTTCTGGGTTGGGGCTTTTAGAAGGGACCTTGGGGCCATCCATCATGCGACTGTACGCGGAAATACGGGTGCTTCAGCACGGCCAGTCGGTAGCATGGAAGATGCTCACTCGTTTGTGTTTTTGTTCACGGGTTTGCGGGCCCCGATAGACGGTCGCGGCCGAAAATGAAAAAGAAAAAAAAATCGGAACGCCAGGACCCTGGATGGTTCTATCTGAGGCTATTGGGGGTTTTCTAGGAGAAATACGATGGTGTCACGGCGAACAAAAGAAAAAGCCAGCACTACCCCCCAGTAAGGAGAAACTCTAATAATGAGGGCCCGTCAGTGCGTAGAACTTACAGACTTCGCTTGTGTAACGGCGGTAGTACCGGCAGGCTTATGGTGGCCAGGGTTCGCTGGCCCAAAGCGGTTGTCGACAGGATAAGACGAACGACCCGCATGGGCAGGAAGATGCTCTCATCAGGGAAACCCCTCGCTCGTTAGCACGACAGATGTTAGAATATGCTCTCCTCCGTTTACCGGATGGCTACGTGCAAGTTCAACAGAGATTGGACAGTGCCTTGACGCCTATAGCTGAGCTGAGTATTCCGTGTGAAGTAGACCACAGGACCGGGCTGAGGGGTATGACGGGGCCCCGGCTTTTATTATCATCTTCTTTTATTTAATCTTTTCCGTCCGTTCTGTCCAAAGGGCAGCCCTACGCATATTCCGCGCTCGATTGGTCAGACTTTGGTGTCTCACTTCGCCGTAGACACCAGGTATTCCTCCAGTCTTCCAGAGTGGTGTGTTAACTTACATGCATACGGCATACATAGATGGGTTGCAGTGGGACACACAGGCTCGGGTTTAACTCGGACGCCTGTGATCAGTGATCACCCACACAAGGAGCAGCCTGGTCAGTCCAGACGGCGGAGGTGCATGTCTCGAGGTGAGATTGTGATTCCAAATAATGAAAGGCCCTCCCCAGGTCATGGAGCAGATTGCCTGTCAAGGTTCAATAACTTTGCTCGCACCACCAGAAAAGGAAAAAAGAAAAAGGAAAAAAGAAACAAAGGCCAATAACTGTCCCGCCCGACTGTGCCGCATGCTCAACGCCGTTGATAACGGCCACTTGGGCTCAGAATCAGTGGAACACTGCACAAACCGTCGTATATCCTACGTTACGTGGGCAATGCTCTCAGACTATAGTGATGACCGTATTCTCGCAGGTTGAAGTCAATCGGGGGGGAGGGTCGCCATGATATAAAAATAGCCGGACTGCCGTTATCTGTCTTGACTCGCACATATGCCCCTAATGATGCGTTCCCCTTTTTATAAGGCTTATGGCCTGGACGGTCAAGCGGATATGGGGAACAGCACGCCACACAGATGCGTTGGGAGCACCACACCAAGCCAGCCAGTCAAACCCCGGAACTGAGGACTGCTGGACTATGTTGGTACATACATCTGGTAGGTTTTGGTGTCCTCGAGTATTGGGGACCCGTGAGTGGGTAGCCCGTACCCAGTCCAGGTGGCGATAATGCCCAATTAACAGTAAAGTTGTGTGCCAGCAGAGCAGCCAGCAACAGTGTGAATCGCTCAAATGGGAGAAATCATGCAAGTCATCTCAAAAAGTTCCACGGGAGAAAAAGAAGCAGCCCCTTAGACTTGTCCTCCTCGCTTCGTAGGAGCGGCGATCCACACCCACAACATGCTAGCCAGCCAGAGGTTGCGTGCGGCTGAACGACTGTGAATCGCAGGAAGCACCAGAAAGGAGAGACAAGATACTGTGTGTGTGTGTGTTGAGTCTGGACGAACTCTGGGCTTCGCAAACAAAGGGTCCGTCTCCCCCCCTTCGCGTCTCCCACCCTTCGGTTCCCTATCAGGAGCATACGTGATGAACTCGGCCATATCCGGCCATGTGCGTGTGTGTCCTCTTGGTTCCTAGGCGGCCGCCTCTGTGCCGGCCGGGACTGTGGTGTTTATCTCACCGGATGTTTAAGGAGAGCGGATTCTGGCATTTGTGCGCGAGATTCAAGTCTGACAACAACGTACACGAAGCTTGTGTTTTCTGGGTTTCTGGGAATCTTCGAAATGCCTTACCGTCGGGGTCTTCACGGCTGTTAGAACTGTGATCATCGATGCCCCGTCGCACGTATACATACCGAAGCAGGGACTTTTATTTCTTGATTGATAATATATACCAGCCAGATGAAAAAAAAAGAAAAAAAAAAAAAAAGAAGAAAAAAGAAAAAAGCTTCTTACCCCCATCCCGCTCGTCCAGAACGCCAGTTTCTAGTACTACCGTGCAAAAGCCAACAAATACCTGTATGCTTACAGGGCTGATCTGACTGCACGCATGGATGTAACGGTGACGATGTGCTCCTACGGAAATAGCCACAGACACCGATAGCAATGTTTAAAAGCGTGACACACCAAGTTGTTCGTCAAAGGGCCCTGTAGATGCAATACGTTGGTATGGGTTAAACCCTTATTTCTGAATCCTGTCCTCTGTATGCTTGAGCCCCGTCCGATAAATACGTGTCAGGAGGATCGAAGGGCCAACGACCCAGTGGCCCATGGCACAAATTCCTGCTCACCAGAAAACCCAGACGCAGGAAGAACCACTCACAGTCTCCTTGAGAACCAAAGCAATCAAGCTCGCCGCGAGCAATGGACGCGAAAGTATCCTGCAGGGTTCATCTGCACTCCCCCACACTACCGAGCTGACCGGAAATTTTCCAAGTCGAGGGTGCAGACGCAGCAGAAGAGAAGATAATCAACAAGAACCAGGCAAGTGTTTCCGTGTGTGGCAATTGGCCGACTATCAACAACCGTCGTGACTTTGTCCGGTTCTTGCATAAACGACAAGAGAAAAAAAGTCAACCAGCCAGGGTTCCAACCCTTCGCCCCAACCAGCATCTTGACAAGCTACACAAACGGGGCGGTGGCTGCTTCTCTTTTTCTCGGGTTGTTGTCGGCGCCCGTGGATCAGTCAATTTCACAGTCTAAGAAACCACCAAAAGACATGAAGACATAAAAGAGACGTCCCACAAAGACCCAGTCCCACAGACCTCAAACTACGGCGTACGTGAAGGAAACGTGTGAATGAGGAAAACCGGTGTGCGTCCATTCATTGTGCTATATGTCCCACAGAACATGATACGAGCCCAGAACCTGACTCTCCTGCATCATCACCACCAGTGCCAGTCCCGGTGTCATAAAAATACAAAACATGCCTGGTTATTGTGTGTTCCCGAGTGTGAGGTTAAGCTTGAAATAACATAACGTGGTGCTCGTTCCCCGAAGGATGCGAGAAGTTGCGCCGACGCCCCGAGCCTGTTGCTCAATGGGCGGGATGGGGGTTTATGCCAGTGACAGGCGTGGTCAGGTTCGTTCTTGTATAGGCTAAGTTCTTTCCTTTCTTTTTTTTCCTTTTCTTATCCATAGAAAAAACTTTCCTTTGTGGTTGGCAACCTCGGGACAGCTTTCGCGCGCTCTCGTCGTTATCACGGCGCCGCGGGCCTCGCACGTACCCGCAGCGCCAGCAGAGGCGATCCCTTCTCTGGAGATGGGCTGCTGCTCGGTTAACCAAAAAGGCGGAGGCCCGGAGACAATACAAAATAATGGATTAAGAAAAAAAAAACTTTGTCCTCGATGGTAAAAAGGGGTGTGCTGCAGGTTTTCTTTTCTGCTCCCTCCCCCTTCAGCTAGTCCCAGAGAGGGTCTTTCTTCGTATCAGATGGAGAGATATCCCGTTCTGCAGGGAGGGACTGACAGACGCGGCGTTGGAATCGGGTCGCTAGGTCTAACTTTTTTTCGATGTCCTCCCCCCTGTGCCAAGATCGAGGAGGGACACCACCAACAGAGCGGGAGAGAAAAAAGTTCTTCCTGGGCTTCTTCTTGTGATGTGTATGCCTTGGCGTGGGAGACCAGACTAGCAGCCAAATACGAAGCGGCATGAAATGCTCCATACGAATCGACGAAAAAGAACCGACCGCGGTGCTGAGAATCTCCAAGCGAGAGAGGGTTACGCTCCCTCTCTGTGTTCTGGCCGGTGCAACGCCCAGCCAGATAGGCTCGACGAGCAAACTGGAACACCAGAGCAGGTTCAGCTCGACGACGCGATCTCGTGCGTGTGGGTGTGGTTGGTTGCTGGGAATTCCCGACACAGCGACGAGAGTCCACACACCCGTGGCCTCGCAGCATGTTCACATGCACGCTTCTCCAAGTCGTTCGTTCGTCCAACAAAGTCACCCCAGCGCCAGCGCCTGCGTCTCTCCACCACCACCGCCGCCAACTCTGCATGTTAGTCGTAGCGTACAGCGAACCCCCCTCCTCAAAACGACAGCCGCAAGAAAAAAAAAACCCACAGGGTCCAGAACCGGGGTTTGCCGATCCAGAGCTGTAGAAGGTGTGGCCAGACACAGTCATTCGTTTCTTCCCACCCGTCGTCTTAGTCCTTGCCGCCATGGATCTCTAGAACAACTCGTGGAATACCAGAAATGTTAGGGTTGTGTTAGGGTTATGCTTGCTTATCTCGTAGGATTCAACCAGGCTGGGCTATTGCCGCCGCCAACTCAAGTAAGCCTGAACAGACGATTTTGTATTTCCGGCTTTGGGGTTCCTGTATCTCTGAAAGGGCTGGCGCGCGTGATGCTACACCAGGGCCAAGGAGTCCAATCTCTAACTAATTGGAGTCCGTGATCTAAGCAAACTCCGGTCCGGTCCTCCGGCCATGCGGGCATGTAAGTCAGATTTTCGAGTGAAGTGGTATACTGGCTCTTCCTCGGTTGGTTCCCATGGGGCTCGTCTGCTCCAATGCTCTATTTAAAGCAGGACCCGCGCGCGCGCCATGTGATATTCCGTGTAAGAAAGTGCCGATTACCATGTTCTGACCAAGTCGAGGCGTCGTGGGTTATGCATGTTGGCGGTCCCGGGAACCAATGACCACGGGTAGGGTTAGGGTTAGGAAGGGTCGTATTGCCAACACTTGATTCTCACCATCATAAGTCAACAGCACCAGAACAGCACTAAGCTAGAGCATGACAATCGTGGTGTGTGCGCCACAAGGAATGAGAAAGGGATGCGGCGAGGAATGTCGGACGGCGCAGGGCAGGTCTCACATCTCACGTCAATGGGCGGTTTTCTGACATTCAAACAGCCATGGACCTGGCCGTATATTAGCAGCGCTGGATAGCTCGTGAAAGCGGCCCTGGTTCGACGCTTCAGTGATACAAACATCTGGAGACAGGGACCTGAATAAGGTTGGAATGCTGCTATTTTATACACTAGAGAAACCGACCAACTGATCTCCCTCTAAGTAAGCTTAACACGTTTGTCTGTGAGGTTCCACTCTCAAGGACGGTACAACAGACTTTTTTGCGCATGGAAGACAGACGTACGTCCCTTCAATGGAAGAAGAGAGTGGGGCCCGGCTTGGCTGGAGATTCAGACAAAAAAAACATCATGATCTTTCCTGCACACAAACCCGACATCCAAGGCCGTGAATCCCGCTTGCCTACGCACATGGTCCCTGGATGACGATGATTATAAAGCACGGCAACGGCAGAACAGTCCTTCTGCTTCTTTCTTGGAACACTAATAAGGAAGGAAATGAGCCTTAGACACCATCTCCCAATTGTCAGATGCAGAGGATCTTGGAGTGTGGCGTCTGCGAAGGCGAAAAAAGGGTATCCCGAGAGCTTGGACGGTGTCGTCCTTCGTCAGGTGGGTTTTGTGGCTGGTGCTGCTCTAGTGATAGCAAGAGTGTGTCTCTTCTCTTTACCATCGAGGCTCAGCCCTTTTTTCTCTCACATATGCAGGAGGTGGTGCAACTACGGTCGAAGATACACACTACTGAATGGGGGAAAGGGGAAAGTCGCCAGACTGCCGGCGAGCAGAAACTGCGAATGGGTACACAACTCGCGCACTCAGAAAAAAGCAACAGAGTTGCATGTTGTTTGCACGGCATCGGGCTAGCAGGAATTCCAGAGTCGGGACTAGACCGTCCCTTCGTTCTCGGAGCGCAGCTCTATTGAAGCGCACAATGTGTTCACGGAAATACAAACACCGTCGGCATTCGACATTGTGCACACTGTCGCTCGAACCTCTCCCTAAGCTGAACTGGTATCATGGCCGGTCCTGGGCGAAATCTCCCACTCTGCGTGCACCTCCCATAGACAGCAGGCGAGTCTGCTCTGCTGCACAATACTTGATCCTCCATGGCAAAATAGACAAAGAACGACAAGCGGGAGACCGGGCAGCGTGTGTATGTGTGTGCAAATCAAGGTAGTATCTCTTTTGTGTGCCAATGCTCATCTACCACCCACCACCGCATCTGTTCTTCTTCTCCTCTCTCTCTCTCTTTCTCTCTCGGTCTCGGTCTCGCTCCCTCTCTCGCTCTCTCTCCACTGCACTGGTGGCCCAGGGTACTTGCGCTGTACTGCCTCAATAACCACACGCCCCCCCCATCCAAACCCAAGCAACATAAGGCAAAACGCCCCTCTCCCCTCTGTCATAGTTTAGCTTCTGCATGGGTACAGGGGGGACAGAATCCCAGAAGAACAGAAGAGAAAAGAGGGTACTTGGCTGGTACCTGTGATTGTGTTTTTTATCGTACTTTTATTTTTCGTCAATTCAAGGTGGAAAAGCTAAAATAAAAAGGTTCTTTTTTTTCTCTCTCCTCTCTTTTCTTCCCTCGCCTGCCACTAAACTCCTCCAACATAACTTATGCGGTGTGTGGATTAGTCTTTTCCGTGGGGTTTGCTGCAATTGAGAGATGGAGAGAGAGGGGAATCGCATCTGTTCTTTTAACGAGGATTGTGCTGTTATCCCGTTTGTTTCTCTGCTTGTTCCTCATCGCTTCGTCGTTCATGTCCAGTTCCACGTCAACGCCGTCCACACTCTGCCGACAACCACCTTGGGCAGGAACCACCAACTTCTCGCTCCTCCCAATTTGCACCTAAGCGCTATAACGCTCTAACGGGTCTCCCGGGGCCCTCCCCGTTAACATGTTATACGGCTTTGTTGCTTAGGGCTACTGCGAATATCCAGCTTGCATCCATCGTCGGTGTTTTTGATATCTGGCGCGCACACACTTTCTCTCTCTTCCAAACTTCACCTTTTCACACCTCTCTCCACCACCCCCAAAAATCCACACACCTCTCCATGCTTTTTCTCTCCCTCAATGCATACATGCCAGGTACCTACCTGCAGTACACCAGATATGTCTCCTCTTACATTACACCCTCCCCCATGGCCGTTTCCAGCCTTCCACCCACCCCTCCACATAAACTCCCATGTCCGCACCCCCCCCAATCGCCAACCTCCAGGCCGTCATCCATCCCCTTCGCCTATACACACACCCTCTTCATTCTCGACCACTACGGCTCCCACTAGAGGAAACCTGCCTCTTTGCTGGTCCCTTCAGTTTCCCTATCTATACACCTCAGCTGCGAGCCATGCATCTCCTATAAACTCTATATCTCTTCTTCTCTCTTCGCACCGTCGAACCATAAGCTGCTTTCCGTCCCTTTCTCTTCCTTTCCCACACCTACCAAGTCTCTCTCTGTGCCTGAGTCCTGCTTTTGCCTGTGTCTGTGTATATCATCCGTCTAGTAGGCTCTCACTTTTGGCCCTTCTCCATCTGCTCGTGTATAATATCCTGCTCCAGCATCCCACTCTCTTCACTCTCACGCTCACACTCTCGCACTCACTCTCCCATAGTCCTTTTCGCATCCCCTTTCGCGTTCTTGGCCCGTTTCTGTTGCTTGCTGCTGCATCAATTTTGACGTGTCCAACTCTCTGTGGAGACATACACTCATATCCCTGCTCAAGGGGGCAAGCTTCACATAGACTGCCCGACTGCCATCTTTCCTCGACGTCAGACCCTGGACCACCCTCCACATCTCTATATATCCTCTTGCCCTCCCCCATCCTCCTCATCACCTTCCACCTCTCACTTCTTCACCTTCTCGTCCATCCATCCTCATTTATCCTCTCTCTCCATCTTCTCCTTTCCCATCTCATCTCATCTTGTCTATCACACCACACCGCAACGTCTCATCCTTGTGATATCCAACATCTCTCCTCCTCCTGCCGCTCAACATAATACATCTCAACCAGCACCTCGACCTCTACTGTACACCAATATATAATATAGCTACACCTCTCCCTCGTGTCCTGCGAGAACTGTATCTACTCATCGTCCATCTTCTTCTGCCTTTCTTCTTTCTTCTTTTGTCTATACTCAGATAGATAGTACACCGAAGCACAATGGTGTCACCAGCAAAGTCGCCAAGACCAGCAGAAGTTGTCAAACATCGTGCCTGTGACGAGTGCAGTGAGTTCCACCTCTTCTTCCGCTGCTCTTCTCCTTCTCGGGAGCCTTCAATACTGACCTACCACCCTCGGTGCTTTCTTCTTCCAGGATCTCGCAAGCTTGCCTGTTCCAAAGAACACGATGGCTGCTCCCGCTGCCGCAGAGAACGCATTGCCTGCATCTACTCGCCCCAGAAACCCATGGGCCGCCCCCGCAAGCGCCGCGATGGTGACAGCTCGTCGAATGCCAGCACAGAACACTCCCGCGACCACCGCGGCGTTTCTCCCGGAGAGTCCGTCTTCAATGCCAGCGCCACCTCCGCTCCGGTCTCGTCTGCCTACTCCAGCATGGACTCGCCGGACCCGAATTCGTTCTTCCTCGACCCTGACCATTCTGCATATAGCAATACTCTCTCGCACTCGTCTTCTGCCGGCTCAATGACCGCGCCGGTGGCCCGGGACTATGGATCGAATGACTTTGATGTGTATTCGTCTTCATATTACCTGTCCGTGCCATCACCGTCTATGCGCCCGCCCACTGCTCTCGGCCAGCACCAATATAATGCTACCCAGTATGGAGTTGATCCTATCTCTATGCCGGCCATGTCGTCTTCGCCGTCGTCGTCTCGGCATCACCAGCATGAGCAGTCGCAGTCCCGTCACTCTAGTGGCGCTTCGTTTCAGTCTGTTGACGCGTCGAGACGCGTGTGGGGTTTAGTCGGCTTTGACGAACCCGAGTCTCAGGAAGTGGAAGTAACCCGACAATTCCGCCGCCGATTGTCGGAGTATCTAATAAACCAGTCAACTATAGACGCTGGCGCCAGGATCCCCCATCACCTCAGCAAGACCGGCTTGCCCAACACCATCGACCCATCCAGCTCGGCCAAGGCGCCCCTTTCCTCGTTTCTTCAGGACAGCAGTTTGCTGGGCTACCCCACGGGTCTGGACACCACCTTTACCACGGCCAGCATGGACCCTCATCTCACGACCCTGTCCACCGCGGCGTATCCCGATCTCCTTTCTACCAACAACAGCCATATCCTCCTGCACGACCCCACGACCACCCCCAGCTCGTCGCACAACCACAACAACATCAACCTCAACAGCCTCATGCTGCTCGACCTGGATATGGCGGACTCGACCGACCCGTTCAACAACCACCATCCCTCGACCAGCAGCCTGATCACCAGCAGCAGCAGCCGCCTCAACTCCCTGAACTCCCACAGCATGAGCCGGGCTTCTAGCATTGGCGACAGCCTCAGCAGTGTGTCGTCGTCTCCCGCGAATAGCTGCGCCGGCAGTCCTCGCCCCGAGCTCCTGGCTACCATGAACTTGCACTCTCCCGCTTCGTCAGCCTCTTCGGTCACCGGCTCCACTTCTGCCGCCATGTCGGCCATGTCTTGCCCTTGCTCTGCCGCGCTGTATCTGGGCTTGAAGGCGCTCCAGAATCTCCCCAACAACGTGTTTGCCGCCATTCGTGTTGCAAGAAATGGCGCGCGCATCATTCATGATACCATCAACTGCACCGCCTGCGACAGTGCCGGCCCGATGTACGGAGCCGAGACGTCGCAGAGCATGGCCATGCTCCAGGCCCTGATTCTCACTACATGCCATGCCTACGATCAGATTCTCAAGATGATCGACGCCGCTAGCGATTCGCGCCTAGCCAGCCCCGATTCCAAATTGGTGTTCTCATTCCGCAGCCTGGGAGGTGCCTGGGGCCACATTTCAGGCCTGCTGCCGGATGGATCGATTCCCGACGGCGAGCCGGTGCCCCTGGACGACCTCGCAATGTCTCCGGAGCAGTGGCGACAAACCGCGCGCACGGTGCTGAGATTCGACATCTCGGGCGTGGCGTTCGACCCCCTCGACCCAGACTTTGCCGGCCTGCTCAAGCGGCCGTGGCGCCACCTGGGCCTGCGCGAGGTGGTCAACCAGCTCGAGGAGCGGCTGACGTCGCGCAACTCGATGCTGGAGCTGTTCTCCACTGCCACCCATGGTGGTGCTGAGGCTGCCGATGCGTGGGACTCGCCGAGTCTGGCCGGGTCGCAGGCGGCGCAGATTGTGGACTCGTCGCGGGCGGCTATGGACCGGCTGGCGGTGTCGTGGGGAGTTTGAATTTGATTTTGAAAAAACGGAGTTGGGATTGGTATCTATGGCACGGCCTGTAAATATCTTTTGATTTTATACTACTTATCTGTTTTCTGGGAGGGTTCTTTTCGTTTGCTTCTTTGCTTTTGTTTCTTTTTTTCTCTAGGAGAGATATATATTTCTATCCTGGCTTTTCCAAGACTCTTGGGCCACGGTTTTGCGTTTTATACTTGTTACTCGATGTTTCTGTTTCTTCTTCTTTTTTCTTTAACTTTACGAGCTTATGCTTATTGCCGGAACTACTTGTTTCCAAAACAGCTATATACACACACTTCTCTCTCTCTTATGTATTTGGGTTTTCAGAACATGATCTGGACACAGTCTCGCTCCTCTCCTATATTTTGTCTTTTGCGTTTAGGCGGTGTTTTGAGGATGACGGTGGGCTAAATAAAGGCACAGACAGGAAAAAACAGAAACAAAATAGATACCGTGTTAGGCATCGACGCAGCGCCCGAGTCCTGCAGCGAGCTTGTATGGTGCTTCCCGGGCAGCCGGATCCCACCCATCATCCCCTTTCTTAGCAAAGAGAGAGATCTGCCGTGTGGGCTGGGACCTGCAGTGGCCAACTCGTGACTTTTGGGTGAGTGAGCTTTGGCCGGAGTCATTGAGACCCTGAGCAAGGAGAGAAACTTGAGTTAGGGGCTGACACGCCCGGTGCTGTTAACTTCGAAAGAAGGGTGTGGTGTGGCTATCTGGGAATGGCGTCAGGAGCAGGACACATACACACAGTAACCCTAAGCGGCGTCACGACTTCACCACCTGCACACCAACGCATCTCGCGAGACAGGGCGATAGGTTGCATTATTTTATGCGTGTATCATACACTTAACACGGAATTGCACACTTTCCATCTTCATATTCTGAAAGAGCAACTCCAGTGCGCCATGCTGTCGTCGCCCGGTCCCCCAATGCCGGGCAAAGAACAAGGGGGCGTGTGCAGAGACACTCAGCAGAACATCACCACTTAACAATCAGCTCTGACCATCCACCACAGAGCTACATGGAGTGTCATTCCCCGGAACATACGGAAGAAAGGGGGAAGAGTTTCACGACAGCCTGGGGCTTATTCCGCACAAGGAGGCGGGAACTGGATCGTCATATCGTGGACCTCTCTCCAGATATACCACAAACCCTGGTGGGAAGAGTGCAACTGTGCTATGTAAACAAGCGTGCAGAGATACACACACACGCACACACACAGCCACATGTACCGCTGGAGAGCGGGGACTTTGCCGGTGCACCCAACCAGGCATTTTCCGCAGTGCTCGCTCGTCCCCAATCCCCTTCCGTCCCGGACACGCTGGGAGGACGTGCCCGTGCAGAGGGAGATGGAGGGAGGGCGTGTGCAGCCGGTCACTGCAGGGCGCTACACAAACAGGTAACTAATGGATCTTCGCAGGGGAATATAGTGAAGAGATAGTTTCTAGGGAGCAAGCAATCGTGTATGAGAGTTCGTGCACACCTGCGCACTTACACCCAGTCACAGAGACCGCCCGAGAGAGACGAAGAGGGGGAAAGTTCCGCCAGTGCATGCAGTCGATTATTCCTGATGTAGGACAGGACACTCCAAGGTCGCCGAACTTCGTCCAAGATGCAGGTCGGGAACGGGGGAGCGTGCGTCAACAGCGCAGTATCCCGCGGTGGAGGGAAAACACGGAGGGTAGAGAGAAGCGCCCGAGAGCTCAGAGAAAGAGACTATGTCCTGTCTACCCGCAGCGAGACCTAACTACTAGGCCACACGCCGCAGTTTCGATGGATATGCGTGCTGGCTCCAGGCTACACAGCCACCGATGTACTCACGAAGTACCGGGGAAGTGTCCATCCTGCGGTCCCCTAGTCGCTCGATGCATGCATCCATCTGCGTGTATGTGTCTGTGTCTATCTGTGTCTGTGTGTGGTGCACTCCCCCCAAGTTGGCCGCAAATATAGCACCAGGCCCTGCTGTCTTCATGCATCGGGGAGGGGGACGCCATCCAGCTGGCCTACCAGCGCATCAAGACCAGCATCAAATAGAGGCCTGCGCCCCCCCCTTTGCACCCACCGGAGAAGAAGACCCGCGGCCTGCAGCACGGTGATGGATTGGAAGAAGGAGGTTGTGGAAGAGTGGTAGAGTGGGTGCGTTGGACCCGGCCAGGGATTCCTCCTTTCCCTCCTCTTCGCCAAGGGACCGACTCGCAGCCGGCAGAGACCACACTGGGCTCTTTCGCTGATACGGCCCGTTTGGACGGAGGCTGCACGTCTATGGTATGTTCAGGGAAGACATAGCTTGGGTGCATAAAACATCAATCCAACAGGGCTTTCTAACACCGCGGGGGCTGGAGCCGTATAACGCCCCGTTTGGATTTATCCAGGTGCAATCCGAAGTGGCGGCGTTTGCAAACGTGTGCTGTTATGAGGCACCGGAGGTTGCATCCCCTGCGGCGAGCCCGGCTTCGAGTATGGAAAACAATGCTATCGCTATCGGAACACAGTCAGACTATACCCTGGGCCGGTCGCTTGAGAGTGTGGCGAGGCCGTGTGTGTACTCACCGTGCCGCAACTGGCCGGGCCAGCGGCCACTCCCCGATCCCCGCACAACGGGAGACGGGGCAACTCTCGCGAGTTCGGAGACCTCCGCACACGGCGGGCTTGAAATTCGCACACCGTCGCAGAGTGCAGTACCCCCTGGCTTGCCACATGCACGACCCTGGCTCACTCCGGTACCCTTCCGCACCCGACGCTGGAGCCCGTCAGGCAGACACGGCCATTGGAGCACTGCAGGCGTTTGCACCCGGCGATGACAATCCTCAACCGGCTGCTTCCCGAACCGCACCTAACCCAAGCTATACGCTGCAACCCTAGTAATGCAGCCACTATCATGGCATGGAGATCCTCCCGGTCGACCACTTGACTTGAGTAGAAAAGCATGGCTATCACAACATTGAGGCTCAATAAGTGAGCCCGAAGAGATCCAGATAAGATTCGTTTGCATGTTCCCATAGATGACTGAAGTCAGATGCGAAAAAAGAGAAAAGAACGCCGATACCACCCAGGAATATATCGCCAGAATAGAAGATCCCAAATGAAGAAAGCCCACAGGGTCAGGGCCTATGTTGAAAAAACCAGATAAACCCAAACGATCTCAGAAAAAGAGCAGCAAGAAATCCAACAAGAAAACTCCGACACAGATGTGGAAAAAGAGAAAAATGGGCTATGTTACACGGAATCTCAGAATGCGTGACGCATGCTTAACACAATGAGAGGGTAAAAAGAAAAGGCCAGGTAAACGGAGGAATCACATCTCCGCATCCTCCATCATGCCCAGCAAATCCAACTCGGTATGCACGAGCCGCTCAAACTCCTCGCGCTCGATACCGGACGCCCGCGCCAGGAGAAACAAGCTCCGGATGCTGCGCGACACATGCTGCTTGACACCAAACTCGCTCTGCTCGCGCTTGCCCGCCGATTCCTCTAGCCGCGCCACGGTTGCGCTGCCGTTGGACGACGCGCTGGACGCCGGCCGCGGGTGGGCGAGCGCGCTGGCGGAAGCCGCGGCTGCGGCGCCGATCTCATCGAGCGAAACCGACGTGCCGTTGATGGCGGTGGCGTCCGTCTCGGCGCTGGGATCGGCGGGGAACATGCTCTGCGTGTTGACGGCGTCGCCGTTGGTCTCCTCGGCGACGAGACTGGCGATCTGCACGGGCTGCACGGGCCGGATGGTGTCCTGGATGTGTGGCACGGTGGTCTGCTCATCCACACCGGCGGCTTCGTCGGGGTCGTAGTTGTCCATGGCCGGCTGGACAGAGTCGTACTGCGCATAGTAGTCGTCTTCGTTGGTGGTGGTGGACAGGTGGCTGTGGGAGGGGTGCAGGTAGGAGTGGCCGCCGTTGCGCATGGAAGTCGGCGCCGGCGAGCGTTTCGCTGCGGGGGTAGCAGCTGCGGGGGTGCGGGACGGAGTGGCGTCGTAGCGATCCCAGTAGCCGCCGTCATCCTCCTCATCGTTATGGTGTGTCGAGGCTGAGCGCGCCGCGTTGAGCTTGATCTGCTGTTGCTGCTGTTCGAACATGCTCTCGGCCAGCGCGATGGACGAGAAGCCGCCGAACGATTGCAGAGCGGCAGTGGCCGAATCAGCCACGCCGATGTCCCCAATGCGCCAGCCATCGCCTCCGCCCTCCTTGTCACCCACGCAGTAGACGAGCTGGAAGACGATATCGGCCGAGCCAAGAACCACAAACGCCTGAAGGGTCTCCTGGTCAAGTCTGAGGAAGACGACGGTGGAATCGTAGTCCCAGTCAATCTCGACCTCTCCCGACACCGGGTGCGGCTCGAGGGCCTCGCTGTGAGCGATTTCCGACAGTCGCGAAACCTTGGACTTGTCGGAGCAAAGTAGTTGCAGGTACGGGTCTGAGCTGCCGGACGAGAGCAACTGGACGCGTTGGCGGAGGATGGGAGTCAGAAGGGGAAGAATGGCCGCGGGCGGCTCGGTGACAGCGGCGGCGGCAGCCAAGGCGGGAAGGATCGGGCCAATTACCCGGGCGCAATCCGGGCGGAACGGCTTGTTTTGTGTCATTGTGAAGGGACGGAGACAGAGGAAGAAGGGCAAAGAAAAACCGGAGGTGCGTGGGGGTGAAATTGAGTCCAGAACCAGCGGCTGAAAGGGTCGATAGAAGCAATTAGCCTGTACAAGATTGATGTCAACTGCGTTTAAGGAGAACGTTGACACTGAGATCTAGTATAAGTAGGTACTCCGTGGGAAAAGCGACGTCGAGAGGGGAATATTTGAGCAATTCTCGAGATAAGCAGATGCTGTGTCTGCCTGGGCAGCCACAAATTGTTTCTGGCAACAAAAGCCAATGTGTGTGTGTAACTGTTAGGCTTGGTCGCTGTCACATGCAGGCTGGAGCTGCGCCAGACGATGATACGTAGGTGAAGAGCAGGGGCCGGTGATTGGCTGGAACCCCCCGGAGAGCTTTGGGTGAGAGTCAAGATGATGCAGCTTGATTCAGAGAGTCTCAGCTTAACGTGTGGCGAGGACGCTGCGGGCCAGCGAAAAAGCCGGGAGAGGATGAGGAAAAAGAAGGCAGCGAACCGAGATCCGGCGAGGACGATCACAAGATGAGAGGGTGAAATAGAAACCCAAGAGATGCAAGGGTACGCGCGAGAGAGAAAGACTGGAGTGCGTGGGCGCGGAGCCACCGGATGGCTGATGGTGAGAAAGAGGACGAAGCAGAGGCACAGCGCGGCCACCAGCGTCACAGATAGCGACACGAGAAGTCGAAGGAAGAAACGAGACAGAGAACTGTGGCGTTATCTGATAGTAAATCCAGCTTTTCGAACTCAAGAGAGGAGAGGAAATCACACACAGAGAGAGCAACCTGGTGATGATTACTAGGGGATTGCCACAGAGGAGGAGGATAGACGGGCCAGAAGTGTTCTCTTCCAGTCAGCTAGAGCGAGTTAGTTGATGAAGGAACGAAAGACGATACACGATACACGAAACACGAAACAATAGAGGTAGCTTCACGAGGAAAATAAAAGAAGGAAGAAAAACAAAACTGAAAGCAAGAGTACAGAGGAGGAAGAAGCAGAACGATAAAAAGGCGTGTAGAAAAAAGCACCGTGACTTTTCTGTTTCCCTTCCTCCGGAGTCTCAGAGTGGGTCTGGACATTTCGCTGTCTAGATACTTTCTGCCGTTCTGTAACGTCGTGGAGAAGGAACGCTGGTCGGCGAAAAATACTCCGTCCGCACTTTCCTCAAGGGGTACAGCCAATGACCCCCGGGGAAATCTCTTAGTCATGCCCACTTTCAGCGCGGGGGAGAAGTCGACTACCCCAGATTTGAGTTGGGAAGGTGCAACCCTGGGCTCTTGGTGCTCTTGCTCTTGCAGAGGCACGAGCACGTGAAGACGCTCATCTATTCGCATGCGACTAATCTTAGGGTTAGCATGGAAGCGGTGCACGCATAATGTATTGGTGTGCAGATGTGTGAAGGTTGTTCGTGAGATCTCCGTGTCGGAGCATAAATCATGGCGCCGGGGAATGGAAGCTCGTTTGGGCATTTTCCATCATTGCAAGGGACGTGAAACGAACTCCCAGATGAGCATGCTGGATACAACGAGTGGAGCGGCGTCGTTGGCGGCGAGGGTTAGAAGCTTAGGGTTATATCGGAGGTGATTCCTTATCGGGCTTATCTTTTTTCCTATCTTCATCTATTTTTTGGCAAGTATCCCATCATCTCACCATCATCCCTTTTGCCCATTCCTTGATTCCACATTCCACGCCTGATGTATATCTCCTTGATCAACACCTCGAGACCAGTTTTAAATTCCATTCTTTATTTGGTTCCTCTCTAGTCCACTCTCAAAAGAGAATCTCTTCCGGCTGCTATCATGGACCTCTAAAATCCACCTCACTGAAAACCCACCTTTCCTACGTCTCCATCACTCACGGTTTGCACTTGGATTCTTTGTGCCTGGAATCCTCTGCCATAGCTATGGTCTATCAACATGTGAAAGACGAGGTATGAACCCAATGTCTCGGATCCTCTGTAGCTCTTCTGGTCTTCTAACACGCCTTGTATGTGCAGGGCACCACCGCGCAAAGCCTTGCTGCCGGAGTCATCGCCGGACTCTCAGCCAGGTCCGGCCACCGAACTCATCCGACACTCGACTTCACCAACGCCGGACTCTCACTGACTCTTGCTCTGCTTGTTTCTTAGATTCGTCACCGCCCCGCTCGACGTAATCAAAATCCGCCTCCAACTCCAGTACATCGCCAGATCCTCCGTCCCCGAACCGACGGCTTCCGCGCCGAACACACCTCCCCGCGCCTTCCGAGGCACGTGGACGACCATCACGAACATCTTCCGCAATGAAGGCATCACCGCCTTCTGGAAGGGCAACGTGCCCGCCGAGGTGATGTACGCCACGTACACCGCGGTGCAGTTCGTTGTCTACCGCAAGACCACCGCCTTGCTGCACCGCACGCTGGGCCCCGACACGCTCCCGCATGCCACCGAGTCGCTGATCGCGGGGACGGTCGGCGGCGCCTCCGGCATCATCACAACGTACCCGCTGGACCTGCTGCGCACGCGCTTCGCCGCGCAGGGCACGCAGCGCGTGTACCCCAGCCTGTGGAGCGCGTGCGTGGCGATCCGCCACGACGAGGGCGTGCGCGGCTTCTTCCGCGGCCTGGGCCCCACGCTCGGCCAGATTGCCCCGCAGATGGGCATCTTCTTCGCGCTGTACGAGACGCTGCGCGAGGCCCTCGACGGCGTGCACATGCCGTGGGGCGGCGCCGATGCCACCGCCGGCGGCATTGCGAGCATGGTGTCGAAGACCGCCGTGTTTCCCTTCGATCTGGTGCGCAAACGCATGCAGGTGCAGGGGCCCACGCGCGGCAAATACGTCTATAAGAACATCCCGGAGTACTCGTCCACTACGGCCGCGTTCCGCAGCATTGTTGCTCGGGAGGGCTTGCGCGGCCTGTACCGCGGTCTGCCGATCGCGTTGATCAAGAATACCCCCAACAGTGCCGTTACTGTTTGGGTATACGGCCGTGCACTCACCCTCATGCAGTCCCTTGACCAGCCCGTCGAACGAACGCTATGAGTCGTTTAAGCATTCTAAACATCGTTCACTTTTGTATCATATTGTGCTCTTCTTTCTGTCAGGTTAGGTAGATTTTAGCTAGGCGTTGATTGGGTTACAGGGCTTTCTTGCTTTCAGTCTGTTTATTCTCCGTTTTGAAGAATCACCAGAACATCCTTAGGCCATTACCACTTGCATAACATTCATGATCTTCAATGCAACTTTTGTTTATTCATCTCTATAGAGCAGCAGTCTTTGTCTATCATCCTTGAAGGGTATAACCAACCACCCACTCACGGAATCCCAGCAGCCGCATTCGCCGCATCCGCGCGCTCAATGCACTCTTCAATGATTTTCCAAAACGCCACAACATCCAATCCGCGCGGAATCCGCACCCCCGGCTCCCCGGCCGCCAGCGGGACGGCCACCGTGCGGCCGGTCTGCGCCTTACCCGCGCGCGCGTCGTCAATCGAGCCCTCCGTCACCACGGAGACGTCGAAGCGCTCGCCCGTCGCCGGTGCGGATGTGGTGCCGAGCGCGGACACGTCCCAGTCGTAGAAGGGGATTTCGAAGCGGGTGCCGGTGAGGACGGCGGCAACGGCAAGCGGGTCGTGCAGGGGCGGGCCGTCGGTGATGCCGAAGACGTCACTAAAGGGCAGCACGTGTGAGGATGAGGAGCGTGGAAGTTCGACAATGCACCACGGACTCACCTGTAGGTCTTGGCAAAGAACATCAGAAGCTCAACCAGCATCGTGCGCAGCACCGTCTTGCCCTCGCCGAGCGAGCCGCCGGTGCCCGGCCCATGCAGCAACAGCTGCTGCACGGCATCGGTCGCCAGCACCTGGTGGGTAAGGTCCAGCGGGACCATCGTGAGCTTGGTCTTCAGCACGGGGTTGTCAAACAGCGCGGCGGCCGCCTCGGGGTCCACCAGGATGTTGAACTCGGCGAACTGGCTCCAGTTGCCGATGCGCGGCACGCCGTCGACCTTGCCCAGCACGGCCTGCGTGAACCCGCCGCCCACCGCGCCGCCCATGATCGACACGCCCTTCAGGTGCGCCGCTACAGTAGGGTGCGCCGCGAAGAGCGCCGCGGCGTTCGTCATCGCGCCGGTAGCTACCAGCCACGCGGTGCCGGCCGGCTCGGCCCGCAGGGCTGCCGCCATCGCGTCGACCGCGAGGATGGACTCGTCGATCTTCGCTAGGCCGCGCGGGAGCAGGTCGGTGCCGTCGAGGCCGGATTCGCCGTGGATGGCGGTCGGCGTGTGCATCGACGGGCGCACCGACGGCGACGCCGCGCCGGGATACACGCAGATCTCGGTCTGCTTGGAGATCGCGGTCAGGATTGACGAGGCGTTGTGGGTGGTTTTGCTGAAGGTGGCGGGAGTGTTAGTTTATCTAGATGCTCACGTAGGGGGAACGCTCAAGGGGGGACATCGTACTCTAACGTCGCGTTTCCGTGGACGGTGGAAATTCCTAGCAACTTGATTCCAGGGTGGTACGCCGCAAGGAGAATGGCGAATGTGTCCTAGACCAGCAGCCAAAAAATCAGCACGACCAACCTTATGCGACAGACGGGAACACGGGGAACCACATACGTCATGGCCCGGATCGCAATCCAGCCATACCGGCACTCTAGCATCGACCTTAACCATGATTGCAAGGTGTCCACGCAGGTAGGCTTACACTGGTTGACAGGAGAGATAGAAAAATGGGAGAGAAAACAGGAGAAGAAGCAATCGCAGAGTTCAAGACAAACGCAAGATCAAATTGTCGCCACTGATAAGCAAATAAGATGTAGTCTCAAAACATTCAAAACGCTGCACCGGCAGTCTCCGAACTTGATTCAAACTCCAAGTGGGGGGATTCGCAGAAAAGGAACAAAAGAGCCCTGCAACTGTTATGGTTTTGAAAGAACCCGGACTGGCTGTGCCGCAGGTTTGAATCACAACTAACGAAAAACAGAAAAGACACCAGCAAACGGCACTTTGTATGATGCCAAGATCCAGGATCCAGAAGCTTATCGAGACTTGGGACTTCTGCGATAAAGGCCGTCGGTGAACGAGGGGTATAATATTGGAGTGGAAGCGAAGTCTAGGGTATAGGGTTTGAAGGTAGGGGATAGGGTTTGGGGGTTTCCGGACAACACACAGTGTCTCGCTTCGGACGTTGAGCAACAAGACAATGCGGGAAACCAAAAGGATGAGAGTTAGGAGTGCACGGAGTTTCTAAAAGACAGACACACGCAAAAGCCCGGTCTCTCAGGTGTAAACAAATGAAGGTTGATTGGAAATGACGCCGATCCCGTTTCCACCCACCCATGATAAATGTGCGGGGCAGTTGCGGCCAGCTGCCGCCAGCTGTCCGGATCCGGGGTCCTTTCACCGCGCGCCGGCGCCGGACTTGCGCTGCTCCATAACCCGCAGCACATCCGCCGCGCTATTGACATCGCCCTTGCGCTTCTTGGGCCCGCGTTTCCGCTTCGCCTTAGCTCCCCCCTTGCCTCCATCGCCACCGTCGTCGTCCCCGTGGTCACGGCCAGCCATGCCGCTCCAGCGCGACAACTTGACCGGCTCGTCCGCCATGTCCTCGTCGTCCTCGAAGCGGCTGGTGCCGAAGCCCATGTCGAGGTCTTCGGCGTCGCGGTCGGAGGCTGCCTGGAGCATCTGCCGGCGCCGCTCGGCGCGGGCGCGTGTCTCTGCGTCCATGCCGTCGTCCTCCTCGTCGTCGCCGTCGCCGGTGAGTGGCCGCATAGTTGCTGCTTTCTTGAGCGCGGCCTGGATGGCGGGATCCGACCACGATGGCCCTTTGACTTCTTCTTCCGAGACGAGCCCGCCTTTGCGCGAACCTTGGAAGTAGTTCCGCCGTTCGGGTACTGACGGCTTCTCTGAATCTTCGGCGTCTTTGGCGGTGCTTTCTTTGGGTTCCGACTCCTTCTCTTCGCCATCTTCAGAGCCCGCATCCTCAGCCTCACCCTCCGACTCTGAATCTGACCCGGACCCGAGCCCAGCCAGAGGGTCGTAGTCGTCACCCGCATCGTCAAAGATATCCATGTTTCCGTCGTCATCCGACCCCTCGGCTTTTTGTTGTGCTGCTTGCTGTCGGTATGCTTCGGGAACCTCCATGCCGAGCGGGGCTGCGTTTTTATCGGGCACAAACGCCCCCTTCTCGCGCGCCAGTTCGTCCGCAGTCCGCTGGATCTTCCGCACCTTGCGTTTTTCGTGGCCGTCCTCGTCGATGATAATCAGCACCTCGCGGCCTTTGCTGTCCACCTCGATGCGCGAGCCGGGCATCTGCTTCGCAGTGATCTTTTTGAAGCGCTGACCCAGCCCGCTGTCGGCCGCAGCCTTGGCGGCCTCCCGCGCGGCTTTGAGCTCCGCCAGGATCTGGTCTCGCGTGCGCTTCTTCCCGGCTGCCTGGGGAACTGTAGTGAGCTGGCCCTTCTTCTCTGTCTTCTCTTTCCTCACGGCCACCACCTCCTGGTCGAGCACCTTGTCCAGTTCGTCGTCCAGGTCGCTTTCAGATTTCGCACTCGCATCGTCCGCGCGTTCTGCATCAGTACTCGTTGGGCCTTCCGCCGGCCCGGTAGTCTCAATGTCTTCGCCTCGTCGCACGCGCTCGAGAAGCTTGAAGTCGAGGCCTTTGACCAAGTGCGTCGTCGAGATATCGCCACCAACTTCGCGGCCGTCGCTCGGCGCATCGTCTAGGCTCTGCCGGGTTTGTGTTCGGTCGACGTATCCGCCTCCGCCTTTCGATCCTTTCGACGCCGATGATCGGAACAGCTTCTGGTGTTGTGCAGCTCGTGCCTTGTCGACGGCAGCCTGCCGTGCAGTGTCGCCGTGTCGGTTTCTCTTGAGCCCAATGGAGCGCCTATAACGCCATACAAGAGTGGTTAGTACATGCCATCAAAATATGACGTGAACATATGCCCAATCGGGTTTACTTACGGTGCTAGAGGTGGCGCACCTCCAGCCGATGCAGCAGTCGATGATGCGCTCGTGCCTGAGGAAGCTGCGTCTGTTCCGCTGCCAAAGGCGAGTTTCCGAAATTGACTATTGTCCATGTCGAATGTCTGTTGTAAAGTGTCAAAAATGATTCAGGTCAGAGCTCCATAGTCTCCGCATAGGTGGAGATACAGAAACCGGTGATGAAGGAAGGAATCGATAGAAAACCTGAAATTACCAGTTGGTCGCAGGAAATATTTGGATAAGTGTGTATACTTTTGGTCCACCAAGATTCCGGGGTTTAACCCTATGTAGCTGATCTCAAACCCTAATTTCGTCATCGATCACCTACGCCGCAGTGCTTTCGGGGAATATGCCTATCTTCGTCGAGGGTGTAGTATTAACTGGAGTGCTTGATACTGTATTTCACTGAATCTGTAGAGTGGCATTTGCTTATGCGGTTTATCCGGTTGGTGATGCACGCCAGTTTGCGAATTTTAGTGCACCTCTCCTCGGGCGACGATAAATACTGAGAACCATATCCTCTAATCGATGCTTGAGCTGGGACAGAAGTACATCCCGTATAGAGTTTTGAGCTTGAGACACTTGTCTGGTGTCTTTGGGCTTGATCGTATTGTCATTTATATGCAGCCCCTTGAGCACCTGGACGCTGTTGAAGTTCATGAGTGGAGGCCGATAGTCGTCGTAGCTATTAACATACACTTAGAGATATTGTAGTGTATATAATGCCCAGGAGAGCCAGCTGTTTGGGGGGAAAACGGGGGTCTCACCGTATTTTCTCTTATGGCTTTCGCACTGACTCCCTCTATCTCGGTATCATGGCTACTTTTGGTGTCCAACCACCAGCCCGAGTCACGGTAAACCTTCCTATATACCCACCGATTGTTATCCGGGCTGTATCCTCAAATCCATGTCAGAGTTTGGTTTTTGCAAGTGCCGCAGTTACAGATTTGAATGGCACGGCAGTACCGGCCTCCAACAACGGAGTTACCGCCTCCCAGTGCATTATCAAGGAGACCCGATCTAGACCAACAATCGCATTGACGTTTCCAAATCTAGCGGTTACATACGAGAGGACTTACTCCATTCGCGCGGATGTTTACAAGATCGATGTCACAGATATGACCACTACTCTTCTTAGCCAGGTGCAAGCTGTTTGGTTTGGTGTGGTTGGGTACACTATTCCGCTCCGGGCGCTAGGTCAATGATATCTCTTCTCTGAGCTCAAATTCATCAATATTCGTGGGGGTGATGATGTTATGTGAACGTTGATGTGTTAGGCGAGAGCACCCGAGGACACGATATTGAAAGTTACAGTTCATGTGTAAGATATGAACAAGTAAAGGAGAGATAAGATTGGGTCTAGAGTGTAAGTGAGTTAAGGTAGTAATCCAGTTTGGAAATGTCTTACCCGGGGCTGTAAAGGGAGTGGGGCCGAGCAGGACGCCGGTTTTGTGGGGCCAATAGCCGACGACAGTTCCAAAATGCCGGATAAGAAATAGGGTATAACCCTGTGTATTTTATCACGAAGCCCTCTGTCTCGTTATATCCTCCATCAGGTGAGAAAAGTTCATTATCATCGCTTGATGTATAAAACAAGGTAGTACATACGTGCATGCATGCTTGCTCCAACCGCTCTAATCAAACAAACACATCATGCCTCCCCATCACCCCGTTGCTTCACCCGTCTGACCATTTTGCTAGAGCCACTACGATCCCGTCTCTTCTTCTTACTCCCGCCGTTCGTCTGAGCCCGATCAACAATCTCAGCCTGGTCGAAATCGATAGCCATAACACGGCCCGTCTCTTCGCTCCACAGCATATTCGCCCCCCGCACATCGCGGTTCAAGACACCGTGTTCCAGCAAGAGAGCACGCACGCGGACGACCTCGCGCTTCAGATCGTCCTCGGTAAGACTAGTGCCCAGTTTCCGAAGGATCGATTCACCGCCGTACGCCATGGGCATAACGTGCGAGATCATCTGGCCGTAGGCGAGAATGTAGCGGCGGACGAGCTTAACCACGCCGAGACACACGGGGATGTCCGCGCCCTGCAGGTGGATCAGGTGGCGGTAGATCCGCGCTTCCTTGGTGAGCGAGTCCTGGTAGTGAGACTGCACGCCTTTCATGACAAAGGTGTAGCCGTACGGGTATACGGTTGCACGGAGCAGTGCGCCGATCGCTCCAAACTTGCCGTAGATGTCGAGGGATTTACAGCCATCGTCAAGGTTCACTTCAAGCTGGTCCTGGAGAAGTCTGCAGAGCTCGTTACTGGAGATTTGGTGGTGCGTTGGGGTTGGGGAAGACGGGGAGTAGGATTGGTGTAGTCCAACATTGGGGCAGGCCAGATCCAGTGGTCCTGCAGTCAAAAGTCCACGGAGGCATTTCTGCGTACAAGGCGTATCGAGAACCGGCCGCGGTTCACGGCGGGGAACATACTTCGGGAAAGCGTAGCCTAGATGAGAGAGAGAGAAAGCCAAAAGGAAAGTCCAGGAGATCAATTAGCTTTGGGGGTGGCCTTTTTCCGGCGATCCTTTTTCGGGGGAACAGTCGTGGGGTGGGAAAGAATTGGTATCGTACTCTGTAGGTCAGCACTAGTAATGGCACTGGTCGTCCCGGATGGTTGCTGGCTTGTTTGCTGTGTCACTTGGGTACTGCGCCTCCGGGAAACCGATCGGGATCCTGTCCTCGTTTTCGATACAGAGAGAGTCCGAGACGTACCCGGCCACCGTTTCAGCTTGCTAAGAATGGCTTCTCGGCGATCCACCGGGAGAGGGTCGGTCAGTAGAGACTGGACGGACAGGGACAGCAAGCACGCAACAGGGGATTCGAAGAGCTGAGGCACCTGGAGCCGGACGTCCTCGTCGGAGACAGGGGTATCCGGGAAAAAGATTTCAAGGTCCTGGGAGAACACAACATGGTAGAACAGGACATTTGGGGCATTCCAGATATCCACATACAATAGGATGTACGCCTCTCCAGTACTGACAAATCCATATTCCAGGCCGCTTGCCACGAGGTAATGGAAGGCCTGGCATAAGGTCTGAGCAACAATGTGGCGGGCGGAGGACACCTCGTCCAGCTGGAAATCCGGGCTGTCGTCTGCCTTCGCGCTGGCGTGGTATGTGGTGGCATCGGCAAAGAGAGATGCATCGTTCTTCGCCCCAGCCAGGGCCGTCCTAATGACGTCCGTGGTAATATCACCGCCGGGTTTGTATTCCACAATGAGAGCCGGAAGTTCGATGTTTCCCTCGGTACTCTTGGCGATTGCCCATCGGTCAGGGTAGAAGGCCCGTTCCGGAGACGGCTGTTTTGAAGGCGGTTCTTCCGGCGGTTTGAGAGTGGTGTCGTCAGCTCGTCTTTTAAGCGAGCGTCCGCGCCGAGTCTCTGGCTGCAACGGTGGAATCGACGAGTTGGAGACCAAAGTTGCGGAAGGGAGAGTCACGGGGGGCGTCGGTACTTCGGGCTCCGCCTCTATGCCTTGTCCACTGTCTGACTCGTCTTCTCCATCTTCTTCTTCGTCACTCTCTTCCTCCTGGTCTTCACCTGGCGCATCGCCCTCCATATTTGAGGGGGCAGTCTGGGGAATCAGGTTTTCATGACGGCCGGCCCTGGCCCGCTCCTCGGCAGATGTCGTTGGGACGTGACGGAGAGAAAACGGCCGATTACAAAAAAACAATGTCTTCTTCATAGCTTCCTCGCGCCGCCTCAAGTAGGCGGAGACGATGGTCTCGACCTGTTCCTCAATCTTGATGCCCGCTAGGACGACATCCGACTCACTTATCATCGGACGAGGCTCCCGCTTCGCACCCATGAAGAACGAGAAAGTCGGGAACGACTGGTTCTGGTGCAAAACACGGTCGAGATCATCGAAGACAGCCTTGTTTTTCGCAGGGAACTCCTCCCATGGCGTGATGATATCCGGGTACACCCGGTCCGCCACTTTGGTGAGGCTGATCGTGGATAGAGCTGTGGTCGACGACCTCGTCGAAGATGAGTAGGGATTCCCGGGCGGGGGAAGCTTCAGATACCGGAGAGGCTGGAGGAAGCATCCGTGACAGTAATATACAGCTTGAAGGAAGGATGAAGGGGCCAAGAAGCGCCCCTGTTCGAGGCGTGTTCGCTCCTCACGATCTGCGCGTTGCTGTTGGAAGTCTGCACGTTGTGTTTCCTTGAGCCGTTCTTTCTGCTCAAGGTCTGCGCGCTGTTTCTCGAGGTCGGCGCGTTGCTTGGCTTTGAGCTCTTCTTGTTGAGCAAGATCGGCCCGTTCCTCCTGCTTGACCCGTTCTTTCTGCTCCTTGTCTGCGCGCTCCTTCTCCTTACGCAGAAGGCGAACGAGCTCAACCGGATCACTGGGGTATTCTTCCATAATAATAAAACAAGAAAAGAATCGAGAAGACTGTCAATTGGTATGTGGGTATGTTGGTATGAGAGGAGATTTTCAAGGATGTCAAAATAGGGCTGGAGGAGGGAAGAACACTAGATAGACCAACCGGAAAAGTGGAGACGTTGGAGCCTAAATCCCGGTCTTTCAGGGTTAGGTATTTCGGTAACCCTAACTGTCTAACCCTGGGATTTTTCCACAAATTCCAGGTTGTCTATCTTGGCTTCAAGCATCTCGACGCGTTTCCCCCGCGTTTTCCCAACTTCGGCCATTCGCCACCCCGAACATCACTCCACGTATGATTTAACAGATATACTCCGTCACTTCCTTCACAGGCCACGCGCTTGACAATGTGCCGTCCTCACCACCCAGCCCGTACGTGACCGACCTTGCACACCAAACCATGGGAACGCCGCTCGGCAAGAACTCGGCGGAGATGCGCAAGCGCATCGAAGCGCACACTTTCGCAGACGAAGACGGCGAGGAGTACGGATCCAGCGAGTTTGACGGCTTTGGGGACTACTTCCGGCGCAAGAAGATCAAGCTCCAGAACCTCGATGTGGAGATCCGCGCCGCCGCGGGCGACCGGCCGCAGATCTTCAAGGGCGTGGTTGCCCATGTTTCCGGATACACCCAGCCGTCGCTGCAAGTGTGAGTGTGACATGTTCTATGTTTTTTGAACTAGGACGAAAGTCTCCGGTGGCTAACAGTGTCTGTCCAACTGGCCAGGCTACACAAACTCCTCGTCCAGCACGGCGCCGGCTTCCTACAGTACCTCGACTCCAAGACCGTCGCAACCCACATCATCGCGTCCGCCGTCACCCCGAAGAAGGCCGTCGAGTTCAGCCGGTACCGGATTGTTAAGCCCGCGTGGGTGGTCGAATCGATAAAGGCCGGCAAGTTGCTGCCATGGTCCGACTTCAAGGTCATTGAGGAAGGGCCGCGGCAAAAGACCTTCAAGCTCGAGGATGGGAAGCTTTCCCACGTCAGCTCGTCGCGCCCGGCCGGGTACCGCGACCAGATGGAGAATAGCTTTTACATGAGCCAGATCCGGGAGTCCGCAGGTACCCCGCAACAGACAGGTTCCGGCGAGCCGGCCTTTCTGGTTCCGGCTCTCCTTGGACGAACTCCGGACAAGACACTGGATCCCCACACAAGCCCGGCCGACGCCGAACAGCCCGGTGACGACGAGGCTCTGCTACTTGAAGGCTCAGACGACGACTACGACACCGCAGACCACGCCGATACCCCTCCCTCGGTCGCTAACCCAATACCGACGAAGACCGCCCCACCCCTGCCGAACATGACCTCCGAAGAACACAACGCCTGGCTCCTCTCCGACCCACACTTCCGCAAAGCCTCATCCGCGAACCCGAACTTCCTGAAACAATTCTACTCCGAAAGCCGTCTACACCACCTCTCGACCTGGAAGTCTGAGCTCAAGTCCAAAATGCAGCGCCTGGCCGCCGAGAAAGGCCCCGCAGCGAAAGTGGTCAAACGGCGGCCCGGGGCCAGACGGTACATCATGCATGTTGATTTTGACAGCTTCTTCTGTGCTGTGTCCTTGAAGAAATTCCCAGAGTATGTTGATAAGCCGGCGGTTGTGGCCCATGGCTCCGGCACCGGCTCGGAGATTGCCAGCTGCAACTACCCGGCCCGGAGCTTCGGCGTCAAGAACGGCATGTGGATGAAGCGCGCACTGGAGTTGTGTCCAGATATCAAGGTGCTGCCGTACGACTTCCCAGCGTATGAAAAGGCCAGCCAGCTCTTCTACGAGGTTATATTGGAGACCGGCGGGGTCGTCCAGAGCGTCAGCGTCGATGAAGCGCTGATCGACCTGTCCGCAATCTGCGCCGCCGACACCGGGCCCAACAGCCCAGGCGACAGCGAAGCAGCCATTCAGCACGAAGAAGCTAAAGCCAACGAGATCGGCGCCAGCCTGCGCGAAAAGATCCACGAAAAAACCGGCTGCAAAGTGTCCGTCGGCATCGGGCCCAACATCCTGCTCGCCAAAGTCGCCCTACGCAAAGCGAAGCCCGCGGGCCAACGGCTCATCGCACCGGCCGAAGCGCTCGACATCCTGGCCGACCTCGAGGCCAAGGACCTGCCGGGCATCGCCCACAGCATTAGCGGCAAGCTGGACGAGATCGGGCTGAAGTCCGTGCGGGACATGCGCGCCGTGTCGCGCGAGCGCCTGGCTGCGGTCCTCGGCCCCAAGACCGGCGAGCGCGTGTGGGAGTACGCGCGCGGCATCGACCGCGCCGAGATCGGCGCGGTGCCGGCGCCCCGCAAGTCCGTGTCCGCGGAGGTTAGCTGGGGCATCCGCTTCATCAACCAGGCCGAGGCGGACGAGTTCCTGGCGAACCTGTGCGGCGAGCTTGAGCGCCGCTTGGTCGCCGAGGGCGTGCGCGGGTCGAATCTGACCGTGAAGATCATGCGCCGCCGGCTGGACGCGCCGCTGGACCCGCAGAAACACCTCGGCCACGGGCCGTGTGACACGTTCAACAAGTCGGTTGTGTTCGGCGTGGCTACCCACCGCGCGGACGCGATCGCGAAGGAAGCCGTGGCGGTTCTGCGCTCGTTCAAGTTCAGTCCTGGTGATCTGCGCGGCCTGGGTGTGCAGCTCACCAAGCTGCAGCCGATCAAGCCGGCTGGGACCGCTACCGTTGAGGGGAGTCAGAAGCGGCTGAACTTCGCCGCCGGGGCCGCGCCGCCTGCGGTCAAGCGGGCGAAGATGGAATCAATCGACGATGACATGGACATCACCCCGTTCAAACCACCGCCGCCTCCACAGAAATCCCCAGCCGCCCAAAACTCGACATCCCCGCAGTTCCTCAACCCGAAGCGCGGCGCGCCTGCCGCCGTCGGCCTCGAAGACGACCCGATCACCGATATCCCCATCACACCCCGCAATATCCGCCCGGGCCACCTCTCCCGCAGCACCGGGCCTAGCGAGGGGCTCACCCCGCTCAATATCAGCGGCACGCAGTTCGTCATGCCGTCGAACCCCGACCCGGCCGTGCTCGCCGAGCTGCCCACGGATATCCGGAACCGCCTGATGCAGCAGGGTCAACGCGGGGGCGTGCGGCTGGGCGCGGCGAGCGGGCGCCAGCATGCTGAGTCGTCGCCGTTGATTCAGCGCGCGGCCCGGCACGACTCCGCCCGCGATTCCACTCATTCAAACGACCCCCCGCTGCCGTCCCAGGTCGACCCGGAGGTGTTCTACGCGCTCCCCGAAGACG
>LNGL01000029.1:478982-550900 GCA_001510565.1 Knoxdaviesia proteae
GGGGGGGGGGGGGGGGGTGCCAGACGATCCTTCTGTACACTTACATGGCTAAGTTCGGCTGCCCGACACTTTCACCTCGCAGCTGGTGGGAGCTTGTCCACTTCCTCTGAAGGACTCAATCCAAGCAGCATCGCCGGATACATGAACTGGAAAGTATTTATAGCCTTATCTTGCTCATCCTTCGCTTCATGTGCGCCGTCTCGTGGCAGGGCCGATGTCTCAGCGTCTCTCTCCGCAGACAAATGTTTGTCCTCCTGAAAAGCCTAACCCCAGCCACATAACGGGAGACACACGCCCAAACAGGCATTTTTTGGGTGTTCTTGATATTTTCCTTCCAAGCTTCCAAGGTCTCTCTCTCTCCTTTCCTACTTTATGCATTGCCCAAGTCGACAGAGCCGGGGAGAGTGCACAACTAATTACTGACAAACAGAGCGTCCTCTGGCGTGGTCCCGGATCGTTGCTGGAATGTTTTTTGCGGCCTGAACTCCCACGAGGGAAGTTTTATAGTTAGTGAGGTAGTACAGTATTTACTCACCGATAGCACACTCCGGCCGGTCACCTTCCGTGTGCTCTTATTAAAACCAGGAAATGCGACATAGCCTCCATGTCTCTCCCTGGATCCCAGAATACCTCTGGTAAGGCACAAATGAGTCTCCCAAGACTCTACTGTGCATCGACAGGGCGCAAGATTGCAGAAAAAAAAAAGAATCATGCACATCGGCCGCGCCATCCTGCTCCACAACACTTGCTGACGCCCACAGCTCAGGCTTTGTGCTGGTGACTTTGATAGCGCACCAAGAACCAACATCCCCAAGAAGGCGAAAACGACCAACATCCACCACTGTGACCGGGGTTCCTCCTCAATCCTCATCGGTACCTAGACCTAACCAACCAGACTGCCAACCAGAGCATCCAGACTTACAGACAATATGGGGGTATCTTCAGGTCCAGCCGCCCAACAGACACCGCCTCCGCTACACATCTCCCGAATTTCAAAACAACCAGCTCACTTACGGAGGAGACGTGCTGTTTGCTGTTGGTGACTGGGAGTGCTGCTGACCGGTCGACAAACGCCGGCGTCGCGGCTGGCTGCAGTGTCTGACTGATGCTCTGTGTGGGCTCTCTTATACTGCATTTAGCCCCTGTCCGGCTTGTCCACTCAACTGGTGACACAGCAAACAGCTTTGTTCCGAGACCTACGGCAACCTATACTGTACTGTATATGTTTGCTTCTTTGCGTAAACTCCATACTGCGAACATCTTCCTCAAATCACATCTACGCCGTCCCCTATGACAGTCCTCCCACTTACACCTCCCGTAACTCTTTTGAGCTGCTGCCCATATTTCGTCAGCCCACGTTGCGCCCGTACCCGTTAATTGGCCCTCCCCCAAACCCAACCACAACCACCCAATAACGTGTCGAGCTTCGTAAAAAAACGTCAGCTTCCTGGACCCCTTGAAGGAGAATCTGATAGCCGTGCTTCCGCGCGCGCGCGTGTGTGTGTGTGTGTGTGTGTGTGTGTGTGTGTGTGTGTGTGTGTGTGTGTGTGTGTGTGTGCCGCACCTAAGGTACAGTACATGTTGTGAAAGGAAAGGGCTTCCGTTCCTGGGTTAGATTGTCCTCTCTCGCTTCTGGACCGTCCTCTCTAGCCACCCACACCACACGAGAGAAGTCTGCCTATGCAGAAAAGAGACCCCTTGTTCGTTTATATCATGTGCAAGAACGTATCATATCTCTTCCCCTCATCCAAATTTGCAAGCTCAAACCACTAGGAGACCAGGTTCCTGTTCATCTCACGAGCCTATCTGTTGTTCGTGTGGCACCCGACTCAGGGGAGAGAGGGACAGAAAAAAAAAACACGGAAAATGCAAATAGTAATCAGCACCACCAAAAACATGTCAGACGAAATGTCCGAGCTTTCCACCGTGATTCGCCGGGTCCCAGGCATGGTGCTGGCGGAGTCGGGACACATTGATGCCTCCCAGGGACTTGCCTTACTGGCCAGGAACCGTAGGACGGGAGATTTGTTGAGCTCGCCTGGATATACACCTTCTCCTGGGTGTTCCCGACTTGCGTATATTCTCGAAGGATACAATGAAAAGAGACACACGAAGAACTGGAGGGGGTGCTTATATGGGCACGTACGACCGCCCAAAGGCGGTTAGGGCTTATCGCCGATCTTGTTTCACACATAGTGACCGCGTCTCCCACAAACACAGCACTCCAGAACCGCGACTAGGCCCCGGGGCTAAACCTCCGCGCTGCTCTTAGCTTCGGCCGCCGCCCTACGAAAGGGCGTGTGTTCCTGCACATACTGGGGTAATTCGGTCCACACACATGTCTGTTCATATCTTAACTTGGGCACGGCGCCGCAGTGGTACATGCCCAACCGACAACCATGGAGAAGACACTGGATAAAGACTAAGAAAACCCGGAAGTCAAGGGCGCAAGCGAAAGTCAGTTACGACAAAACCAACCAGCGGCGCCACAGCCGGAGGGCGCCGTAACACATACGACAGGGCTGGATTTTGGGGTCCAAAGGACATGCACGATGCACCAACTTGAGCTCGGCTGGGAAGCACAGGACATGCGTTGCTGTGTTTGGAGGGTGGACGGACAGGAAACGCACAGGACAACTCACATACACACACACACCACACCACACACACACCTTAAAAAAGTACTAGTCTCCCCCCAAGTGAGAGAGTCTAGAATTGAAATCTCGATTCGCCGTGTTTCGCCGTATAAGTTGTATTTGCTTGCGTCCTTACCTACGCAATAATCTGTGCGAGGCAACAGCTCTGAGCTCTGGGAGTGTTCCGGTGTCACTCCTTTCACGGTGACTCTGGCGAGAGGGGGCTCAAGAAAAACTCAAATACATACCTCAATGCTCACACCCCAGGGAGCTGGCTCACGATGCCGCCCGCTGTCCACACTGCTGGCGGTCTCCTTGCATATACGGAACCGCTCGCCGTGTTGTCCCCCCCCCTCTCCGGAAACCAGGCTCCAGAGTTTGTCTCCGAAATAATGAATCCACTCTTGTGTTGTATGTCTTTTCCATCACTCCTGCTATAGCAGCAGGATTGTTGGGCGGGCCCGCGAGGTTTCTGGGCGGACGGCTGCATGAGGGTTCGTGGTCTGACGGTCAGATTGCAATTTCTCGGAGACCACGCAGCGACCGAACCTCGCACTCCCGAAGATGCACGGTAGGTAGAGGCAAAAGCCAGAGCCGGTCCTTGCCAAGGGTTCTTCTCTCTTCCATTTGTCCCCCTCTCGCCGGAAATGTCTTTTCGTTTCATGAAACCATATCGCAAGTGCTGGTGAGATGACCACACGAACTGCTTGGGTTTAGGACTGGCCAATCCGGACGCGACGACGGCTTCCGGGTCTTATTGGCACACCCCCCCTTTTCAAGATTTTAGCTATGCCTCGTGCGCCCCCTTTCATCTCAGATGAGGGGAGTCCGGCCAGCCAGCGTGGTATATGGGCCTTTCTTTTGTTGAGCTGTACGTGCAAAAGGCTAAATAGTACCTTATCCAGGGGGCCTTCCAATGGAAATCCCCAGTGTCGTATGGGCGAATCTTTGGGATTTTGGAATGGCCCCCAGCGGGGATCCTGTAGGATAGAGAGTGGTCCCTGGGAGCAGATGGTTCCCGAGAGGCAGCTGGTGAGAACGAAGCGACCCATAAAGGGGGCGTTGATGGCTTAAATCAAGCTTTGGCAGTTTGTAATGTCGGAAGGGGGAAGGAGTAAGCGGACGGAGATGATGTTACTGTACGTTACCGGATCATCTGGAGAGACGAAAGGGGCACAAGGCTCGTGAACGGACGGGGATCAATGGAGCAGATGGGTTATTAACTTGTTACCTCGAAAGATCGTTCGTGATGTCCGTTGCTTGAATACCCTCTCGGAAATCGATGATATCTGCCCCGATCAAGCCGGTATCACCCCATCTTCTCCTCTGTCCAGGCAAAATCTTTTGAGCACCACAGGAACAGACTCGAGGTACCAGATTGAAGACACTACTCCCGAGATCGGATTCCACGAGAAGCGAGCTTATGTTGCGCGAATCAACTCTCGGTAAGTAGAAGAATGCGTGGACACCGGCCCATCGGACGAGATGATAACATAGCGGTGGCATCGACGATGATGCTTCCACGAATCCTTCTTCCTAGCCAAATTGTCAATGTTAGGATAGCAGATCGAATGAAGTCAGGGGATGTCCAGACCCCTTTCGACCGAGCCGTATGAGAGCAAGAGCAGTCACGCGAACTTGCGACACTGCCATTCCGATGCGCCAGGTCGACACTGGGGACTCAGATGGGTTTCATTCGGGGCGCTCGCCCATCATCGTGACCTCACGTCGTGCTGGCCACTGGATCAAGCAGAGAGACTGGCTCTTAGACACAGTCCCGCGGCGGAATGGAGGATTGGCGACTGGGAGAGACACACACCACCGGGAGCTTGTGAAGGGAGGCATTTCGACAGCCTTTCTTTCCTCCTGACGTGCGACTCCAGCCGTTCTCGTCAGTGCCCGTCTCCTCCGAGCCCAGCGAAGCGAACGAAGAAAGAACCACTCGAACCATCGCCACCCCCATCTCGCTACCTCCGTCGTCTTCATTTATTCCCCCCCACGTTTCCCTCATGGCTGGAATGGGGCACCGGAAACTGGAACAGGCTCACGAACAGCCAGCACACTCCTGTCATGTCTGCGATCGGAGGAGAGTGAAGCAGGGCAAGAGCATGTGAAGGGGATCCAGTCCAGCAGTATGACGACACGCTGGCATTTGGCGATGTCTCACCCTTGACAGACTATTCCGTGACGTGCTTTTAATGGCGGTCGACACAACGAAAAGGGCATGACCCTCCCAGAATGGGTTGGGACGCGGGATTTGATCCCTTGGCTGAAAAGTCAGAGACATCACCATTCCGAGGGGACGACACTGACTGACAAAAAGCAAACGAAAAAGAAAGGGTCAACACGGATTTCCTCTTGACGTTATACAACTCCGGAACCCGATCAGAGAAGATGCTTCTGTCCGACACTTGGCGGGCAGCTGGCAACGCGACAGACAGGGTGTCAACACAAAATAAAGCGTGCAGGAAAGCACGCTCCTCGGGGCTGCGGGCACTTCCGTGAGTTCCTTCCTTCTTTGTTAGTTTTGGCGGCGGATTCAATATCAGGAAGTTCGATCATGGGAAGGCCAGTTGTCTGTGAACAGCTCTTATCGTGGCTGGATTTTCTGTCTTGACCCAGATCTCTCTCTCGCCTTGGGCCCTGCATTGAAGATTGCCCTGGTGATGTTTTGTGGCTGGAGAGAGGAAAGAAATGGGGGAAAACCTTGTGCTTCTCCTTTCTCTCACCAGGTCATCCATCCCCGGAGCAGGGTTAGCTTTCTTCATGCACATGAAAAAAAGGAGGACCAGCTGTGTGGCTTGCATGTTTGGCCACCGAGGTGAAACGCTGGACTAGAGATACTACGCGGCAGCGACGACAGCAGCCTTCGAGCAGGATTTTCTTTCTGGACAGATATTCTAAGAAGTCTGGACAGCCGGCGAAGGGACTCGTGTCCACACACTTTCACTTTTGCGGGTGGGAGGGCCACATCACCCTTCGAGACCCTTCACAGAGTGCAGTTCTGGAATGCAGGCTTGTAGTCGCATCCCTGAGTGCAGTGGGGTTCTGGACCGGCAGGGCAGCATGCCGTCTCCCCCATTCTTCCCTCTCGCCCCTTTACCCAACAGTGAGTGTGTGCAAGCCAGAGAGGCTAATCGTATCTCACTGTGTCGGTCAGGTAGCAATTTCTCCCGAGTCGAGAGCATCAGAGCATCAGATCACGAGGAGTGAAACGGAGTTCGGCATGGAAGAAAGGAACCAAATCAAGGGCTGACAGGGACTTGCTCGTACAGGTGTCAGTTCCGTCCGTCGATTCATCGCGTGGATCTGGGATCGCCACAGATTCAACGACCATATGATATTGAATTGGAGATGGCACGGCCGAGGCGAACGGTGACTGTTTTGCCCGGGTTCTCGGGTTCTTGGGGGATACACGTTTGTTTGCAAGCTCCCTACGCCCAGCCATTTATGGACGTGCAGCTTGTGACGGGCAGTCAAAGCATGCTGGGGTTCTCCCACATGACTTCGTGTGTCTTTCTCGCAATATCCACGCTCACAGCCGATCTGAGTGCCGATTGCCAGTCTCTCGCTCGCTTCCTGTTCACATGTTATCGATAAAGCTTCGTCATAAAGGCCGTTGGCTAAAAGAACAAGCTGCGTCAGGTCGAGGTGAAGCTTTCAAGGCATTTTCCAAGAACATGTAACCCTAAAGTGGGACCTGCAACCACTTCGACCGGGGGTGCTTTTGTACCTTTGCGGCGCTGAATTCTACATACTGTGCACCTAATACTGTGTACATCATGTCCCTCTTTTCCTCCTTGGCGGGTAGCTGTGGCCCGATAGAGTCCCGCCTATGATTGGCTGCAACCTCGTATGGCCAACCACTTCTCCAACGAACCCCAGATAATACCTTACATAACACAGTGCAGTGACTGGCATCAAGCATGGATATGCACTGGCTACGTGGGCTTTAGCAGATGGAAATCTGTACTTTAGAAAGCTGTGATGCTTTTTGTTAGTGGGCCGTTAATTGATTGTCCTTACTCGTATTCCCTTTAATTCTTAAACCTTAATTAATTATCTTCGTTTCTCACTTTCAGATCTTAAAGCCTTGACCACGCCTCTCTCTTCCTCTCTTTTTTCCCTCTCTATTATTCTCGTCTTTATTTTCTTCCCTGTCTCTCTCCCCCGTCTCCACAAACTCTTTATCTCTAACTGTCTATCAGCTTTTATTGAGTACTCCTATTCTTTTGTTTTGCCTCCCCTTTGGTGTGTGTGAGGTTTTGTCCACTCTTTATTTTATATTTGTGAGGCTGTCTCTCGTTTCTTTCCTGTCTTCTGTCTTTCTTCCTTCCCTTTCCCCTCTGGTTTCCAACCTTCTCCTTTCTCCTACCTCTATTCCTTACCGTTGGTGTTACTCGATAGAGGTCCCAAGACTGTATCTTGAAGGTGAGCTTCACATGATGAGGTCACTCACATATTTCCCGCCACGAGTGCTAACAGTCTATGCCAGCTTCCGGCTCCTGCATCCACCTACGATCCACCACCCTCCCTCCGACTGCTACTTTTGATCGATGTCTCCGGCTCCGAGAATCATCGACTCTTGTTAATCCCGGACTCCACCCGGAGCCGTCGTTTTGAAGCCGCCACCGATCACACAAACACACAAACCTCAGACCCCCTCCCACCCACCCCCTTCTGAACCGTGTACATACCCACACACGGACACGAGAACCGTTACCGTACTACCGCCATAAAAGAAGAGACAAGCCACGCACTGCAGTGTTCCCAGCTCACACAGCCTATCAGCCGCACCGTGCTCTCCCTCCTCCCGCTCAGCCTTCTCTGTGTGTAGCCCAGTCCTTCGGGTTACTTGCTTGGTGTGATATCTCCATTCCGTGCTTTTTCGCCTCCCCTGAAATCGCCGTGTCGCGCCTTCTGCTCAAGACACGCACAAGACAAGACAAAAAAAGCTGTGAAGTGAATCGGGTTTTGTATTCGAGCTATCGCTGTCTCTTAAAAGTACCTAGCCGGGGCAATTAAACTGGGCGACGATCACCTCTTCGTTGTTGAAACTCTCGACCGCGGACGGACCACCCGTCGCAATCGTTACCAATACCGCTACCCCTCTTCCCCCTGCGAGTATCAGACGTCAGGTTTCCTGCATTGCCTACTCCCGCCGCAAAAGGAAAAAGAAAATACCACTAGACAGGTAAACTAACTACGTCCTCATCTCATCATTTTTACCGTCGATCGTTGCTGATCCTTCCTCCGCTTATATTCATCCAGGAAGCATTTTCCCGTCACGGTTTTTCGCCCTCTCGATCACATCGTGTCTCGGTTTTCCATCCCGTCCCATTTTGCCGTCGTTACTCTTCACCGCCACGTCAAGTTTGGTTTTTGGCTTTGGGGTGTATCTGTGACTCCGGCGATCGACAAGGAACATAACAAAAACTGCGAACAAATAAACACCACCTGCTGGAGAATTGCTGCTGTAACCCACACCCATACAGCCACTGTTCCACAATTCCCAGCAGCGTTCCGACAATTTGTTCCAGCCCAGACTGTTTATCTTGAACAATTGCCCTTGGCATCTCTGTCTGCTTCCACACACACCCACGGTTGTTGACCATTGCTCTCCTTTGATCAAACTTTCCGCATCTGTTGTGTTTGGGCTCAGTGATAGCCATCTACGCACACACCCGCCAAAGCATTACACAAACCATTCCTTCTTGCTTCTGGTGGCTCTCCCGTTTCCTCCTTTTGTGTGTATCAACCTCTGCTACACACACTTCTTTCTGCACAAGATAACGCCCCCTTTCTGTGCCAAGCAAACATCTGACACAATGGATCAACCAAGTGAGTCTTATCCCTCTGCAATATGCATCTCCTGGTGTGCATTCTCTTTTTTTTTTTCTTTTTCTCTGCGGGAGGGAATGTTCGCATTTCCCCCTCAGCTAAGTCCGCCTCTTACTTACTCCTGCACCTTCTGGCTGGTTCTGGCTTCCCTACTTCTTTGCCCCCTTCCCCCTCTTCACCTTCCCCTTCCCCTCTCCCCTCTCCCTTCCTCCTTCTCCTCCTCTTTTATCTTGCCTTGTCTCGTGCCTGCTCTTTGTCATCCTTTCTAAAGAGCCACCTCTCCTCATGAGGCAAACACTTGATGCTTTCATCCACCCCCTCCATTTTCCTATAGCCCAATGAGTCCAAGTGATCATTGTCTACCCCTCTCTTCTCATCTATAAATTGCCATCGACCCCCCCCAATATCTCATTGAATTATTTTTCCCAATTCTGTCTCCTTAACCTTTCCTCTCAACCGATTCCCTCGACCGCTTATACTGACGTTATCATTACGTGATCCATCTGATTCACCAGACTCAGCAGGTTTGACGCTAAACCTTGCGTCCAACAACCCGTTTCGGAATCGAACAAAGTCTCCTGTCTCTGACACCGCAGGCCAGACTCCCACTTCGCCCTTTGACGATCCCATTCCGCCTCCGCGACCTGTTTCCCGCAACCCGTTTCTCGATCCCGCCCCCGCTGCTGCTGTTCAGCGTGCTCCAATGCAGACTTCAAGCCGGACAGATACTCGTTCAGTCCTCTCGGACAAGACCGCAGAGGAACTATTCGTAAGTTTCCCTCTTCTTATCTTTCAACGTGGTGTGAGTGAGTGATGCTAAAATTCTATAGGATATGATGACCCTCGAGGAATCAAAGGATCCCGCCTCGCGCGACTCTGCTAGACAGCCATTTTCCCGGCCCGGTCCTTCCAACCCGAACTCGCATTCTGATCCTCGCATGCGCCGTCCTGGTCCCCCTCCTGGACACCGTGGACCGCCTCCCAACGACAACGCCCTCCGTTCCCGGCGGGTTCCTTCTGGCCAGCGAGGCAATGACATTTCCCGGTCGCCTGATAAGCGTGCTGATCGGAGTCACGGCATGCGTCGGAACTCGGATTCCTCAATTGTGGAGAACAAGCCTCCCATGACTGAGGAGGAGAAGAATCTCCGCGATATCCGTCGTCGTGAGCGCGAGCGTCGCCGTCGTGAGGCCAGTCGTGATAAGGATCGCCCCACTCGTCCTAGCCGCCGACTTGACGTGATTGATCAACTGGATGCCACTGGAATCTTCGGTACTGGATGTAAGTGACTATTCACAACCTCCCTACTCCTCTTATAACTCCCCCCAATGGGTGAGTAGTTCCATGCTAATACACGCATTTCTTATTTAGTGATCCACCACGATGGCCCCTATGATGCCCTCAACCCTCACCGGAACCGTCAGGGAAGCCGCCGTGCTCCCATGCAAGCGTTCCCCGAGGATTCGCTGAACAACGTTCTGGGTGGTTCTGGCCCCCTCAACAAGCGCCCTGACCACTCTACCTTCATGGGCCACAAAGATGATGAGGCTTTCAAGGATTATGCTACCGGTACTAAGAACGCACATTCCGACCAACTCTTTGACAGCACTCCTGTCTTTGACCCTCTTATCCGCGGTTCTATTCTGCATGGAGACGAGAGTCTGGGCCTGGGCACATCGACTTTTCTGGAGGGAACCCCCGCCGCGCGCGCGGCCATTCAGAAGCGCGAGGCTGAACAAGCCGAGACGGGAGGAGAGGGCGGTCTCCAGCGCCAAAAGTCGCTGGCTCAGCGCTTCCGCAGCATCAAGCGGCCCCAGCGGGATATGGCCGCGTACAATCGCGAGGGAGGCCACGCTAGACGGCGCTCCTCCGACGTGGGCATGCCCATGCCCCCGGCTGTCCCGGGATCTCAGAGCGACAAGAGCGACCCCCGTAGCCCGGTGCTGATAGAATTCGACGCCGAACCCGAAACCCTCACGGTTAAGCGCTCGGGCGCCTCGGGCGGCAACGGCAGCATGTCTCCTCCGGACCAGCGTAGTGCGTCGGCCGGTATGCAGAGACGCGCCACCGATGAACTCAGCCCTACTCAGACCTCGTTTTACAAGTCGTCCGACCAGCAACAGCAGCAGACAGCTAAGACTGGCGGAGGCCTGTTGGCTCGTGTCAAGAGCTTGAAGGGTGGCCGCAAGCAACGCCCGGCCCTCTCCGATAACCAAACCGTGCCGCCCGCGTCGGCTCATGGAACGGCTGTCTAGTGGAAGCCGTTGAGCCAGCGTTTCGGCCTTGGGGACCGAAAGTCCAATATGGAGTGAGGAAAAGCGGTGGGAAGAAGACCCCAAGACTTCTTTCATGCTATTTCGAAGCGAGTCGATCATCATAGAATGCAAAACACAAAACAGTTGCTTTTTGTGTGGATGATATGGGAGAAGGTTGCTTCGGTTGACCTTTTTGGAGTTATGGTGTGTTTCTGAAACGAAAGGCTGTTGAACTAACACGGCTATCGACGTCCTCGTTTCCCTTTCCTTTTTTACTACTACTCGAGGAGGATTTGGGAACTATTTGGGATTTCTAAACTGGCAACAGCACTTGTTGGCCGGTTTTCGTCTTTTGATCTCATCCGTTTTCGCAAGTTAAAGTGCGTTTTTCTTTTTTCCTCTGTATATGGAAGTGAGAAATCAAGGGCTTCGTTTTTTATGCTTACCGTTATTAATTCTCCTCATTCTTTTTTCCACCTTTTGTTTGTCACGGAGAGAAACCTTGATCTCCGATACCTAGCGCGTGGTACTCACTCTAAACACGCTTCCGTTAACTCTTAACTTTGTGCCTCTATGTGAATGAAATGTGATTGTGAAATGGATGATGCATGTACGTAAAAGCTCTGGTCCGAGCAGTAGCTTGTGTGCAGAGGGCGGCTGAACTGGGTATGGAGTGAAGCTTGTGATAAAGGCGATTTGTATGGGCCATAAGTCTCTAGTCGGCGGAGGTACTACTACCTAAATGTCTATCCAACAGCACCTTTAAAACAACTTTACACCTTTCACATCCGTGCGAGTTTCCCAAGTATCTTTAAAACGCCCTTATCACAGCATGATGTTTGACCCATCACATTCAGGATTTCCTCTCCCTTATAGAAATGCAACCGCCTCCTACTAATGAGCCCATTCCATCTCCATGGGGCGACCTTGACATCCAAGCGGGGGACACGCTCTTCGATCTCGAGGCTGCACGCCGTGAGAACGCAGTTTCCCGTGGGCTGTGTCGGAGCGGGTGCGATGATCTGGATGACTATATGCTGCGGGGCGGGTTGGAGCGCGGGACGGTGGTGGGTGTGAGTGCTGTGCGTGAGGACATCGGCATTCTCGTGAGTCTTCTTTTCTTTTCCTTGTCAACCTCTTTTCCTGCCGACTCGGACCATGAACCCAACGCTAACGTCTAAAACAGATGTGTCTGCAATTCCTCGCACATACGCTGTGTGCCCCCGCCCACACCCGGGACACGGCCGTCCTGATGACCCCGCAGCCGCTTGGCTCGATCCTGCCGATGCTGCGCGGTGCAGTGGCGGCCCAGCTGGACTCGGGGGCAGGTGTTGCAGATGTGCGCGGGGTGTTGGAGCGGGTCAATGTGGTGCGGGTGTTTGATGTGCGCGGTGTGGCTGAGGCGGCTGCGGAGTTGGTGCAGGCACAGGACAATCTGGGCCCTGCCCCGGAAGAAACGCCGGCGCGCAAGAGTGTTGAGGCGTCGGTAAAGCAGACGGTTGAAGAGTCGGTGCCGGTGCTAGCGCAGAGAGAGGAGATCCCCGATAGTGACGAGGATGAACCTCTGACCAGCCCGGAGGAAGAGCCGCCTGACCCACCGATTGAGGCGCCCGCTGCGGCTGAGCACCCGGCGCCTGGCCCACTGCGCCAGGGGCAGCCATGCATCGTTGTCATAACGCACACAGGCGGACTCCTGGCCTCTCTGTTCACACTGGCACCGAAAGCCAGCGCCCACGCCACACTCGACGACCTCGGGATGCAACTCCGGGCCCTCAGCCGCTCACTACACAGCCAACCCCTCGTCCTTGTGGCGAACTCTACCAAGCCTCCCCCAACCACCACCGCGACGCTCTCATCCGATCTCCCAGCGGCGCCAACCGATGTCGCAGAGGACGACTTCCGGCCCGCCATGCACATGCACCGCCCAGGCATGGGCGGCCCGCCGCGTGCACGCCCAGCCGATCCGTCGCTCCGCTCTATCTTCCCTCCGCTGCCAGGGGAACTCCCCGTGAAACCCAGCTACGGGCTTCTCTACACGCAAATGCTAGACATGCATGTACTCCTCTCGCGGGTGCGCAGATCGAGCGAACCAGAGCCCGCGCAGACGGATCCGATGGTGTGGGTCGCCGAGGTGCTGCTGGATGATGTCGGTGTTTGGGATTCGGGGGACGAGCCAGCGAAGCGCGGACATCGCGAGCAGCGGTGGACGGCGCTGGATGTGGACGGGTGGAAGCTTGTGCAGGCTCGGTTTGACGAGTGAGATGAAGCACGGTGTTTACGACTATGATTCACGGGTTTATGAAGGTCTTAAATGAACGAGTCAACTTTGATTGACATTTTCCTGGCGTAAGCCCAGAAGCGAAACTTTTTAAAAGTATAGTCTGTCAACATTATATCAATCCAGACGACTAATTCTCTCTTCCTTTGGGACAGACACCCAGAGGGTGTTTCTCGACATTTGTCTCAGAACTGCACATTCTTACAGCTCAGCAACCTTGTACGACTCGCCAAGCCGAGCATTCTCATCAACGACGACCGAGTTGTACAGCAGGTGCTTAAGGTCCTCAACCGACATCGGCAGGATAGAGACGGTGTCGTCGTTGCCGTCCTTGCCGTGGTGGGGGTGCGGGAGCAGGACGCTGTCGAGCGAGTGCACGACGCCGTCGCGCGCAATGCCGTCGGCCGTCTCAACGGTGTGGTCGTCGTTGACCGTCATGGTCAGGTGTCCGAGGAAGCGGCTGATCTTGACATCGATCTTGCGGCCGTGCAGCAGCGTCGGGAGCACAAAGTTGCACTTATCCGCCCACGCGAGGTTGCTCGCGTCGCAGCGGTCCTCGTTGCCGTTCGCAGCCGCCGCCTTCTCCGCGGGGGTTTGTGCGGCGTGGTGGTGGCCGCCGTCGAGCGGGGCCTGGAGCCGCTCGGCCGACTTGCCGGGCTGCTTCTTCTTGCCGCCGCCGCCGCCGTGGTGGGCCTCGTACAGCGCGTCGGAGTACAGCGTCTCGTTGACGACGATGTGGTAGCGCAGCAGCTCGCGCAGGAACGGCGTGCCCTTCTCGGAGAACAGGAAGGCGTTCATGTGCGGGCCCAGCTTGGTCCAGGCGTCGTTAGCCGGCGCGAACACCGTGCCGCCCTGCTGCGGCCGCTTGTGCAGCTCGTCGCCCAGACCCGTCTTGGCCATCGCCAGCGCGAAGGTGCTGAAGTGGCTCGGCACGGCTTCGATCAGCGCGCCCTGCCGGGGAGGCGGGATGAGGGCGTTGTCCAGGATGTGGATGATGCCGTTCATGGGAGACTGTGCGGTTTGTTAATCTCTCTGTCAAACCATATGGACAAGGGGGGATTTGCTAGGGATGTGCTGAGACACTTACATCAATCGACTTGGAAACCTTGGCGTAGAAGTTGAGCGTGACACCACCCAGGCCGACGTTGACGCGCAGACGCTGGTGGTAGTGTCCGAGATCGCGCTCATCCTGGACAGTCGGGATGGTGTTCACCGAGATCAAGCGGGCAGCGGTGTACTCGCCATGGACGACATGGTACTCCAGGAAGCGCCGCAGCTCCTCCTTGGACGGCTTGTGGTGCTCGGGGATGCGGTTGAAGGCGTCGTCGGACGGCGCGAACACGGTGTACTTGGCACTGGTCTCGCGCAGCCGGTCGCGAAGGTCCGGGTGCTCGTCGTCCAGCAGCGTCACGAAGTGGTGCGCCTCGGGCTGGTCCTGCAGCACGTCCCACACGCTCGACCCGTCCATTTTGTGCGTGAGGTGGCGGCCCAGGCTCTCGATGCTCTCGGGCACCACGATGCCGGACACTGCCGTGGCGGCGGCCAGCGACGCCAGAGTGATTGAGAATCTCATTGTGTGTCTTGTTCAGGAGGATATATATAGGAAATTCCAGAGTCTCTTGTGAACTGTCTTCCGAGAACTACTCAAGACACACACAAAAAGCTAAACCCTCTGGGAGGGAAATGCAGACATCGTCCTGGTTTATATACTTGGGCCACTCACAGAGAAATGACGCTGCAATGATGAATACGGCCTCCGCGATATCTGTTTGCGGAATGCCTTCGTGTGCACTCACCATACAAGTTCTTGCAACCGTAGAAAAAAGTGCCCCTGCCAGTGGTTAGCACGACAGTCTAGAACATCTATTTCCACACATTTCCATATATTTCTATCCGCTAGATTGAGCGCTCCGCAAGCTGCCATTTGTCAAACGTCGAAAGTTGGATCGTCTGGCAGCTGGAGTGTGGGAAACGGTTCCCCGACCTGCGGTTACTGGTGGGATTAGTGTGGGGAAACTTGGACGTATGCGGATGTTGGCGGGATGGCGAAAGAGGCATGTTGATATCACACTTCTCAACCACGGATTCCGATAGGTCTGGCTGGAAGATACAATCGAGATGTCACTTTCTCCTACTCAGAATCAAGGGACCGGATGTGCGAACTGCGTGCGGGGAGCTCCGATCGAGACACTTGCGAGACTGCGGAGGGAGTTGGCATGGCATGTGTCGACTGAAAACGAGGGATGGATTGTTTTCTCACGTTGCATCCCATTGTGGCCAGAGAAAGCAGATCATGGCGAGATTAACCTGTGTCCACCCGCAAACCCCTTCATATGCATCTTGCATGCAGGGTAGTTTCCTCCACAGTGGCGACACTCATGCACGATACCCTAAATCCACTCCCAAGTGACAGGTGGAATCGCCCTATATTCCGGATAACATGACTTGTGCGTACAGCAGCAACAACATCAAAATTTCCAGGGGCATATCCAGTACGCAATACGCATATTTCCCAAGGTTATGCGCTGTAGCCGTGTTATATTGGGATGGAACATCAACCCGCCGCCCAGACTTCGGAACTTAAGCGGGAGGTCTCTCTGGCGATCATAAAAAGGGTGTTTTGTCTAAAGTGCCCAACCCCATTGAATTGAAAAGCCAGCCAACGTTCGATATTTGACCAGCGCGTGCATCTCACAGCAGCATCAAGAGATGTCGTTGAAATCCATCTTCTGCCCCCAAAAATAGCTCACAAGAAAGAGAAGTCACCACCGACCGATCCTTCCTTCATCTCTGCATAGAAGAGCTCGATCGAAGCATCGATTTTCCACAGAAGCACACCAGAATAAGCGTTCCTTCCCAAGTTGTCCATCCCTCCTGCCCTGGCAACGACAGAACGCTGGACCGTGCACGTTTTGTGGGCCCGCCTTCCCTCTTTGGGCTCTAGCGCCGCATATACCCCTGCATCCGGCCACTCAAATGGCAGGTACGACCTGCAGGTGTGAGCTGGCAATCACCATCATCGGCGCCTTCCTTCACGAACAAGACATGAGAGAGAAACAGAAAAACACAGCAGCGGTGAGGGACCCAAAGGGCAGGAGCAGCTGTGGAAAGCTCCTTCCCCAGGAAATCTCCGTGACAGCAAGCACACACAGTACCATGTGCCCTAATAATGCTCTGCATATCATGTAATTAATACCTAAGCAGCTTGACCTTAATTCTTTGTCCATCGTGAATTTGTGAATAGCTTCATCTCTTTCTTCCCTCAACATACTTTTTTATGCACTCCCCACCGTTCCATTTCCCCAATTACCTGTGTAAGTGAACCTTCTTCCCTTGACTTCATGAAAGCCATTGTCTGTGTATGACTTGCCCTCTGCTTTTCTTTTTCTATTCCCTGTTCCCCATATCACCACTTTTACTGCCCTGGGTTTCACAGTCTCGCTACCCAAAAAAGGTGGCTGGGAATACCCTCAGTTTCTCACCCGCAATCACATCCCAACCTTCCCATTCCCACAACCCCCAAAAGTCATCACACTCCCAACCTCGTTTTGCAGCATCAATCACCATGGCCGTCAAATCAACAAAAGTCAGGCCAGCGCCTGTTGCTGATGGGTTGTTGGCATTTCTGGAATGCACATCATCTTGCATCTTCAAGCTTTTATTGGCACGCCGGATTTGATTCAAGTGGAGATAGCTGCAGCAAACGAGTGAAAAGAGCAGAAATCCAGAAGTTGTTCGCTGGCAGTGCAGTACATTGCATCTTGCCTCCATTGGCTGTGATCATCTCTTTTTGGGGCTGCTGTCATATCTCTATCATCATCACCACCTTCACCTTCTTTTCCGTCTACTCACAGCTATGAGCTTCGATGATTGGGAGTACGACACAATGGACAAATCACGTATGTGCCCAGTTTTCGCCCAGAACCCACCCGCATATCGCAGCACTTATAGTTGCTGCAAATGCCGTATCATGTTCCACTTCTTCAGTCTCACTTCGCACACCTTTGACTCATTCCACAGAGATCTCTCTCATTTTACTAACAGATCGTCTTCACTGTTTACAGAACCGTCATACCCAACCCAATTCTGGTCCGCGGCAGCGGCATCTCCAGATTCGCTGCCCCGATCATCATCTCCGACACAAGGCCACGATTCTCTAACCCCAAATCTCGACCGTTTCTACCAGGCCGCTTCTTCTCCTCCCCGATCCCCCACTGCGCCTCGTCCTTCTCTCGTCACCCAGCGATCGCCGACGTCACTGTCCCCATTGTCGTCCCACCCTCCTTATCAAGGGAGTGTGGCTGTCCCACCGAGGTACTCGGGGCAAATTCCTCCCGCCCCAGCTCCGGTGTATCCTTCTTCTACCGCCGACCGTTTGTTCGGCCCCCCGCTGGTCGCAAGCTCTGCGATCGATCGGGCTTCATTGCCGTCGAACAAACGCGACTCACAACCGTTGCGCTTGCCTCCTGCAAAGAGGTCGAGCACGGTTCGCTTCGACGAAGCCCAATTGGCCATGGACGCTGCCCAGAACACCGGCCGCGAGAAGACGACGAATTTCCGCGATGACCTCTCCAGCGGGCTTGTCACCCCCGGTGTCGACGACACCCCGTACATCCAATTCGCCTTGGATGCTCTGACCCGCCAAGGCGGTGCGCCTTTCTCCGACAGCACTGCGTCCGACTTTGTGGCTGGACCTGCCGGCTTCGAGGGCGATGTTCCGCAGCAGCAAGATTCGGCTCGGGCGAACCCGGTCCCCGTTATGATCGTGGACCGCCCCGTCGAATCGCGTGCGTCCGGTCAGCTCAGTCTGCCCAGCGATGCAAACCTCCACCAGCCTCTAGAGCCATTCCACCCCGACCCCTCGCAATTCCTAGCCCCGGTGATGAACGAGTTCACGCCCCCTCCTTCGTCGGGTTCTTCCGACAATGGTCGGTCCGCTGCGGCGAGACTCCCCAAGCCCGATGAAGACTTCCGGAAGTCCAAGTGGATTCCCGCCACCGACGAGCGCGTCCGGGCTGCCGATCCCCGCCGGATCAAGTTTCCGCAGCAGAATTACCGGCCGGTGGTTCTCCAGCTTGTGTCGTTCCTGCTGTTGTTTACTCTTGTTGGCGGCATGATTGTTTTGCTGATTTTGTCGGCTGTTTACTCGAAGCAACGCTTCGGTCTCTTGGTCTACCCTGACACGATGGGCAGCCCCGAGTACTTTCTGTTCCGTATCGTGCCGGCCATTGTGGGTGCTATGATTCTTCTGTACGCCCAGGCCGTCGCTCTGGCGACGTACCGCCTGCTTCCCTTTGCGCGCATGGCTGAGGCGCTTCCCGGTCCTCGATCTGGTGCCCTGTTCCAGAACCTGTACCCCAAGACGTTCCTGTGGCCGAATCTCGTCGGACCGTTGAAGATTCAGGTGTACATCTTTGCCACCTGGATGCTCAACTTCACCCTCCCGCTTTTAGGATGTCTCTTCACGGTTGTCTACGATAACGGAACCTGGCGCTACTTCGCTGTTCAAGGCATTGCCTACACCCTTGTGGCTATCTATGTCGTGTATCTGGTCTCTGCTGGCCTTCTGTTCAGCTACTGGAACCGCCGCACCACTGGAATCATGTGGGATATTCGCTCAATCGCTGACATTCTGCCTATGTTGAGCCACTCGAACGTCGTGGGCAGCTACATGGGAACCCAAGCGATGCGCAGCCGGAGACAGCTTATGGCTCACCTCGAAAACCACATGATGGACCGCCTTGGATACTGGCAGCACGAGACTACCACCCCCGTCGGTGGCAATGGCACTCATTCTCCCCAGGCCGGTGTCTTTTGGTACGGCATTGGCCGCTCCCACTACTCAGAGGTGGAGCTTGACGAGCACGAGCACGCTGGCCGGCCCCAGGAGCAGTGGCAGCGCGAGAAGAAGAATGTGTACTCGGCCGACCTGAGCCAGATGAACCTTCCGGTTGATGCGCGCGAGAACCGCTTCGCCTACCTGCCGTGGTGTCTGGGCAACTACCAAGTCATGACTTTTACTGCCCTTGCCACCGGACTGTACATTGCGTTGTTGGCCGTTTCGTTTGCCAACAGAACCCGCGTCACGAATGGTTTCGCCCCGACAGTCTCTGCCCGGCCCGACTCGGATGGCTTCTCGCCTGCCAACTTCCTGTTCAGCTTCATTCCTGGACTGATCGGTCAAATCCTCTTCCTCCTTTTCCAGACCCCCGACCTTACCCTCCGCATCCTGCAGCCGTGGGCCGAGCTCGAGAGACCCGAAGGATCCCCGGCCACAAAGTCCATCCTTGCCGACTATGCCGCCTGCCTGCCCCTCCAGTCGACCTTCAAGGCGGCTCGCAACGGCCACTACCGCGTGGCGCTTATCAGCCTGATCGCCACGGTGTCGGTGTTCATTCCGGTGCTTGCTGGCGCCATGTTCATGGCCCTCACCGTCCGTGCTACACAGGAGGTGCGCATCTTCCCGAACGTGCCCGTCTTTGGCGTCGAGCTCGGCCTGCTGGGCATCTACGTGGTCGGTCTCATTCTCCTCCTGCCCAGCCGCCACCAGTTCCGGTTGCCCCATGGCGTGGCGTGCGTGGCCGAGCTTATCAGCTTTGTGGCCAACCCCACCACGACGGCGGATGCGGCCTTCCGCGCAACCAAGTCCAAGGGCGATCTGGTTGACCGTCTCGGCACCGCGCCGGCGGCCAGTCTGTGGACGTTCGGCGTTGCGCCGGGCCGTGACGAGACGCTGTCTGTGCGCCGCGTCCATCGTTTTACCGAAATGAGACGCGTGCGCATGTAACAGCCTATCTCTACTAGCCACCACACTTCAGGCTCCCGTTTTATCACATGCTCTTACAAGCACTCTTAATTACTTCGCCCGCCTCTTTTGGCTGGGCCACTTCCCAAAAACAGAAGCATCAGCGCATTCGAATACATTGATGATGAACAGCACATACCGAACCCAGCGCACGTATTTACACGACCAGGACGAAGAAACGGAAATTGATGGATTGATATGATGAAAGCCGCTTTTTTTACGACACGGAGAGGATAAGCCCATGTGAGATGATACGAACGGAATAGAAATGTTTGGTGTAATCTTTGTGAGACGAGAGGGATCTGTTTTTGGAGTTTAGACAGCAGCAGCAGCACGCCACATCCCCCTTCAGCTCAGCATCTGCATTGTTTTGGGTTTTTTCTTGTTTTCCTTTTCATGGCTGGGAAAGTTAGTTATTTGGTCTCCAGCTGACCTGTTTACTTATCACAGCGAGTTTCTTGGGATGTTTTGTTTGGTAGTTGTGTTTAATACTTTTTCTATCTATGGGTGAGGGATTTCTCGGGGATCAACGGGGCAAGGTTTGCAAGAATTTCATCGGAGAGGTTAGATTGGAGAGAGGGATACCAAAAACTGAGTCTTTCTTTTCGTTCCTTCGACATGATGGTTTTCCTGTGGACAGTGATTTCCCTGTATATGCGCCGTTGATGGAGATGGAGTGTGTGTGTGGTAGGGAACTATGCGGCAGCCGTTTGAGACCCGTCGACTAACATGCACAAGTGGAGATGCAGCACTTGAATTTCCCCGGCGCGGTGCTACCCAAGCACGCCTCCGCCGTGTTCCTGCATATGTCGGGTCGGGCCCGCACGGACTTTTTCCGTCTGAGCGGACGTGCCTTCGCACAGCAGACCAGGCGAGCGTTCGCGTGGGCAGCCCCGATCGGATACAGACACACACAGCCCTGGCTCTCGGTGTGCTGGCATGGTCGGTCGGCGGGCATTCCAGGCGGCTGGAACACTCTCCACACGAGTCGTTCATGCATCCACAGCTGTTTCCTTCCGCCGTGGTGTGTGTGCTCCCCCGCGCCGGCTTTCAGCTGGCTTCGAAAATGGCCCGCCAGGAATGCTGGGCTGGCCGGAATGCGCGCGCGCCGGATGGTTGGGGTCCGCACCAAAAAAAAACCCCGTTTCTTACACACGACACACGTGTAGGACATTCTTTCAGCGAGCGTGTTTTGTTTGTTTATGCTTCCAGGATCGTCATGACAGAGTCGTCCCGGACGGCATTCTTGCGTCACTCTTGCATGCGAGGTCGGACAAGGCAGTAGCATTTCACGTTCGGGAAAATAGGCAAGGTAAATCAAGATTGTCTGGCTTGAGATCCGGAACAGCAGTGTTTTTGGTGGGTGTTTTTCGTACCTGGACACCGTCCGTCCCCCCGCTCTATAGTCCATCCCAGACACCGAAAACAGAGAATAACATTAATGAAAAACTGACGAGACATAAGAGTCCGGCTGGGTGTATCCCCGAGCACGGTAGGAACAGTAAACCATACAAGAAAAAAGATAGACACGAGCCATTCGACTCGGAGAGAGAAAACAAAAAAAACGTAGACGAGGAAACAGACAAAGGAAACATCGGGAAATGACAAGCAGAGATAGACAGAAAAGACATAAAAAGGGAAATTCAGAGAGGGACAGTGTAAGGGATAAAGAACCGTTGAAATGTGAAAGTCGAGGGTAAATTCGTCGCAGAAGCATGGGCTAACATGATAGTCGTATGCGGGAGTGTAAATGAGAGTCAAGAAGAGAAATTAAGAAGATTCGTTGGAGACATAGAAATGAAAGTGAGTGAACGTTGCAAGAATCGTATATAATCTGGCGTTTGTGGTGTTTTTTAGTGATGCGAATAGAATCAAAAGACGGAACACTGACAGGCTGGTGAGTCAAAAAAGAAAAAGAAGAAAAAAGGAAATGAAATGGTGTCGTGTTAGACGTTGGTGTGTTGCGCTTCTCTCGTTTCTTGCATTTGCATAAGATATCGATCGTTCTTGTTTTTCATGTTGTTTTCAGAGGCGCCGTTATAGCATTGAAAATGACAGATAAATTCATACCGAGGCCATGGTAGCAAGTCGAAACTCACGGTAAAAAAGAAAGAAAGTCGAACTCGGGCATCATGATCCGTGGGGAGGGAGCGTTCATTATCAGATGCTCAATAAAAGATGAAGGGTTCGTAGAAGAAAAGAAAAAGGAAAAAGAGTTGAAGCGTGGGGGTCATGAAAACATGTCGAAGAAGGAGCGACTCATGGGGCTTCGTTGGTGTAGAACAGAAATAAGGAGGAAAAAAAGGGAAAGAACGTATTTAAAAATAGAACAATAGTTTAGGAAGGAACAACCAGGGTAGCGGCGGTCTAGCGGCGGATGCCGAACATCCGGCCGAACACGTCCCCGCTTCCGGAGCCCGACCCGCTTTTATGCCGGCCAGTCTCCGTGGCGGAGCCCTCGGAGCCGGCAGAAGTAGGAGCCGATCCGCCGGCGGCTGCGGCGGCAGCAGCGGCTTCGCCTTCCTGGCGGGCTGCATCCACATCCGTCTCGGCGCGTGCACGCCGCAGCTGCTGCCGCGCGGCTTCGGCGCCCTTGGCGCTCCGCCGGCCCTCGCTGGCACTCCGCATGTGCAGCCCGCGCATCAGGCGGGACAGGCCGCGCGCGCCCGACTGCTGCTGGCTGGCCTGGGAAGCGTGGCCGGCCGCACCGGGCACCGCCAGGCTCTTCGAGGACGACGCCTCCGGGACGGCGGGGACCGCAACGGAGTGCTTGCGCGAGGTGCGCCGCACGCGGCCACGGGTCTCGTCGTCCGAGTCGGAGTCCTCAAACACCGACACGCACGGCGGCGCCGGCGGTGCCGCGCGCGGGGAGACCAGGAAGTCCGGGCTGATGACCAGCGGCGTGGGCACGTTGTCGAGGCTGTGCATGGGCAGCGGGGGAGGCCGGAACGGCCGTGATGGCGGCGGCGGCGGCGGCGGCAGGGACAGCAGGGAGGGGAACGGCGTGGGCACGTTACGTAGAGTGCGTGCACGCGGGCGTGCCGGGCCGCTGGCCGCACTCTCGGTAAGAACCGGTGGGGCTGGCGGCGGAGGCGACAAGAAGCCGCCGCTTGAGCGGGCAGACCCGCAGCTGGCGTGCGACGGGGGCGAGACGGTGGTGGTACTGCTGGCGGTTGACGACGCGCGCTTGCGCGGGAACAGCGAGTACGACTGCACGGCCCGCAGAGGACGCTCCGGCAGCGGCGGCGGCGGGCCGGTCGGCATGGCTGGGTACCCGTGGTGCGGCTGGCTGGCGCGCACGGGGATGGCCGGCAACGGCCACGACGGTGGCGGCAGCGGCGGGGCCAGGGTGGCCTGCTTGCGGTAGTCGGTGCGTGTGGCGTCAATGCTCAGTCTGCGGCGCTTCTCCGATGACGGGGACCGCCCAGCCGGGGCCGGGAGCAGCGCGCGCGACGCCCGCACCGGCGTGGTCTGCGCGTCGATGGCGGTGGCGGGGCGCTTGCGCGGCGACACGGCCGAGCTGGTGGTGCTGGTGCGCGGGTTCTTCGCCGGCGAGTTGGCCGTCCAGAACGAGTCCCACAGCTCCGTGGTCGACACGTGGTACTGGTAGTCGTGGTCCTCGCCGAGCGAGCCGTCCTCAGACCCGGCGTCGTCGACGACCAGGCCGGGCGTGGTAGCGCCGCTGGACGGCGTCGACGAGGCCACCGACGCGGCCGAGGCGTCGCTGTACATGTTGGCGATGGCGGCGAACGAGCTGATGGACGCGCGGTCAAAGTGCCAGGTTGCGAACAGGTCGTCGGCGGGCTCGTGCTCGAAGAAGAGCGGCTGCAGGCGGTACGGGTTGTCGGGCGACACCGGCGACGTCGGCAGCGGCGACTCGAGGAGGATGCCGGGCTCGGCCGCTGTGTGCTGCTGCTGCTCCTGGTGGTGGTTCGGGCGCTCGTGTCGCTGCTGCTTATTGTAGTGGCTCAGACTGGAGCGGCGTGGCGGGAGAGGCCCGGGTGGGGTGGGTGCGGTGCTGTTGGTGTCCGGGGCGAGAGCTTGCGGATCGGAGCGTGGTGGGGCCGGCAGGGCGAGGAACGGGGGCGCGGTGGGCCGGGCGGCGGGGCCGGGATTGTAGTTGGCGACGGTGGTGGCAGCGGATCGGATACCCAGCAGCGAGCTGTGGTGGGCCAGGGGCCGGCGGCGGATGTAGGTGTCCATGGTGTGACTTTATACACAGAGGGTGAGGTTGGTGGTGGTGGGGAGAAGAAGGTAGAAGCGCACGGTCTGGGGTAGGAAATACCGGCGTCGTTTTCAGGTGAGCATATATAGACGCAAGGTAATGTTGTTGTCCGGGATATTTGTTTTCTTGTTGTTCCGCGGCGGAGGGCGAGCAGATCGGGGAAACAGGCTTGATACTGGAGAGGGAAGAGAGAGTGAGATGCTGGGATGTCTACAGAGGAAACATGGCGCTGTCAGGAAGATGGAGCGGGAAAGGGATGGAGAACAAGGAAAAAAAGAAGAGGAAAACAGGAAACAAGGAGAGGACAGAAGAATTAAAAGAATTAGAAGAAGAAGGGGGTAGAGGGATGAAGGAAGGAAGAGAAGAAGGAGAAGAGGAAGGGGAGAAAAGAAAGATGGAGGAGGAAGATGTCTGGGAAGGGGGCTCCGGCACACGGAAGAAGATATATGACGGAGGGACTGAGAGACAGAGCAGGAAAGAGAGTCCAGGGTCCCGGGAGAGGTGTAAGAGAGAGAGAGAGAGAGAGAGAGAGAGAGACAGTGCACAAGTCGATCGGCCTCTATCAGTCGAAGCAATCGCAGCAAACACATAGAAGAAACCCACCTCCAAAGGGGGGTGTAAGTGGGTGTTTGAACACTCCACCACGAGAGGCGGTTCTCTTGTCTTTTGCGTCCTCACACTCATTCTCGCACTCTTTTCCACATCCCTTGGCCTCCTCCTCCGCCTGCTTCTTCTCCTCCTACTCACTCACATCACTCTCGCACTCTTTTCCACATCCCTTGGCCTCCTCCTCCGCCTGCTTCTCCGCCTCCTACTCACTCAGATACACACACTCTCTCTCGCTCTTCCTCCTCCTTCTCTATCTAAGACCCTCCTTTCTTTTCGGAGAGGCTTGTCTGACTGCCCCGTGCTTTGTCTATGGTGGCCGTGAAGACGAGACAAGAGGCAAAGCAAAAAGGACGTATGCATCCTGTTCCCATCTTCCCTTCCTCCGTGATGATGAAGTCGTTTCTGCTCCTGTCTCTCCACCAGCAGTCGTCATTGTGTGTGAGTCGTTCTGTGCCGTCTCTAGGCCCGGGACATGGCGATGTGAGAAGGCTGTGTCTTGCCACAGAGGCTTCGTTGTGAGCAAGTGCCGGTGAATAACAGTCCCGCCTGGTTTTTTTCCTCTGCTCATATCTCGGCATTACCGTTGGTGCCGTCGTGTGATCGGTCTTCCTCTCTCGATTGTCCAGCCTCTCGCAAGCACGCTCGCAGTCGCCATCTGACCAGTGGCCGCTCTCTCCACACTCACACACAACCGCCCCCTTCATTCTGCATCCCTTGGTGGCTAACCCTATCTTTTGTTTTTCTTCTCTCCTTTCACCATCAATGTGCTTTTTTCTCACAGCCTTCCGGGGGTTTTCCTTTCGGCAAAAATAAACAAACAAACAAAAAAGCCAGTCCGGCTGGATTCTGCCAATTTCCTTTTCCTGCAGTGTGTCTTCCCTTGGATACTTTCTATCCGCTGTAGAGAGAAAGAAGAAGACAAGAGACGAGACGGACAAGACACACACACGCGCATCCAGAGGCTACGGAAGGGATGGAATGGAGACAAACACCAGCAGGCGTTGTATGGGTCTCTCTCCAAACTCCAAACAACAAAACAGACACTAGAGACACGGCGTGAAAAGGGAGAGACGGGTGAAAAATACGCCCACAAAAAAAGAATAAATAAATATATAAATAAATAAAAGTAAAGAAAAATCTCAAAAGAAGACCAGAATTGGTGACAACGAGGCTAAACGAAGTCTATTGCTTGCTAGACCTCTCGTTCTCTCCATATCTGGAGCTCGTCTGATGTGCAGTGTAAGTGCCAAGTCACTCCTCAGTGGCCTGGGCCTATATCCAGTACTTCCATTCACACCCCGAGCTAGTAACCCTAAGGCGTCTTCGATATCTTCACGTCTCTCTGTCTCCCATTCTCTCATCTTCGACAAGTAGTAGCCCCCTCAACCCATCTCCCTTTCGGTTTTTTGTCCGCTCTTGTCTCCTCCCCAAACGCGCCTTCTCCATCACCTCCCCCGTGGCCCTCGTTCTTCACCTGGTGTCGGCTGTCTTCAAAGCGCCCCCCCCAACGACTCCCTAAGCCTGTGCGGTCTCTCGTTCGGGAAATATCCACGGCATGCAAGGGGAATGCGTCACGCTTGGGTGCGAGACTTTTCTAGTCATCCAATACAACACCCACCCACCCATACACACACCCACGCATGCATCCTTGGCTTGACTGGTCCAGGGGCGTGCCTCTCTATGTATGTACTAGATGAAAGTGTTTGTGTAGCCTCCCTCTTACCTCTCTAGCTATCTCCCCTATTTCCAGCATCTTCGTCCACATTTGCAGGTCTGTAAGGCCCGAATAACCTAACACAAAGAGAGGGATCCAGCCCTCGAGAGATATGCAACCTATGCAAACACACCAACACCAACATTACCGCCTCCATCACCCGTATCCCCGGCGTTGGACGGCTTACACACACCCCCTCTCTCCTGTGTTCTTCTTCTGTTCTTCTCCGTCCTCCTCCCCTGCATCTTTCCGTCTGTTCGGTCGGTCGTTCGTTCGTTCTTCGTTCTTCTTTCCTGGGCCTGGCCCTCCTCAACCCCCGGCGGTGGCGCTTCTTCCTGTCTCGCTTCCCGCGTTTGTGCGTGCGCCTTATGTTCCTGTTTGGCTTGTGGTGGCGGTTGGGCTGCTACTGGCGGCCCTGGGTTAGACCTGTGTGTAGCCGCGGCACGGGTGGGCGTTTCTCTTTTTTTTTCTGGGAAAGGGGGGGGCTTTTGGGTACGGGAGAGAGAGGGTCTCCCAGGTTATTGAGGTCCCGGATCGGTTGTGTGTGTGTGTGTGTGTCTCCATGGATGGTGCTTCTGGAACTCTGTGGCGTTTCCATCTTGGTTGCCATCCTGGTCTCCTCCAATTACCACGTCTTACCATTATCAGCCTTGATATTGTATGTAGAATATCCCCTGACTTGCTTCCCTATACTGTGCCTCATCATCTCTTAGGGTTACCCCCCGTTTGTCCCGTCTCCCAGCCATCGACAGCCCTGTTCACCCCCCGTGCTCTGCCCTGATGTGTATCTCTCTCCATCAGGTTCATCTTCGCTGTCTTGTTGCATCTCTCTCCCTCTCTCTCTCTCTCGCCCCTACTAAAACACACCACCCAAACACCAGCCCATCCTGCATCTCAAACACCTTTGACAGCCCTGTCTAGGCCTCCTGTCACATCGTCTGGTTTCTTGCCCCCCGGAACACGGTGGCGTTTCTCTCTTCTTTATCGGCTCGTTCTCTTCCTTGTTGCCAGGTCTAAATTCCCCGCCAGCATCATATATCGGTCGTTGCCCTGGATGTTGTACCACAAGCACTATTCTGTGTGATTTGCAGGCGTTCTCCAACTTCCCCTCTCGTCATGCCTCCCGTCTCCTCTTCGTTTTCTCTCCTACGGGGGTCCTCGCACCAAGAGCTCCCTCTCCTCCCCTTATACACACTCACCTCGTCCGCTCCGGATCTTCGGACACAAAATCCCCTGGAGAAACTGGCCATGTCTTCCCGTTTTGAGTCGTGTTAGCCTGTGTTTCGTGTCTCCATGATCCAGACTCTACTGTTGCGTGTGTTCTCTCTCCTTTCCCTTTTTTCAAGACACGGGCTGTCGGTAGTCTGATGGGACTCCACCTCCAAGATGCCGTATTCAGTCCAGAACACCCGTTTCGTTCTCTCTCGACTTACCTGTTCATTTGACTCCAACTCAAGCACGTATGTCACCTTTCTCTCTATATCCTCTTGTCGGCATGTTGTCCTTCTTCTGCCCTTCCATCGCTTGCTTGCTTTTTGTCCTGTCACCTGAGAACTGACCACAGATAAAAACATCCGCCGATGTACTAACGTTGCCCCATATCGGGCCATTTCCCAAGGGAGGCCCCCATCTGAATCACCTTTTTTTTCTCTGCTCGTCTCCCTTTTTCCTACCATCTGTTGAATAGAACAAAAGCAAGCAAAAAAGGAAAAAAACGGGGACATATATTCACGTACACCTTTTTCCTTCGCCGTGGCTGGGTGCATGTCTCGGCCCGGCTTCCCTCACCCTGCAAACCCGCCAGAGACATGCTACGCCTGAAAGAGCAATGCAGGAGCAGCAGAAGGGACCGGTGGAGTTGTCTTTTCTTCTTTTTTTCTCTATTCGTCCCGTTCTTCGGACTTACTCCCGGTTTGCAAAAAGGAAAAAAAAAAAAGAACTTCCCCCCCCCAAAGAAGAGTCTGTCGTTTGGGGAGTCGTACTGACCCAGCATATCCCGTCCAGCCTTAGGTCGTGGTCTCTTCTCGTTTTTCCCCGGACCTGTCGTGCCGTGCTTCAGACTCCGACACTGCTGTTCGGTGTGTCGCCTCCCACCCAGGATCCAGGAATCCATGGGCATCGAACAATGTTTGCATGGAGAGGTTCTCTTGCAGTTTGTCGTTGTACGTGGTCTCCCCCATCCCGGTCTGGCATACCGGACCCACGTCCCCGGGGCAGAGCAGCCACTCCTCCGGGCCCCATCTGTACTCTATCTTCTCTTCATGGGGCATTCAAAGAGTCCACGCGTAGTCCTCTTGTCCCCCCCAATGCTGCACTTCTCTGTGCCGTCTCGCGCACCGTATTCCCACGCACATGTCTCGGCCGCGCGATCCCGACACAGCCGTGCAAAGCCTTGTTCTGCAGCTGTTGTCGACCGTCCCGCCTCGACCACAAGGAAAAAACTCCAACAGACCAAGCCAAAGCCCGAAAACCCTCTCTCTCTCTCTTTTGATCTCTCAGCCCCGGCTCTGTCACAGACCCAGCCGAGTGGCTGAACCAGAACACTGTCTATCAAGAAGTGGAGAGAGAGATGCTGCACACCCATGCACGGGGGGGGGGGACTGCATGTCTCTGCTAAACTTCCCTCTCTCTGCTCGTCGAAGAGTCTTCATGCATGGCCAAGATTCGTTCGCAATCTTGCACCTGCATGCACCTCTCCGACGATCCTGCTCGTCCAATCTCGCGGTGTCCCAGCTAGTACCCATCTTCGTGCACTGTTGTCCGGTTCTCCCCGTCGTCGTCGGCGTCGTGGTGGTGATGTTCATCTCATCTCGCTTGTGCATGATTCCGACATGCATCGAACAGCCACACACCCACTCCACTCTCCTAACAACACCACATGATCAGTGTTCAGAGACCCTTCTGGTCTTTCCACACTCCTATAGGTACGGTCTCCCTCCGTCCTGGTGTCCCTCTCTCTCCTGCTCTCCCTTTGCCGGCCCGGCCGGCTCGCGGGGGATGCCTTCCCGTCCGCAGATGCCGTGGGCTGATCTTCTCTCACTCTTGCAGGGCCCTAATCTCCCGGGACAGCTTGGATTTCTGGTCCTCTCGTACGCAATCATCCCCTTGCCTCAATCTCACCTGCTGGTCAGGCCAAGAGGATCTTGAGCTAGCCATCTGTCCCAGTGCTTGATCTAACTTCTTAGACACTCGTCCTTACTCAACCCCCCTATGCTGATTTCACAGACATAGCAACCGGCACAGCAACGCCTGCACCCGTTCAGGGGGGCGTCTGCCCTCCTCGCTTTTTTCTGCTGTAGCTTACTCTCTTTCTCCGTGTTGATTGTTTGGTCTCGCAGTGTGACGCTCTATTCGACCAGGGCTCTCTAACTCCCTATTCGTTAACTTCTCTTCCTCTTCGTCTTCGCTCTCAGTACTGTGCAACACTTTCCCTGGCCCGGCCAGGCTCTGCCCGTAGCCCCTGTAGTCTCTGCACGTAAACACAAGCGCGTCGTCCCCCCTCCAGGATCTCCAGACTGTGGCTCTCTCCTCCTGGGGATGAAGCGAAGCTCACTGTCAACAACGCCGGTTTCCGTGGCAAGCTCGCCAACCCCGGCCGCTGTGTCTAGGCCACCCTGTCAGAACTACCCTGTACTCTCAATGACATCTCAGAAATGTATCTGTATCTGGAGATCAAGCTTATTGGGTGGGTTTGGGGTTCACTCCTGCGCTTGTTCTAAACACAGCGTGAGATATCCTAGGCTCTTCACGCCGCACCTGTTTATGTACGTAGATTGTCCGAAGATCAATATATTCCGCCCTGGTTCAGGAACCAGGTACTTGGTCAGAGCTGTTAACTAACCTACTACTACATTGTCCGTAGTTTTTCACCTTTCCGGTTGCTCAAAACTAGCTTTAACCAAAGCTTCCTCGTAGAGAGTCTCTAGCCCTAACCCTAAGACACACCATCGTGTTACATCACGTTCATATGACAAATTTTACGACAGTATTACGATAGTATGCGGACAGCATATATTGGCCTATATCACGTCTATTAAGCATTCCGCAATCAGACTCGCTCGGTATGCGCACATCTTGACCCGCCGTGCAATGTGTCCTCACATTTTGCATTCCGGCAGGTGCACATTTACAATATCTAAGGAGCACACATACGATGAGAGGACTTGAATACGCCTTACTAGGAACCGGCGTGCTGGCCGGATCCAGCCACGCCTTCATGTGCAGAGAGCCACTCAGTCCTCTACACCCAACCGCACCCCAGTGTCTTCCACCACTATCTAACAGCAGCTCGCCGGCATCAACCCTGGAGTCCCCATGGACACCGCGGATTCACTGCATCCGACCGCACGCTAAAGGCAATCGTGCGCCAGCTCCAGAGCTCTGCTTGTACCTCTCACCGACGTTCAACACCGGCACCGGCCTCGCGGTGTTCGCTGAGCCCGAGACGGCGTCCAGTCTGCGCAGCCGCGTCGAACGCACCCAAGCACACCCACTCCACAGGCCCTCCACCACATACACTATCACGCCGGTGCCGGTGAAGGGCCTCGGCGTCCGCGCCGCCCGCCGTATCCGCGCCGGCGAGACCATCATCGTCGACACACCTGTGCTGGTGGTTTCCCGCGCAGCAATGGAAGCTGTGCCATCGGAGCGGGGCCGCCGGGCCATCGTCGAGACTGCAGTAGGTGCGCTGCCCAAGGCTGCGCGTGACGCAGTGGCCGCGTTGGTCGGCGCCGGGGGAAAGGGCGCCGCCGATGGCGTGGGCGTGTATGACGCCATGTTGGCAAATGCGTGTGGGTTTGCCATGGCTGGGACGGGCGGGTTGCTGGGCGTGTTCCCGGAGATTGCGGTGAGACTTCCGTTTTTCCCCGGACATCATTATCAGATGTGGAGGGTTCAGTGCCGCCAGTACTAACACGACGATCGGGTCTCATGCAGCGGATCAATCATGACTGCCAGCCAAAGTAAGCCCTATGGAGCAATACGAGTGAGGATATGAATGGCGGCGATGGAGAGACGCTGACATCAGGACCCCTCAGTGCATTCTACCGGATCTCGTCGATATCAGTAGCTATGGAAGTCATAGCGTACCGAGACATTGAACTGGATGAGGAGATATCCATTAGCTGTGAGTTATGTCTGTTCCCGGTCCGATGCCAGACCCGGCCCGACCACACCAGCAGGCAGGCTTCCAACCAGCTAACGGACTTGTTCCCAAACCATAGATGCGTATCTCGGTATGCCGTCCACAATCCGGCAGGATTTTCTTCACTCAAACTGGGGGTTCACATGCACTTGTGCACTATGCACCCAGTCCGAGTCTGCAAGAGCCAAGTCAGATGCCCGGCGCCACCGACTGGCGAATATCCGCAAGAAATTCTCATCTACCACGGCCGGGCCGAACCTGGCAGCAGCACACAAGATGGTTGAGCTGGCCGAGGCCGAGGGGCTGTGGCCGGCGGCTGCCCGTGCACATGTCGATGTGGTACTTGCGTACGGACACACAGGGCAACACGACCGCGCGGCGGCGGAGTCCGAAGCCCGAAGGGTGGTGGAGAGGATGGCGGAGTTTTATGGCTCGGAGAGTGAAGCGTACCTCGCAGCAAGAGAAAGCGTTTGGCGGGCTGTTCGGGGGTAAGGGCCCGTGTCCTCTGGGAATACTGAAGGCTTCACTGAGTATTCAAACTTTTCGAAAGACCACGCATTTATATGCACCTATTCCCGAACAGGCCAAAAAGGTCGGTCCCTCATCGGTCCACTCCTCAGCTACATGCAGCCTATCGGAAGCCATACAGTATAGCTGTGCAGGATCTCATCTCACTAGGTGCGGTTTGGTTCAGACCCTTGGAGACGGGTTGGCGGGAATCAGGGCTAGGGGCTGTCGGATGGTGGGAATAATCCATGTGCTTGGACACTTCTAGCCGGATTTTGCCTGTGCATTGAGACGAGAGAAGCAATGTACCGAGTATGTTAGTCCTCTCCTCTTCGCTGCAGGTTCTTTTGGTTCCTGTATTTAACTCCAACGGACGGCACAATAAATATCAATATAAAGAGAGGGGAAGCTCAAAAGTTGCCGCGGGTGGCTTGGGTTGAATCTGCAAGGCGAGAGGGGGGGAACAGGAGCCCACCAAGATCCTGTACTGTCTGTTTTTTTGTCATCCTGGGTTGTGTTTGCCTTCTCGGTTGCAGGGGGTGTAAGCAGTGGAATCTGGACAATACGATACACTGGACCTTGGAAAGGGTGGAATCCGGGGAGGCGAAGCCAGGCATGGGTGAAGCCAGAAACAGAAGCTGTCGTTGCCATTTTTTATCTTAAATATGTTCACTGGGGACCTTGACCTTCTCGTCGGCTGTGATTTCGTCTTCTGAGCTGTTCGCTGGTAGTCTGTAAGTTTGCTCGAAATGCGAGTAGCGGAAGCTCACTAAACATTTCTGGCCCGTTTAGAGAGGCTTCCAGACTCTCTTTCAAGTGAACTGGGACTTCAGGGGGCTTGGGAATGGACTCGTTTAGGTAGGTTGTACTGTACGTGTACATCTGAAGCATCCCCACAAAACCCCGCCGCAGACCCGGAATGTTGTTGATTGGTGAATCCCGGACTGCCGAGACGAGGAATCTGAAGTCTCGGCGGTTATACCCAACCAGCCAAGCTGGTCGTGACTTCTTCCAAGCCGGGGTTCCACTAAGAACTCTCCGGTTCCCTCATCAGAAGCAGGTCACTTTCAAGGACGAACAAGGACACAAATCCGGATCACAGTCGATCAAGTTTTGAGGGAAGAGGGGATCGAGCCTCCATAACTCGATAGGGAAAGTCGTGACATGAGCTTCAGGATCAGGGAATAACTATCATATTACTAATATATCCGGACTTGATCGGTTTGAGATTCTAAAAGTTAAATGCGAATTTAGCTGAACGGAGCACTTACATGTACGAGCACACGTTGTATACCGAAAATGCCACAATTGAGGAGCCACCAAGAAGAGCATCAATAGTCGTCAACGCTAAAAAGCTTGTTGGAGTTCAGGTCACTCACTGAATTGTCGATTTCGGGGAAAGGAAGCCTGAGTTTAGTGGCCGTTGGCGTTCGTTTCCAGCACTGACGGGGGGGGGCATGTTTCTGGATCCATGGCATGGCAGGGAATCGATCATGGCGGGGTAGCAATGAGAAGAAGGGAGGCCCAAGTCAAGTATCCCGAACTCAAGAGAGGGCCGGCTGATATTGTTCCTTGCAGGAATGGCCATAAAGAGATGCGTTTCTGGTTGTTTTGAAGCGAAGCGGTCGTCCACACGTCGGGAACACTTCTACGGCGAAGAATAGAACAGCATCACAGTTAATTGGCAAGCTCCCGGAAAACATCAACGCATTAGTGGAAGGGGGTGGCGGCAAAAGATGACCCGACGACGAGCAGACGGGAAAGGGACCAGGTCTAGGTAGGTGGATAACAGAACGTGTGTTATGGGTGTAGCACTCTAGGGCGTGCGTAGTGGTGGCAGGGCAGGTCAACACAGCTGAATAGGGAGCACACCCAGAAACTCCAACAACAAGTTCGTCTTGATCCCGGCGGTGATTATACCCGTTCGAGTCGATAGGATTTGAGAAACCGAACTGCCACCACAGTGGCAGTGCAAGACGCAGGCAGGCGGCCGGCCAGCGTTGTGATGTGTGCCGGACAAAAGAAGCGCGGCAGATGAGAGAATCGTCGAGGAGGGGAATGCCCGATTATGACCATAGCAGGGTCAGCGTGACGGAATGCCAAGAGGGAAGAAAGTCAAACCTTCGGGTATCAAAAAGACCGGGCCGATATTCGGAATGGTGAGAGGAAAGGAAAAAGGAAAATCAGGATGTCAGTGGGAAACCCTCCCAGCCATTTGATTTTATTTTATTTTGTGCGCAAATAGTGCATTCCCTTTGAGGATACCTGCAGGTGGTTCGGAGAGGAAGGTACCACCCTCTTGACGCACCTGCAGCATCTGGATATGCTCGTCAGTAGGCAGGCAACAGACTATTGGAAGGAGCGCTTCCTCCCTCTCTCCTTCCGTCTCGCAACGTATCGATAAGCCAAGATTTTCCCGCTGGTGATATGTGATATCTGCATAACCTCTTTAGCTGAATATGGCTGCGTCGTTATCTCAACCCTTATAGCAAGGCGTTGGTGATGATCTCCTTTGTGCTGCATTTTCCGCCAAGCCAAGACTTTCCATTCCCTTCATCCCCCACCTCTGTGATGCCATTTTCGCACCAGTGGAGCAAGAAAGTGTGATATCGTGACCAGGACATGCGAGGAGATGCTGTTTAGGATCCAACACCAAACTGAGGGCTGCCGATCTATCATTCGCTGTACATATATGGCTAGGTGTGGCTGCTGTTCTCTTCCCTCACGGCCTCAGCTTATATGCACTTATCAAGACGTCCTTATCTCTTTCCAAGACATCAACTGCCCCAAGATAAAGAGGTCTCAGTATAGAAGAAAGAAAAAGGGTTAGGGTGTGTGAGGAAAGAAACCGAAAAAAAGGGATCTCATGGCCCACGATTTTGAGCCATGGCGACTAAGATTGAAAAAAAGTGGTCTCGTGAGGAGAAGAATGGAGGTGTGGTGCATGGCTGGAAAAGAGACTCTGGCTTTAGTCGGGGATATTTGGAAATGTTTGATGTCTAAAATGCTACTAAAGCGAGCCCTTCTTCAGCTTCGTGCCATCGTCGGGGTTGTGTCACTCACTGTCTGGATGTGCCGTATATTCGGTCACAGCTCACTTGCTTGACGACATTCCAGCGCGTGCTCGTCCCTGAAGATGCCAGAAAACGATCGGCATTCCGTCAACACACTACTGGCTTTCCCCTCTTGCACTCCAACCTCCGAATCATCTTCTGCTCTTCTTGCCAGCCAGCCTAAGCTATGGGCACAAAGTTGTACGTACTATTATCCTGTATCCATTCTCCTGCATGGCTTTCTGTATGTCTGTATGGAGCCCGCTACACCGTTATTGCCTTTCCCTCCCCTAAACCCTGCATGTGGATTTGGCTCCCTCTTCATTCTCCTTACTCATGATGAAGGAGTCAGGGTCCAACTTGGGGTGGTGGTGGAGATCGACTGAGAACAGAAATCACAACAGCAACGCAAGCAGAGCCGACGGGGGAACCCGACATCCATCGTCAGTTGGCTCCGTCGCCGTCTACATCTTGCTTTCCAGCTTCCCCTCACTTCGGCCACATCCTCAGGCATATCACCTAAATAGATATACAGGCCACGAGTCACCACTCACCACTCACCACCGAAAAAACCCTGGCAGGGTACAGATCGATAGCAAAGTATCTTATCGTATCAACCCTGCAGTACATCTTTACATCCCTGTTGTTCTGCACTTCTGTACGGCTTCTTTTGCACTTCTTCCTCTCCCCTCTCTTTTTTGTTATTCCCTGTATCCTGTCTCCACTCCCCCTCTAACCTGTTTCTGTGCTAAACCCCCACCCCGTCCATGTTCCGTTGTTCCTCTCTCCCCCTCTGCCGCCCAAACACTCTACAGTACACAACGGTTTGTCCTATCGGGGACTCTGGCCGTTCTTGTGTTCCTGGAAATGACTGTCGTCTGATGCGTACTGACGATGTACGGAATCTGGGTGTACATCCCCAGAACATCAGCTCGGCGTTTGCGTCTTTGCCTTCCTGGCCACAACCACGGCTTGCCAAAGCTGATCTCGGCGTATCTTCCTCGTATTCTGCTTTTCCCCCTCGTGTGTACCGCCTTGTACCCGTCACTCTTCTTGGTTTTTTCCTCTTGCGCCCAGCCTTGTTCTTCAGGTTTTAGGTTCGTGTCCAGAAAATAGCATTGAAGTAAAAGGGAAGATAATCATAGTCCGGTAAAGTCTTGGCTTGGCTGGGCCTTCCCTTTTTCCCTGTTGGTGATTCCTTCCTCTCTCTTTCTGGTGCTGACTGTGATTGTTGCTCTTTCTCTCGTCTCCTTTTTCTACTTTCTGCCTTTCCGTCTCCTCTTATCTTGATCTCTTTTTTTTTTCTTTTCCTCTTCTTCTTTTCCTCCTCTTTTCTCCTCTTCATCATCCACACACCTACTTCGGAGATTCGCCGTATCTCTGTCTCTCTTTCTCTCAATATCACACACTCTCTCTCTTTCTCTCTTGCTATCTGTGTACCCCTCATCAGATCACGCCCGTGCTCCTTTCTGAGACTCTTTGCTGTGTCTGTGTCTGTGTCTGTGTCTGTGACCCTCCATCTCTCTGATTCTCTCTCTTTGTGTGTGTGTGTGTGTGTGTGTGTGTGTGTGTGTGTGTGTGAGACACTTTCTCTTCTCTTTTTTGGCTCCAACTACCATCCTGCGCTCTCTTCGTTTCTCTGGCCGGCCCGCTGCAGCCTTCGTCCTCCTCCACTCACACCTGTTCTGGCTCTGCTGCCACTCCATCTAGCTCACTATCTCCCAGTCAACCCTTTCCTTTCTTACTGGCAACCCATCACGTCTCGGCTCTCTCACCGACCCTCACTCACTTCCTATTAATTTGGATCTGTCACCTGCAGCCGCCACTTTTACAGCCTGACCTCCGATTTCTTGCTCCCGATTCTCTCTGCATCTCTCCCTCCTATCCTCCTATAACTATCCCGGTCTTCCCCTCTTCTCCTCCAACCTTTGGTTGCTGTCCTTGTGGTCCTTCTTCTTCTTTGATCCTGTCAACAGATACTCGACTTTAGCTATAGCAGCTCGGTCCCCCTCGGTTTCTCTCTCACAATCGCCCATCATGACTATGACCACGTCTTTTTCCGCTCTTCTCGCGCCAGCACGGCCTGAGACCCTCACCGTTGAGGATTTCGAGACTGCTTCGATTCGCTCGGCCGCTCCTTCATACGGTAAGTTAGAGCCCTGATTTGTTTTCTGGGTGGCGTGGAGAGCCGCCTTATCCACATTATACCACCAGAGCGCAGACAAAAAAAAGTGTCACCCAAAAAATGCCACATTCACATGCTCCATCCCCCGCGTCTTATCAGCTCTATCAGTTTCCCCCTCCATGCAGTTATCGACATATTCCCGTACATGATAATTTCACCCTTCCAACTTGAAATCTTATCAGCCCATAATATCGTCATATCCTTCCAGTATTTCCGCTCATGACCCCAAACTTCCAAATCATCTATCTCTCACCATGAAAAGTACTTTGGTACTTGGTCGAAATAAGACCTGTAAATTTGACGACAACTAACACAAGATTTTGTCGCGTGCGCTGCTGTAGTTTCCGATGCGCCGTCATACCACTCTTCGTATGTCATCACCGAGACTCTCCCTGCCTATTTCCCGCGCGAGACTCCGGCGATCCGGCCGTCGCCCGCCACCGCCGCCGCCACCTCGTCTTCGGCCTCCCCCTCCGACCGCCCTGCTTCCCCGTCGGCCGGTCTGCCGCCCGTTGGTGCTCTCCCGCGCCCGATTCCCAACCTGAGTGCCTTCACCATTCCCACATGGTCGACCGTGAGCCCGAACGCTCGTCTCTACGACAGCGTAGCCCAACGCCGGGTCATGGCTGCCCGCAACCGGAGCGAGTCCGTGCGCCGTGTCATGCTGGAGAATATAATCGAGCAGGCTGACGAGGCCCCGGCCCGCCGCCCGCTCGAGGACCCGTTCCTGGTCGGAGAGCAGGCTGCTGCTCAGGCCCGTGCCCAGCGCTTGGCTCGGGAGACGCGGGAGGACGTGCTTGTCCGCGAGGACCGCCGCTGGGATTGCTTCCTGGGTATGTGCCTCAACACCTTGACTGAAAATCTGTTGATATTTAGTTACTGACCTGAACATTTGTGTTTTAGCTGAAATGCGCGACTGGGAAGAGCGTAAGCGTAACTGGAGCAAGTTCCGCCGTGAGGTCGAGGCCAACGGTGGCCGTCAGCGCAAGAGCCTGGCCAGACATCTGCGCAACCGTCTTTTCTAGTGCGTATCACGGTATAGCGTTGATGTCTGATGCCTCGTCTCGTTGTTAGTCCCGACTTCCTGTTTTTCATGTCGATCTCTTCTTCCTGAATCTTCTCCCTTCCCTCCCCCTTCCCCTCTCTACACACATGGTCTCAAATTGTAGCTTCATTTACGTGATAGCATTGGCCTTGGCTTTGCTGTTTTTCTCTGGTATCTTGTTCTTTCTGGTTGCACCACCTGGGCAAGGCATTTCACTCGGAGTCCTCCTTTTCTTTTTCTTCTTTTTTTTTTCCAAGGGCAAGTGAAGATGGGAGGTAAGTCCGCCCCCTCTTCTGCTTTTTCTTGTCGTAACGTTTCATGGTCGTCTGGGGTTTACGCTTTTTGGGGATTTTCTATCTGGGAGGCTCATGTCTTTTTCTCTGTTTCTTTGTTCCTTTCTTTGGTTATCCCACCTCTGGGGCGTCCTTTCCGTATACCGACAGTATTCCGAGAGAAGGATGGATGTTGGGGATGGCATACACAAAACACGGAGTGTGTGCATCGCAGTTGGGCAATCTTTGGGTATCGCAGTTGTGTGCAGCAGCAGCAATTTTGGGGATAACGAATGCATGGGAAATGCTTTCTTTTGGATGGGGTTTTAGGGGTACTCTTTCTTTGGTCTCTTTTCTTCTTGATATTCATAACCTGTGCGGGGTGCAGGATTTTACCTATCACACAACTCTTCCCCTTTCCTTCGATCTTAACTTGTATCTTTGCGTGTATCTCATATTGGCCCTAGTCGGCAGGTGAAGTTGGATACCAAGCAGGTGGTCCCTCAGTGACCTCTGGGCCTGGCCTTGAGCTTCTGACTGCCGTTTTCGTACGTGAGAATAAATTGAAAAAGAATTGAAACTTTGGAACTATCACACTTCGCTATGAATGCACGTCTCTAATCTATGCTCTTGCTTAGATCGACATACACCATAACATCTCACGGTATTTATTTACAGAGACTTTTTCACTTTTTGAACTTGTTATATGAGGAAATTCGAGACATGCGAGACAGAAACTACAGGAAAAGGCAAAAACAAAAGATATCACCCTCCTTCCTTTCTTACAATTCCTGGGTTGCGCGCGCTCGGGGCGTGGAGAGAACCGGCGGATATGCCATCACTGGTCCCATGCGCGCGGCAGATATAACCTTTCAAAAGAGCATAAAGAAAAAGAGAATATAGAAACCGCTGTTTCTGGGCTGCCCGTTGGGTGGACAGGTCGGAGTGAGTAGGTCTCGGAGGTCGGGGTGGATTTGCGAGAGGGAGAGAGAGAGGTCGTGAAGGTACCCAAAATTTTGGGGGTCGTCGGTGGTCGTGTCTAATTCGGTTGGATGACAGATCGGCATGTAGGCGAGAGAGAGAATGACAAGAGGAGGGAGAGAAGTCTATACGGCAGGGCGAGAGATCGGGCGGGGAGATAGAGAAGCGGAATATTCGAACAGAGATGGCCGGGTTGTTGTTTAGCCCTTGCTCTTGGTGTTGAGGATGAGGGCCACGATGAGACTAGAAAGAAAGGGCGAGTATTCCGAGTCAGCGCATGTCCCAAGACAGTCGAGAGAGCGAAAGAGATAGATGGAGATGCGTAACATACCCGTACAGGCCCAAGACCTCACCGAAAATGAGGATCAGGACCATGCCGACGAAGATGCGGGATTGCTGCATGTACGCGCGCACGCCCGCGTCGCCCACGATGCCGATGCAGTAGCCGGCCGCAAGACCGCTCAGACCGACCGACAGGCCACACGCAAGATGCATGAAGCCGCTGTTTGAAAACAATATGTGTTAGTATGTTGTCGATGTGGGTGGGATTGCGGGGCCATGTTCGGTTCCGTCCGGGGGAATACTGACGTGAATAGCGCGTAGCTGGACTGCGACGGCGGCGTCATGTCCTGGGCGATCAGCACGGAGATGACCAGCGAGTACACGGCGATGATACCGGCCATGACAACGGGGATAAGCGACTGCGAGGGTTGAGAGAAAAGGAGCTATGTCAGCACGAGATGTCACATAGTAGAATCCCTCCAGGCACCAGGATTATTATATATCGTTCCGGCGGAGCAGGTCCGCCCTCCGATGCGCATCGCAAGGGGTCCGTACCTTCATGATGAGGTCTGGCCGAAAGATACCAACACCGGCAATACCGATGCCGGACTTGGCGGTGCCGTATGCAGAGCCGATGCCTGTGGGTCACAAGTTAGCACGTGGTGGTCGAGGAATCGCGGTGTTATGTGTCGTTGGTTACGAGGGGGGGTTCGCGGGGGAAGGCGTCGGGTTCGGGGGTCGGTGGGTCCTACATCCGAAGATCATGGCTGCGGCAATTCCGCCCTGTGTAAAAGAGTATCATGTTAGTTGTTTCTTGTTGGTCGCGAAGACACAGGTTCGTTCAAGAGGAGGTCGAGGCGAGACGACAGCTAAGAGAGAGATAGTGCGGTTTTATACAAGCTTAACTCCAAGCTCCCTCCATCTCTACACAGCACAGCTCCGTTCTCGCCCACCTAGCTTCCGAACCCGGGTCTCCGTCCGAAGAACTCGTCCATCGATCTGCCGAAAGGCTTCTTACCATGCCCAAGAAGGGCGCAAACTTGGGTGCGAGCTCCGACTCGGCCATGGCGAGGGGACTAGCTGCACGGGGATAGATATCGAAGAGGCGAGTCGTCGAGACCGTATCCGAAAGACGGGGAGATGAGGCCGAAAACAAACAAGTAAACAAGCAAATAAAGAAACCCAAAAGTGGTGTGTCTCCCGAGACGGCTTTCTTCACACGGTCGTCGATGAAGAAAGGTGCGATGAGGACGGAGAGGGAGGAGATAGAGAGAAAAAAACGAGCGAAATACAGAAAAGCCTATGCAACAGAAAGCGAGCGAGCTTCAAACAAAAGCGCGATATATCGATTGACGGTTCTGCCGCTGTTACTCCGGCGGCTTCTGTGGCTGGCCGCGAAATGTGGCGCCGATGACTGAACAGCGCCTCGTTGCTTCCTTATCTGCAGAGTTCCCCCTGGGCTAGCAGCTTCAGTGGGCTTAGTGACTTTCCCGCGAGTTGTTTCAGGCCTCCAGCCGCTATTTCCTTAAGCTCTACAGGGAGCGATCCTCCTAAGCTACCGATCGCTATAGGGGGCCTGCAAGTGCCAGGCACTAACAGTGCTTCGCAAGCGGCCGAAGTATCCTAGCTGTACTGGGAACAGCGTTATCGCCCCCTCTCTGTACTTGGGAGAGACATCAGCGCTGTTAACAAAATAGCGTCGAGGTTTCGGCGCATGCAGCGCATCCAGCCAACAACATCGCTTAAATTCCGGCAACACTCGACAGGGGGTTTTTTTCTTCTCCACTAAAGCAAACACAGATTCCTCCTGCATCAACGCAACGACAGCCGACCATCACGAAAAGGAAGAAGAAAAAAACCAGCCAGCATATAGCCCAATCTAGAAACACCCATCATGCATGGCTATGGCGATTCCACGGCTCGTTGATTCTGAACGGCTTCATCTGTGAAATTTGCCCGGTTTTTCCTTCCTTGGTTTCTCCTGGTGTTCTTTCCAAGACTCTCTTCTTTTTTTTTCTGTTTTCCCCTCTTCACCTTTCGGTATAATCCTCTCGGGAATCTCCCCTTCCGTTTTTTTATCTTCCCTCTCTCTCCTTTTTGTCACCGACTCGTTCCTCCACCCCCCCCCGGTTTACCAGATTCACCACCTTCGTCCGTCGTTGTGGTTTCTTGTCCGTCGCGATAGCTCGAAGCTTGTCCAAGTCTCCCAGGGCCCCAGAGCGTGGGCCCTTCAATCTTGTCGATCGTCCTGCCTGCCCGTCAGTGATTGTGGACTGTTGATATTGGTGTCGTCGTGACTCTTGTGGTATGTTCGATGCTTGGGTGGTGGTGGTGGTGGCCCTGTCTTGATATTGTCTCGTCTGGTTCTTGCTCTCTCCCCTCCCCTCCCCTCCCCTCTCAGATGCCTCATGTTCAGTGTTGCTTTCACCTGTGGCTCTTCTAGAGTGCATATGAGACGTTTCTGGAGCATCTCTTTTTTCTCTGTCATCGCCCCCCATCACCTTCGTCCTCTGCGTCATTCTCACGATCCTTCCACCGTGGCTCTGCCTCCACTATCAAATCATCCTTGTGACCGATGCTGACCTTCCCACCCACTTCCAGACCTCATCTCGACCTACCACATCACGTCTTCGTTCCCCTCTTCTCGAGTCGGCTTCGTCTCCCCGTTCACCGTTCGATGCAGCATCTGCGCCATTTGACATGTAGCAGGTTGTCCCCGGTCATGATCTTGCATGTCTAATACTCCGTATTTTGTCACAATATTCTGTCTCTATCAGCGTCTTCTGGATCGTCGGTGATGCTTTGCATCTTTCGCCCCGTTCACGATTCATCGATATTATTTCACGTCAATCTGCTCCTCTCACGACCTCAGGTTACACCTGATGGTTCCCTCCGCTCTCCGCCTTAGACGACGACTTTAATCATGCCCTATCTCTCATGATCTTCACCTCTTCCGATTTTAATATCTCTCTACGAGCTTGATGAATACATAATAATACCGACTGCTTCTCAAATCTGTTTTCCTATCGCTTTCTCTCTCTAGACGGTCCCCATATCTATCACATCTTTTCACCTCTCTCTGGACCAGCTCCCCTAATCATTCTTGTGTCACACTACCGATTTATATATACTCTTTGCTCCCGACCCTCTCCATTCTGAGTCCCCTGTACTCCAACCTGCGGCATATATATCTCGCCAGGCTGCCTATATACTACTATCGTCTGACCAGTACGTTACTATCTTGTTGTTGGACTTCAGTACACTGTTTTGAACCTCTGAGCTCTTTTTCTTGCTTCTGTTTATGTGTCGATGAGGCCATAGGCCCCGAGGTCCCCTTCATTGTCACTTGATTGTTTGGAAGATCTTGCCTCACATCCACAACTCTAATGCCTCCACATACATTTGGCACATATTCTCTCTTGGTTCCTGTTATACATATATTTGGATTATCAGAACCTTGCCCCTTTTCTCTATACTGACTTTTACTCTTTGAATCTCTCTCCTCCAGATCATCTGTGTTACCAGCCATGGCTGACTACCAAGATAGAGGACCACCCCAGCCTGGAGGCGGCTCATCCCCGAACTACCAGCGCGACGCTGCCTTCTCGAGTATCTTTGGCGCGCCTCCTCCTGGACGGAGTCACACCATGACATCTGCCTCCCAACCGCCGTCCTTCATGCAGGCAGAAGACCGCCGCCCCCCTCCCCCGCCTCAAGTCATGCCTCAGCAAACTATGCAGGGTCACCAATCCATGAATGGCCAGCAATATCCCTACCGCCAGCAGTACGGTCACCGAGAGCCTCCTCCACAGCAGCAATACTACGAACGAGGACAACCCCCCGCACGCGGAGGATACCAGATTGAGCCTCGTGGTGGTGGCGGCGGTGGTGGAGGCTATGCCCAGGGCGGACAGCAACGCTCAGTCTCCGGAGGCTATCAAATGCCGCCACCTCCCCAGAATCAGTTCATGCAGCAACAACAACAATTGCGACGGCCCATGCCACAAGGCTACCCCCCACAGCAGAGATACGATCCCCGAGACGCGCCCCCTCCCCCTCAGGGTCCTCCTAGCCGAACCCCGGCCCAACGCTTCTACCAAGGTGGACCTCCCGTTGCCATGAACAACGATAACTACCGATCTCAGTCATTGGCCTCAGTCTCAAGACCACAGGTCTACCACCCACCTCCGAGCTCCTACCAACAACATTCCCCAAATCCCCAACCGAACAGACAAGGCCCTTCTTATAACCACAACTCGGCTCGCACCACCGCCCAGGGCCGTGTTGTTCCCGAACGCGGAGACGAGCGGTCAATGTCTATGACTGGCTATGCATCTCAAGACCGGGATGCCCACCAGACTATGAGCGGCCGTGTCATTCCTAACCGGAGAGTCGCTGCCGACATGAACCCTCCTCCGCCTGCTTCATCCAACGGCTATCAGTCTGGCTACCACCAGAACGGTTACGCCGCCCCCGGCTCCCAGACCAGAACCGCCAGCATGGCCTCGTCGGTTACTAACGATAGCCGGACCATGTCCATGGCTTCCAGTATCGCCCCCACTATTGTCGGCTCCGATAAGGACAGCCAGATAATTGCCGCAAACCGGTCATCGACTGCTAGCCGTCCTACGGATGGCAGCGAACGCCCCCCCACAGCCAAACTCCGCTCCCCGATAGTGTACCCAGCGCTTCTGTCCCGCGTGGCCGAGTGCTTCCGTCGCAAAATCCCGGTCGGCGACCGCATGAAGAACGGTCTGACATATAAGAACGCCTTTAGCGGTTCCGAGGCTGTCGATGTGCTCTCTTACATCATCCGCACAACGGACCGCAACCTCGCGCTCCTTCTCGGTCGTGCCCTTGACGCCCAGAAGTTCTTCCATGACGCCACATACGAGCACCGCTTGCGAGACTCCGCTGTGGAAGTTTACCAGTTCCGTGAGACCATGGTGGAAGAGCCCGAAGACAAGCCGTCGGTTAACGGCGTGTTTGTTCTACTGACGGAATGCTACTCTCCCACTTGCACCAAAGACCAATTGTGCTACTCTATTGCTTGCCCGCGACGGCTCGAACAAATGTCCCGGTTGAATCTGAAGATCCAGCCTGGTCTGAAGAAGGAGCAGGAAGCCACTGTTAACGAGGACGATGCCGACCAAACTGACGAGCAGAAGCTCTGGATCAACTCCGTGCCCCGGGAAATTGTCGACAGCGTTGATGAGAGAGAACGCAAGCGCCAGGAAGTGATTTCTGAAATCTGCTACACCGAGCGTGACTTTGTCAAGGACTTGGAGTATCTGCGAGACTTTTGGATTCTTCCTCTCCGGTCCAAGGGTTCTCCCATCCCGGCCGCCCGACGCGAAAAAGTGGTGCGCACAATTTTCAGCAATATCATCGATATTCCCAGCATCCACAGCGTCAGCTCTAAGTTCGCCAAGGCGTTGACCGATCGGCAGCAGAAGAGCCCGGTGGTGATGAACGTAGGCGATATCTTCCTGGAGTTTGTTCCTCAGTTCGAACCGTTCCTTGTCTACGGCTCTAGACAGATGGAGGGCAAGTTTGAGTTCGAGAACGAACGGTCGTTGAACCCACACTTCGCCAAGTTTGTCGATGACATCGAACGGCGAAAGGAGTCGCGCAAGCTCGAGCTCAACGGTTACCTAACAAAGCCGACCACGCGTCTAGCGCGTTATCCGTTATTGTTAGATAACGTGCTCAAGTTCACCGAGGGCGAGACCACCCGCGACAAAGAAGATATCCCCAAGGTGATGACGATGATCCGTGAGCTGCTGACCAAAGTCAACGCCGAGTCAGGCAAGGCTGAGAACCGCTTCAACCTGCGGCGCCTGCACGAACAGCTGCGATTCCGCCCCAATGAGAAGGTCGATCTGCGCCTGACGGAGGAAGGCCGTGAGTTGGTGTTCAAGTGCCAGCTGAAGAAGTCCCCGACGGATCCGTTGGAAATCACCGCGTTCTTGTTTGATCATGCCGTGCTGTTAGTTCGGATAAAACAGGTCGGCAAGACGGAGGAGTACAAGGCGTATCGACGGCCCATTCCGCTGGAGCTACTATCTATTCGTGAGATGGACGAGGTTATCCCCGATCAGGGCGCCGTCAAGCGCACCTCGTCCAGCTTGATCCCGTCGATTCGCACCACCACCAACGACTCTAAGAAGGGTGAAGGATGGCCGATCACATTCCGGCATCTGGGTAAGAATGGATACGAGCAGACATTGTATGCATCCAACCAGGCGGCGCGGAAGAAGTGGCTCGAGTTCATCGACAACGCGCAGCAACGGCTCCGATCCCGTGCCGACTTCTTCAACACGACATGCATCTCGAATAGCTTCTTCGTGTCTGGAAACCATGTCAACTGCGTTGCGCCATTTGATGGTGGCCGCAAGCTGGTGTACGGCACCGATAGCGGAATCTACGTCTCAGACCGCAAGAATAAGGATCAGCAGCCTAGACGGGTGATTGAAGCACAGAATGTCACGCAGATCGATGTCCTTGAGGAGTACCAGCTGCTCCTTGCTCTCTCCAACAAGACCATGCTGTCGTACAGCATGTTTGCCCTCGACCCGAACGAACCTGCACTGTCTCGACGTCCCAAGAAGATTCAGAGTCACTGCAATTTCTTCAAGGCGGGTATCTGCTTGGGCCGCCACCTGGTATGCTGCGTCAAGTCTTCGGCGCTCTCGACGACGATCAAGGTCTACGAACCCAACGACGCCATTTCGAAAGGGAAGAAGCAGAAGGGCCTGGGCAAGGTGTTTGGTGCTGGCCAGGACGAGTTGAAGCCGTTCAAGGAGTTCTACATCCCCACGGACTCGACGGGTGTTCACTTCCTGAAGACGAAGCTGTGTGTGGCGTGCATGCGCGGATTCGAGGTGGTGTCGCTCGAGACGCTGGAGACGCAATCGCTACTCGACCAGGCCGACACGTCGCTCGACTTCGTGGCCAGCAAAGAAGGCGCGCGTCCGATCCAGATCGAGCGGCTGAACGGCGAGTTCCTGCTCAACTACACCGAGTTCTCGTTTTTCGTCAACAAGCACGGATGGCGGGCGCGCCCCGAGTGGCGGATTGATTGGGAGGGCACGCCGCAGAGCTTCGCGCTCAGCTACCCGTGGATCCTGGCGTTTGAGCCGAGCTTCATTGAACTGCGCAACATTGAGAACGGCATGGTGCATATTGTGCCCCACAAGAACATTCGCATGTTGCACAGCAGTACTCATGAGGTCTGTACTACTCGTCACCAACCTTTCTACGCTTATGAACCCGCAACTAACTCTCCTCCTCTTTCAATCTAGATCTTGTTCGCTTACGAGGACGAACGCGGCTGCGACATTGTCGAGGCCCTGGATTTCTGGAAGAGCAACCGGCGGTCGGAGATCAACACCGGCATCTCGCAGAGCCAGACCACGCCACCGACGTCTGCCGGCTCCGGCTCCGGCCCGACAGCAGTGCCGCGACCGGGGGCGAACTACCTGTAATCTGGGGGTGTGTGTGCGATGGTGAGCTGTATTGGGTGTTTCGCTATGTTTGAGTGCGTTCGGGTTTCTTTTTTTCTGCGAAATGGTTTCTCGGGCAGCAAGGAGGGGTGGGGAGCAAAGGAAATGGGAAGGGAATTTTCTTTTTTTCTTTCTTACTACACCTCTCTTTTTCTTCCTTTTCTCGTTTCTGCGCGGCTCGGTTCAGCAACAATTTTTTATTCCTTATGAGCCTTTTTTCTTTTTTTTTCTTTTCGTTTTCGGATCTGGAGGTTTCAGATGCCCCCATCCACTGTCTTCCTTTTCTCCTTTGCCTTCCTCCTTTTTTGCGTTGGTTTGGTTTTTATCTTTTTTGTCACTTTCTCGTCCGTTTTCTATCTGTATGCCATTTCATATCTATTGTTATGTCGGTGCGAGCCTAATCTTCGGGATGCCAGATACCTGCCAACGTCTTCAGTGCGTGAAAATGGATTTTCATCAGCCCCGACGCCCGAATCCTAGTCGTGATACTTTGTGCATGGCGGTGATGTTGGGTGGCCCTTCGGGTTCTGTTTAGGGTTAATGCCCCACCTTAGACCCTGCACCAGGGTCCGCTTGCTGTTAGTAAACACGTGTGACATGCAGCGAAGCACTAACATGTGGCAATCCGACCAATCACAGCTTGCGAACCCCACGTTACTTCCGTTATCAACATGATCCTGATTTGATCACCGCCGTTGCCCTTCTTTTTTTTCCTCTTCTTCTTCCCCTTCCTTGATCCTTAGGTTTCCCGTATATTCACATTTCGCCTCCACTCTCCGCACTGTTTTACTCTGCTCGGATCTCTTTGGCTCATCGAGACTCGCCCTCGTCAATTGAATCTGCTGGTTGTCTTATCGATAACATCTTGAGTTTATCGATAAGCCAGCTGCTCGAAAACGTCCCCTCCAAAGCCCGGTTCAGGTTTGCGCCGGATCACCAGCTTGGCTCCCCGTCGTCACTTTTGGAATCCGCTCAACGACATCGTCAAGGACGATTAACATCCTCACCGGTTCACTTTCAAACTGTCACACCTCAATATTTCTTGAATATTACTTCTCGTCTACACCCTTAAACTCTTCCTTTCTTATCTATATCCCGTTTACTCCTCTTCTCCGTCCAGTGACTCCTCTTTCAGGTTCCGCTGCCCTTCTCAACCCCTCCTTCGGAGGTTCGGTACAACCAGTTCTCTTACGTTTCTGTACTTCCGTTTTGCCGGGATCCCATTCGTGGCAGTGTATCCATGGAAGCACCAATCAAGCTCGTCAACCGCGTCGGCGGTAGCAAAAGTCTGTTTGTGTCGTCACAGGCCGACAGTTCGGTCGCCTGGCAGCTGCTGGATGACGAGGCGATCAGCCGTGCTGTTGCTGGCAACAAGCTGATATTCATATGCATCGGCTACAATGCCTGTCACTGTAGGTTCTTCTCTTGGGAGAGATGTTTGGAGTGAAGGCGCCACTTTCTTCTAGTAGCTAACCTCCTAGCCTGTCTAATCCGTGTTTAGACTCGAGACTGATGACCTCCGAGACTGTGGTGCATCCCGATTGCGCCCAGATGTTGAACGACACCTTCGTCCCGGTTCTCATCGATCGCGAAGAACGGCCTGATCTCGATACTATCTACATGAACTACGTTGAGGCGGTGCACTTCGCCGGAGGATGGCCCCTGAACATCTTCCTTACTCCCGACCTGCATCCCGTCTTTGGTGGCACATACTGGCCGGCTCCGGGTGGGTCGAGGCATGCGTCAAGAAGTGCCGAGGCCGACGGACCCGCCGATTTTCTGTCGATTCTCCGCATGATGAAGAAGTTCTGGGAGGAGCAGGGTGATCGGTGCCGGCGCGAGGCGCAGACTAACGTTGGTCTCCTGCTTGACTATGCTGCTGAGGGTGTCCTTGGACCCCAGTCGCATATCCCTTCGCAGGGACTCGTCAACGGAGGTGCTTCCGGGCTGCCCACTCCTACCGCTACTACCACCGCCACTGCATCGAGTGCTCCGACGGATCCCGTCAGCGCCGAAGTCATCAACGCAGCGTCGGCTACCGATATTGCCGCCAGTGAGCTCGACCTTGACCAGCTTGAGATCGCGTGGAGCCGCATCATGCAGGCGTATGACCTCCAGAACAAGGGTTTTGGAACTGCCCCGAAGCACATCATGTCGTCGCGCTTGTCCTTCTTGCTCAGCCTTAACCACTATCCCCAACCGGTGAAAGATGTCGTCGGTGAGTATGAGTGCGCCCAGGCCAAGAGCACCGCGGTGGCTACACTCGAGACTATCTCCAAGTCCAGTCTGCACGACCACATTGGTGGAGGTTATTTCCGGTGTTCCGTGACCCCCGACTGGAGCCTCCCGAACTTTGAGAAGCTTGTTGGTGAGAACGCCGTTCTTCTGCAGGTGTTTGTTGATGCTTGGCTAGATGCGGTCAAAGATGAGAAATCCGACTTCTACGACGACGTTATCAGCCTTGCCGATTACCTTTCGAGTGCCCCGATTGCCCTTCCGGATGGTGGCTTTGCTTCCAGTGAGGCTGCCGACTCGCCGTACAGCCGGGCCGATCCGGGAGAGCTCGGCCAGGGCGCGTACTACCTGTGGACACGGCGTCAACTCAACACCATTTTGGGCGACGGCATGATTTCTGAGGTTGCGGCTGCCTACTGGAACATCACCGAGCACGGCGACATTCCCGCTGAAAACGACCCGTTTGACGAGTTTATCAACCGCAATGTGCTTCGTGTCGTGATGAATCGGGAAGCCCTGGGCCGCAAGTTCACCACCCCGGTGGCCACCGTCGACGAGATGCTGAAGGAGGCGAAGGAGAAGCTGAAGGCAAGCCGCGAACGCGAGGCGTTTCGGCCGGCCGTTGACGAGAAAGTAGTCACGGGCTGGAACGGTCTCGTGATCGGTGCACTTGCCCGCGCTGGTGCTGCTGTTGCATATGTCGATGCGCAGAAGGGCGCGGAGTACCTGACTACGGCCATCCGTGGTGCCGAGTTCCTGCAGAAGCAGCTGTGGGATGGTGAGAAGAAGCGGCTATATCGCATCTGGAGAGATGGCGAGAAGGGGTCGGTGGAGGCGTTTGCAGATGACTATGCCTATGTCATTTCGGGGCTTCTGGAGCTGTACAATGCCACTGCAGACGAGAAGTGGACGGCATGGGCAAAGGAACTTCAAGGCAAGAAACATCCCATCTCATCTCCGTTCCACCTAGTCTCTCTTTTTACTAACTAAACGTTCTTTTCTCCCTACAGAGGTTCAACTTAGCCTTTTCTACGATGCCAACTCGGACTCCCGCGCCGCTTTCTTCTCGACTACTATTGATGCAAAGTACACAATCCTGCGTCTCAAGGTCGGCATGGACGGTGCCCTCCCGTCCACAAACTCGGTCTCGGCTCGCAACCTGTTCCTCCTCGGCCTACTGTACCCCGACGCACCCCGTTACACCGCCCTGGCGCGCGCCACTGTGGAGGCCTTTGAGCCCGAGCTGCTGCATTTCCCGTGGCTCTTCCCCGGTCTTCTTGGAGGCATCGCAGCCTCCCGGCTCGGCGGTCAGACCACCGTCGTGGTCGACGCCGGCGCCGAGGGATCGCCTGCGGCGGATGTTGCCGATGCCCTAAAGACCCTGCGGATGTCCCCGCGCGCACTCCCGTCGGCGATTATCGTGTCCCGCGAAGACTCGAAGCTTGTCACGCCCGAGGCGGCAAAGCCGATCATCGATGCCCAGGCGGCGGACGCCGAGGCGGTGGCGGCGGCCGCCGCCGCCGCCGAACCTGCACCGGCGATTGTGGTCGATCTGCCCAAGGAAGCTGAAGCCAAGGAGACGGCTTAGGAGGTCGATGTCCGTGTTCACCCCCTGCGTCAGGCGGGTCTTTAGACTTCGGGCTTTCTGGTTTGTCGGTATCATTCGGGGGGAGGCAGCTCGGAAGATTCACTGGTATTGGGGTCGGAAGGGTGGGGAAGGTCTGGTTTTCTTATATTTCGGGTTTTTCATGCTGGGCTGGTCAGAGGGACGTACGTGCGTATCTTTCTAGGGAGCGGGTGGGCTATTACTTACGGGTGGCGTTTTTCTGCTCATCTTACACTTTTTCTTTTGTAGGATATCAGAGTTTTTATTCAGTTGTCTCCTATTGAATAGATTTACCTATCACTTGCTCAGCCTTGTGTTGTACTCTTCAGAGATCTTCAGATTCAGCATGGTTCAATGCACGGACTGGGGCGAGGCATACTGGAAGATACTGTTTTTATGAGATGGATATATGTATAAAGCAAGAATACTGGGGGGGGCATCATCCGGCATCGTTACAGACAGAAAAAAGAGGGGGGAAATCAAGAGAGAGAACTTTGGGGACACGGAGAGGGAAATATAGAAAACACACAGGCCACCGGGGGGGGATGAAGAATCCAAAAAGAAATCAAGACACCGTGAGTAATATATGTCTTTTCTACCAGCAGAACGAAACGGAAAAGCCCCCCAACGAGACGCCGTTTGGCGGATGCTTCGATGGCTATGAACACACAAAGAGAAAAGAAAAAGGAACAGGGTAGGTATAGAGACAGTGATGTCCCGGGGGGAACTTGGTTTTGATGAATTCAAGAGGAAAAGGGTAGACAACCACCACCACCACCACCACAAGAGAACGAAGAAGCGAAAGACGACGGGGCGGCCGTTACGCCCCCGGCCGGGGACTGTTCGTCACACTTGCCCCGCCCTTCCGGTTCATCAGTCCGCTAAAGAAGGCCTGCATATGCTCGAAATTCTGCGGACTCGCCAGCGGCGGCGAGTCGCCCGGCGGGGTGGTCGGGTCCCCGGCGCCGCTGCTGCTGCCGCCGCCGCCGCCGCCGCCGCTACCCGTGCTGATAGCGCTGCCCGCGAACGTCTGGCGGTCCTTCAGCCGCCGCAGCATGTCGTCGGCGTCGACCTGGATGCCGCCCATGTTGAACTGCACGGGGCCGATGTGGTCCTGCACGTCGATCTCCAGCTGGCGCGCGGCGTCGTCGTCGCCCGTGCGCCGCATGCGCGCCGCGCTGGCCTTCTCGGCCGCCGCCTTGACCCGCAGGCCCTCCAGCACCTTCGTCTGCTCGTCGAGGAACAGCTGCGTCTCCTGCGAGAACACCTCCAGCACCGTCGCGTCGGCCGCCGGCCCGGGGATGTGCAGCCCGCCCGTGCTCGCGTCCGGCACCCACTCCTCGTACATCGCCAGCGCGGACGGCCCGCTGCCGGCTGTCAGAGACGCGGGGCCGCCGTCGGTGTCGCCGTTGGTTGGCGAGAACGACCCCGGCGACCCCGACGATGCCGGGGCCAGGGCCGGCCACTCCTGCTGGATATCTTCCGCCCAGCCCGAGCTGACGGTCTCGGCGTCGAAGCCGTCGCGCAGCACGCGGATCTTGCCCCACGAGTCCCAGTTCGGTGGGACGAGGATCTTGTCGCGGTCGATCGTGTTCGGCTTCATCGGCTGGCGCTTAAGCAGCGATGTGATGCCGAGGCTGGAGTGTACCAGTGATGGCAACGAGGATGGGATGCCGGGGCAGGTGTAGATGAGGGATCCGCCGTCTGTAGTGTGCGGTGGGGGGGTTAGTCACGTCCAGTCGGTAAGTTGCTTGAGAGGAAGAAGAAACTCACGTCGTAGCAGGACGGTGCGGAGGTATTGTAGAATCTGGTCGAAGTCGGCTTCTTTCCACCCTTGGTTCTTTTCCAGAAGCTCCATCTTTCCAGCCTAGAGACGATTCCAAGGAGTGTTAGCTTTGGCGATCAGTATCTGTAGAACATCAGTCTTGCAGCTTGAGGCACGAACATTCTGGCACACCACACACAGCGGCAGTCCCAAGGCATCCTCCCATTCTCCCGGACCTAGTGGCAACGCAGTGTCGGCGTCACCACTACCTGTATTACTCGTTCCATCGAGGTTCGTAGAGCCGCCTCCCCGTCCGCGATCGCGCCACGAAAGCATCACCTCTTCCATGGTATCTACACAACTCGAGCTGAGCGACCTTAGAATGACTCTCAGCATGAGGATCCATTCTCTTAGCTGCCGCAGCCACAAATGCGGTTGTGACCAGTCCAGGAGGACCACTATGATGGTGTTTGGTATCGATTCCGGCGTGAGCAAGGGTTTTACGAGCGACGTAAAGGAGGGAGAGGGTGTCGAGAGCATGTAGAGAGAGATTCGGGCAATGGTATCTGCAGAGCCGAAAGAGTCAGTTCGATGATCATCCAGAGGAACGAGAAAACCGCGCAGTTGAAGTTTATTGCTATCGACAGCGTTCCGGGGGTCCCCCGTGGGGAAGGGTTCGCCAAACCTTCTTGATCGGCGTCAAGGACATCGTAATAAGTGTAGCCGAGGGCAAAGCTGTTTGCGATCGGCGGCGCGTTGCCGTTCTGACGGTCCAGCGTCAACCGTTTGTCTCCATCTGCTAAACTATCGAGAAACTCGCGTTGTGTCTCTGGTGTGCCTCCTGCAGCAGATTCCAAGAGCTGAAGGTTAGCAAGAACACAAGAAACCAGGCTGCGTGAGCCCAGGGATGGGCGATGGAGTGCGCGCTTGCGCGCAACCCGAACGAGGGGAGGAGATCACAAAGAAGAGAGATTTTGGCGTACCTAGAACGAGGAGGTTCTTATCTGGCAGCTTCTTCCCACTCGCCACGGTCTCGAGAATCGAACTCCACAAGTTCTTCTTCTGTTCGACGTTGCGCCCTTCCGATCCTCCAGATCCGATGGTGTAGGTCGACACGCGATTCGCGCTGGCAGTCATGGCGAACAGAAATCGGGCCGGGCAGCAGCTCTGCCGCGGACCAGCGTGAGTATATGAGAGGAGGTCGAGAGGGGGTATTCGCTACAGCCAGATAGACCGGGTACGGAAGTTGGAGACGGAAGTCGGAGGCTGGAGTCGTTAACTGTTCCGCGCGGAAAGACACGGAGCACCGGAGAATCACACGTTGTTCGGATGAGGAGAAGCCAGTCGCCACGTCTTTGTTCAAGCTTCCGATGCAAAGGGGGACGGACACGTTTTAAGGAGGGGATATCAACATGAAAAGAAAAGAAAGAGAGTAGAAATAAAAGCAATCACAAGGCTTGACTCAAGCTATCTGGACATGATTGTAGGGAGAATCGGGCAGAATTGCGGTGGCTCCAAAACACGTCTGACGTGAAGGTTCCAAGCCGCCCTAGCAAAAGAGAGCGAAAAGGGCAAGATACTTCAGTTGTATATTTGCACCAAGCCGGGATTGATTCAAACGAGACAGAATTCGGAAAAGCAGGTTCAGGTTCGTAATGCAGCATTGGAGAGAAAAGAAAGTATTCTCACAGCTTTTTTCGCGGCGTTTGTTTGAACCCCCTTTCCCCAGTATAAAATCAAGCGCAGCTCTGTATAACTTCTTACGGTTATGTGCATTTTTATGTGCATAACGAGGCGTCCGCGTTTACATTAGCCGCGACTTGAGGGATTCGGGGATTTTTCCCATATCACGTGGATACGTAGAAACTGGCGACGAGACCCTAACCCTAGCCGTCAAGCTTGTGCACGGGCCATCGCATCAACGTCAATCGGACAAAATGTTCCAAGAACCACAACCAAGTCGTTTGTCACGAATTTCCAACTTTCTCAGATCTGATCTTCGGGGTTCTTCGGTCCAAAGCCAGAATGAATCAGATTCGAGCCATCCAGGCTCTCAACAAGCGTGAGCTTGAGAACGGCATGTGAGTGCAGTCCCCAATGTGGCTCTTTTTGTTGCTAGCTGGGTTCTAACACCCGCACCCTGCAATTCACAGATCCCCCGAAGCCTCCTGGCACACCGACTACCGCGACACGGCTTTCGTCTACTTCGGCGGCCTCCCCTTCGAGCTCTCCGAGGGCGACGTGATCACCATCTTCTCGCAGTTCGGCGAGCCCGTGTTCCTCAAGCTCGCGCGCGACAAGGAAACCGGCAAGTCGCGCGGCTTCGGCTGGCTCAAGTACGAGGACCAGCGCAGCACCGACCTGGCCGTCGACAACCTCAGCGGCGCGACCATCGCGGGTCGCATGATCTCCGTTGACCATGCGCGCTTCAAGGCCCACGACGACGACGATCCGGAGGAGGGCAAGGTCGACTGGGCGTCGATGATGAAGCGCGAGGGCAAAGCCGTAGACGATGACGATGAGGATGAGGACGAGGAGGACGGCCAGGCGCCGCGCGAACTGCTTCCCGAAGAGCAGGAGCTGGCGCGCCTGATCCGCGACCACGACGACGATGACCCGATGAAGTCCTTCCTGATCGAGGAGAAACGCGCCGAAGTCACCGAGGCCCTCGCCCGCCGCGCCGCAGACACCAGCGCCCGCAAATCCCGCTCGCACCGCCCACACCACCACCGATCCCACCGCTCGCACCGCGTAAAAGGCTCGCCCGAACCCGCGTCAGGCGACGAGGACCGATCCCACCGGCGCCGGCGCCACCACCACCACCGCTCGTCGAAACGCGATGAGTCCCCCGCGGACGTCGAGATGCGCGATGGCGGCGATGAGAGCCGGAGTGGGCGCCGGAGCCGCCACCATAGCGAGCGACCGCCGCCGCGGACCCGGAGTCGAGAGGACTCGCACCGCAGCTCCGGTCGCCACCGCGACGCTGACGAGGACCGCCGGGATCGGCGGAGGTCGAGTAAGGAGCGCGAGCGGAATCGCGACAGCGAGGCGGGTGGTCGGAGCCGGTCACCCAAGCGAACCAGATGAAATTCGTTTTTGAACACGCGATTGCATTTTTTGGGTTTCAAAAGGAATGCAAAAAAAAAAAAGAATCTACAGGTATATTCCGCTGATGAACGATACAACACAAAATGAAGGACAAAAGTTCTCGCTGAGGGGAGCGAAAGCAAAAAAAAAAACCAGTCTCTCCAACATACAACTCCCGATTCAGATTGGAACCAAAACGATCCCCAATGCAATAATTCGTCAAGTCTCCCAAAAATGAACCCAAGTCGAGCGTCCGCTAGCAACACACCCCAAATCCCAACAACACCGAAGAAATCAGAACAAGGCTTGATGAAGCAATGGGGAAAAAACGAAGGAGGAAACGCCCGGAACCCTAGTTGGCCCAGCAGCTCATATACCTTATCCCCACAAACGGGGTCATCTACTCAGTCATGAAGAGGGGTGGAAAGAAAAAGAAAGAGGGGAAGATAGGAGAAAATGGGAGAAAATGGCTAAAACGCAATGAAACTTTCATGAGGCATATCACTACGCGGCAGACCCGATGTACCGCTTCCAACTATCCCGAACACACACACGGCGTCCGTTCTCCTCGGTTACAATGGTGAACTTCTCCCACCGGGCATCCTGGCCGGCGCCAACGACGACCAGGTTGGTCTCGTTGAGCCAGCCGATCATGCCCTTCTGCGGGCGGGTGTTGCTGGCGGTGGCATGGGCCGTGAGCGGCAGGCCGCCGATGGTCGCTTCGTCGCCGGCCTCGAACGACGCCGACGTGAACGAGTAAACATCGGAGAACATGCGTGGCATAAGCGGCAGTCGGCCAAGAATGCCCCATCGGCCACGGCCCTCGCCATCGCCGGCCCCGGGGAGGATCGAGCTGTTGCCGGATGACGTGCCGGCCGGTTGTCTCTTAGCGGGTTTGGTAGGGTGCGGCACGTCGAAGATGTGCAGCGTCGCCTTGTCCGACGTGCAGGCGAGCAGCGTGCCCGAGGGACTAAAGGCGATGGAGAAGATTCTGGCGGGGTCGATGCCGCGGCGCAGCTCGGCGAGCTTTGCGCAACTGCTGGTGGCATATACGCGGATCAACGTGCCCTATTTGCATGTACATTTATCAGCATACCTATGGGTAGACGAGACCAAAAAAGAAAACAAGCAGGTTCATAACATACAGTATCACTGGCGCTCGCCAGAAGCTCTCCGTCCGGGCTGATGACCACAGTTCGCAGGGCGGTAGAGTGAGCGGGGATGATGCTGACATTACCGGTGGCAATCTCCACAAGCTGGATATGGCCAACAGTACGTCCGGGGAAGGCAATGTAGCGGTCGGAGAGCGAGCAGATGCCGAGCGGGTTGTCCGAGGTCTCGTACACAGCACGCAGGTTTGCCGGCTTTTCAAAGGTGTACATCCGCACGCTGTTGTGCAGGACCACCACAATGAAGTTGCGGGTGAGCTGGACTCCGCGGATTGTGCTGAGGGCAGAGATCTCAAGAGCGACTTTCCCACGCATGTCGTCCCAGATGATTACCTTTGAAGGGTTGTCATTTAGTACAGGAAGCCGCATGTGGACATGGTCATGTGTGAGCATACCTTGTTGGTGGAAAACTTCGGTTGACGACCCCCGCCAACAAGGCCGAGGTAGTTCGCATTGCCCATCATCTGCACCATGCCGATACCGGCATTGAAGTCTGGAGAGGAAGAGAGGCCTGGTCAGTGGCTGATGCATACAGCTCAGTGGGGCAGGGAGCAGCAGATGTGTGAATCTGAGAGGCCCAAAGGCAAAAGTAGAGATAGGAAGATCAACATCATACCCCGTGAACCCTTCAACAGACATGTTTTGGCATGGAACACTATATCGTGAAAGAGCTATTAGTCGCTATACCCAAGCCCCAAGGTCCAGACCCCAGATATCCGGGGTAACCCTAAACTCACCACACAACCCTGTGTTGAGACCAACAGCAAAGCACGTTGTGTCACTGTTAAATGAGATTGAGAGAACCTCAGTGTTGCTGGGAGACTCTATGTTTGGTCTAGTATTCATAGTGGCAAATGGGGAGTCTACACGAGACCAGGACTTTGGGAGGGCAAGAGAGGAGGACGAGGGAAAAAAGAGGTAGAAGAATAATGGAAGAGAGGGAGAGAAAAAGATATAAAGGGGAGGAAAATAAGAAATAAAAATCAGAAAAATCACCAGAACGGCTCTATAGCCAAAGCTTCACCAAGTCATATTGGGTGAACGATAAGAAATGAAGAGAGAGCTCCAATAACAAAAGTTGTTGATATCAAGGAATCGAAAGCAGCTCTTTAAACAAAACGATAGAGCACTGCCTAGGCATAAACGAAAGAGCTATGGCAAACAGCCCAGCCAAACAGGATGTTTCAGTGGTTCCCAAGACCTGGAATAGAAAAGCTGATGCTATATGTATAGTAAATAGACCTTGAAAACAAACAAAAGAGTGGATTTGTTTCCCAGAGCTCAAGATACTTGGAAACTTAATGATGATGCTATTGTTAAGGAAAAGAAGCACGAAGCAGGTGACAAGAAGTTGGATCATGATCCTGTACAGTTGACCGAACAGTCCTCCCACTGTCTTACGCACAGTGTGCGGCTGAGTCATCCGGCACTTTGGTCAGGGGTTGGCCCTGCGATCTGCCATTTTTTAGCCGAGAAACACGCCTTTCCCATCCTAGCCTAGCGGCTCAAGCTTGGGGAAAGGAGAGAGGCCTGACCCCTGAGAAGCGAAAGCGTGCGATACGAAGGTACTTGCTGCCACGCAGAAGATGGACGCTTTTGCCAGCCAAGCCCCATGTACCTCTTTAACTATCTGTCCGCCCCTTCTGGCTGCTTTTTCCCCCCTGGGTTCGTGGGATGGGAGAAATTGGCCTTCCGCCCTCTGTCTCTCTTTTTTTCTCGTGGTGATCTTCCACCTCCTTTTTAGCCACTGTCGGTGTGCTTCCTCCCCTATTGAAATTTGACATCCTCAATTCAACCCCCGGGACGTTGTTTCAACCTCCTTCTTCTTCCTTTTCCCTTTTCTTTTTTTCTCTTCCTTTTCTTATTCTTTTTTTTTCGTTTTGTGTCTCTTCCCATCTGTGGATTTTTCATTTTCATCTTCATCCGTTCTCAATATATCCATCTGTTCGACCAACCTTATACATAAAGCCAGTTCTTCCTGTGCTTGACCCTCGTTAGTTTTCCCGGCCGTGTTGAGCTCCTCATGTCAACAGCCAACGTGTGTTTCTGCTCCCCTCAATTCCCCCCCTCGTTTGTCTGATTGATTCACATCCCCCAATTTCCGTGACATCTTGTTCGATCGATCTTGATGTCGAGGGGTGTTGTCTTCTTTCTTCTGCACACATGAGCAAAACCTCGGGTTGGAAAGCGATGGTCCATCGTGTGCCACCCCTGAATCGTTGATTTCGAGTGTTGTGTCAGGGGGATCTTGGCTTCACTTCAACCACCATGATCTTGACCTCATATGTTTGTCCGTCATGGGTGTTCTTCTACTAACCACTCGTCCGTTGCTTCCCCTGAGTTTAGAGAATGATTCGCAGAAAGAAGAACGTGAAGAAGGGCATCCAGTTTTGCCTGATGGTGTGTGGCGCATCAGGAACTGGTAAGTGAACCAACCGACTTCGGCAATACGAGATCTCGACCGTCGATTCGCAATCATTGCGGTGAACGCTCCACTAACAGGCCACGCTACCTCTTTTCCTCTCCAGGCCGGACAACCTTCGTCAACACTCTCTGTGGCCAGACTGTGTTGGGACATCAGGACTCTGACGACCCGAGCAGTGCGTACATGGAGGAGGGTATCAAGATCAAGCCTGTTAATGTTGGTATGTAGCAACCAGAACATCGGCGTCTCTTTTCTTTCCATGCCGCCTTCTAACCTTTCCTCTCCTTTTTTCCTCTCCAGAGCTTGAACTTGATGACGAAGGCACCCGTATCTCCCTGACCATTGTCGATACCCCTGGTTTTGGCGACCAGATCGATAACGAGGCCTGCTTCTCCGAAATTGTCGGCTTCCTCGAGAGACAATACGACTACATTCTGGCCGAGGAGTCCCGTATCAAGCGTAACCCCCGCTTCCGGGACAACCGTGTTCATGCCATGCTCTACTTCATCACCCCGACCGGCCACGGGTATGTTTTCTCCCTCTTTTCTCTCCGTACCACCAAAATCATGTGACACAGTCCTATTCGTTTTTTTTTTACTGACCCCTTGCCTTCACCCCCACTCTGCAGTCTCCGGGAGCTTGATATCGAACTGATGAGACGCCTGGCCCCCCGTGTCAACGTCATTCCCGTCATCGGCCGTGCCGACTCGCTCACCCCCGCTGAGCTTGCCGAGTCCAAGAAGCTGGTCATGGAGGATATTGAGCACTACCGTATCCCCGTGTACAACTTTCCCTACGATATTGAGGAGGACGATGAGGACACCGTCGAGGAGAACGCCGAGCTCCGCGGTCTCATGCCGTTTGCCATTGTCGGCTCTGAGGACATAGTCGAGATCGGAGGCCGCAAGGTTCGCGCGCGGCAGTACCCGTGGGGTGTTGTCGAGGTTGACAACCCGCGCCACTCCGATTTCCTGGCCATCCGCTCGGCCCTGCTGCACAGCCATCTTGCCGACCTGAAGGAAATCACCGACGACTTCCTGTACGAGAACTACCGTACCGAGAAGCTCAGCAAGAGTGTTGAGGGCGGTGCGGGAGCGTACGTTATCACTCTTTCCCCCCATTGCTTTCCATTCTGTTGTATTATCCGTTCGCTTGCAGTCATCATGCTAACCCACCATCTCTCCCCCTTTCAGTGACTCGTCAATGAACCCTGAGGATCTCGCTTCGCAGTCCGTGCGTCTCAAGGAGGAACAGCTCCGCCGCGAGGAGGAGAAGCTTCGTGAGATCGAGGAGAAGGTCCAGCGTGAAATTAACGAGAAGCGCCAGGAACTTCTTGCCAGAGAGTCTCAGCTGCGCGAGATAGAGGATCGCATGCGCCGCGAGGCTACCGCTATCGCCGCCGCCAATGCGGCTGCCAACGAAGCCAACCACAACGACGGCAACTAAGTTTATCTTACGTGACAATGTCAGCAAGCTTGCTTTTTTCTCCTTCCTCCTTTTTTCGTTGTTTTTTATCACTCTGGACTCGGTTGTGTTTTACCCCTTCTTATTACCCAGATTATTTTTTTTTTCTTATTTTCAACTCCCCCTTTTCGTTTAAGAGAGTACGCAGACGGTGCGGGAACAGGGAAACGGATGGTTTCTTTCTCTCTCGTGTGTGATATAATAGGCATGGAAAAGAAGAAAATAATGTCGATTAACTGCATTTCCTGGTCTTGTCTTTCCCGGATGGTCTGATTGCATGCAATCAAGATCTGGTCGTCTGCGGATAGTCTGGCATTTGCGTCCCTTAAAAGGTGCAATAGTCCAGAAAATATCCTGCATCGTTTTGTTGTCTCTCGAATCTTTTTATAAAAACTTCAAGATAGTGTCTTAATATTCCTTTTTACTTTTCGGTCATGCAACATTCTTAACGTCCTCCATGTTTGATGCGCTCTCTCTGGTTCATATTGTGGAATTGGTCGTTGTGGTCTCGTCTTGTCTTAACATCGGCCTTGCTTCCAAGCGAGCCAAACCAGCATTGCCCGATTCTGTCGTACATCGTCAGTCACTAAGTTACAGCAGACACGGCTTGTCACGTTCAATCATTCCGCTCAATTTAACTATTTATTCAATTGATTTGTTTTCGAGAAGTGCAAAGATCCGAACATATACACAAGATAACCCCGTGGTACAAAACTAAAAACCACAAAAGGAGCCCAGCAACATCATTAGGAGGGCGGCAGACGGAAAGGACTGCGTGAATCAAGTCTGAATTTTCATCTCAGCTCAAGAGAAATTCAACAAAAGAAAATCTCGAAACAGTAGCGTACAGGGACAAGGTAAAAAAAGAAAAAAAGGGGAAAAACGCATCAGAACATATCAAGAGGGCCAGACAGGCTTGGTAAGTTGTAATTGGGTCGGTCCCGTGGGTTGTTTGAACCCGTAGGAGCTAGCGGTGTCTGTTGATAAAAGGCCAGAGTAACTCGGCCGGGGGAGAAATCGGTGATGGAAAGTCGATCAAGGCATGGTACTAGGATGCCAGCTATGATCATACAGGCTCAAGACCCGCTCGACAGCAAGTTTAGTTATTGTTCTGGCTGTTGAGGATGCGCAGGATGGACATGAACAAGTTGATGATGTCCAGGTACAGGCTGATGGCGGCGGCAATCTCCTCCTCGACGTGGTGGTTGCGCATGATGTTCTGGGTATCGGCGATGACGTAGAGCGAGAACAGCACGGCGCCCAAGCAGCCGTAGACGAGCTCGGCGGTCGACGAGTAGGGGAAAAACAGGTAGGCGAACGAGGCCATGAGCAAGGTCCACAGAGCGCCGAAGAGGTACGGCACGAACGAGGTGAAGTCGTAGCGGGTCTGGAAGGCGAAGGCGGTCAGGAAGACGAAGATGCCAGCGGTCAGCACGACGGCGTTGAGCACGACGCCGGCGGAGTAGAACGACACGATCACCGAGATGGTGTAGGCCTCGGACAGCGTGAACAGCGACAGGAAGGCCAGGTTGGTCGGGTACGACTTGCGCTTCCAGTAGGTCAGGCCCATGAACACAAGGGTGGCCGCGAACGACGCCCACACGAAGCCCGGGTGGCTCTGGATCCAGTGCTTGTAGCCGTGGCTGAAGAAGCTGAGCGACGACACGGCGCCGGTGGCGATCAGCTGCGCCGTCAGGATCGCGTACACCTTGCGGATGAACTGGTGGCGGATGTCGATCGTAGCCTCGGCCACCGACCCGCCGAACTTGAAGTCGTCCGGCAGGTTGTCCTCGCTGTTGCGCGGCGGGCCGAAGATGTCCGGCTCCGCAGAGGAGCTTGATGCGCCGGCGCCCGTCGCCTGGTACGACGGCGGCGCGCTGGTATAGTCATCCGGGTCCTGCGTCGGCGCCGGTGTGTACTTTGCGGTCGACATCGTGGGCTTTTTGGGGGTTTTGGGGGGGTTTTTTTAGTGTGGGGAGACAAGAGTGCGCGAAGTGGGAGGGGGATGGACGGAAGTTCGTCGGAGCGGGGAGGCGGCACGAAGAAAGCGGGAATCGATCGGACGAGAAGACGGGTCGCGGAATCTGGTGAGAAACAAATTGAGAGGACAGAAAAACCGGTCGAGACCTTGGAATTGAAGAAACGAAGAAGACAACAAGAGGGAAAGATTTAAAAGCATGAATGCGAGGTCACGTTGCTCACAGCTGACGTTTTCATCGAACCCGGGCGAACACGAGAGAAGCCGATGTGATTGGCTGGAACTGAGGAGTTGTGGCTGGTGCGCTAGCGCCTGGCCTGCAAAATCGGCCAAGTTCTGCCTGGATGGGGCTGGTGCCGCATATCTACTTGTGGCTGGTAACCCTAGTAGTGTTTGGTTTAGGGTTTGTTTGTTTTGTTGTCACGGCCGGAGCCAAAGCGACGGCGTCGTCACCGGAGGCAATACACTTCATGCAGTCTACATTTGAAAATTGTCTTTTTCTATGCATCTAGCCACGGCTACAGTTTCTTTGACGTGATAGACATAGCAGCTCGCTTTCCGCAGGCGAGGCCGTCATCCCCCCGTTTTCGGCGTGTCGTTGATTTCCTTCAAGGCGCACGCAACAGCCGTTGTTGCAGCACTTCCAGGTTCCGTCTGAAGGCCAGGACGTTTGGCGTCGTCTGGGTGTCCGAGAGCGACCAGGTACATTTGATTTTGCCGATCCAAAGCGCATTTTTCCTTTCTCCTCAGCACTGTGAAGCACCACGGCGCGCAACGAGCGCAGTGCTCCTCCACCGCTGTTGAATGAGGCCGGGTTCGAATCCAAGCACACCCTGCCGTCTCTCCCAAAGGAAAAGTAATTCGAGCGGCGCCGGAGGGGGCTAAACGGAGCCGAGATTAGAGGCACCCGTTAATATGGGTTGGAAGATGGGTTCGCCTGACGGCCGAATGATACTGTTCAGTCCTATCAACATCCCAAAGCCAGTCCGGGTCAAGGCTAAGCCCCTGGCCGCCTTAAGAACGCTGGTATCGATGGCAGAGCCCCCGGGGGTCCCGGGGGCTTGGGGACACTGTGCATACGCGTCCGGTGCACTCAAGAGCGCCGGCATCTGGGGATCGGCGTGCGCGAGACTCCGGCGGCCGGTGGTGAAGATCTTGTGGAGAATTTACCGCCGACCGTGCGAAGACTGTGCCATAGGTAGGTTCGCCTTTGCTGCGCCGAAGATTATGAAGTCCTGACGAGGAATACAGGCTCTATTGTGTTGCGTGAGAAAAGGTCACATCCGAGTCTAAGAGGGAATATATAGGGATTGAAAGAGTACATGCCCGTCTTCGGTGTGTTTTGTTGGTGAAGTTGGTCCTGTCAGACAGGAACTTCGTACGGTAAGTGGGAAGGGCACTCGTTAAATAGTGTTGGTCGTACAAACTAATATGGGGTTCGGGTTAGGGTTTGGCACCGTGATTCATGACAATGAATCATGGGCGACTATAGCCTTAGTTGTACAAATCCTGACATGTTCCTGGACAGCAAATTCACGGATTCCATGTTTGTTGATTAACACAGCTGTATCCAGAGATACAAACTCCAGTACAGGGTCTACAGGAGTTGCACGCGACCCTGTGGGGTGAGCAGGATTTTCAGCCAAATGTGACACTGAGGCCCATGCCTGCGAATTCTGCGATAGTGGACCGGCGACAGAAGAGATGATTCCATGCATGCCCATATCACTTTTTGACTCGGTAGGAGGGTATTTGTTTTATTTGCTCGCGACACGAAGGACGACGCGGACACTACTGCACCTGTGAATGCATAGTACGAAGACTGCATTGCATTCACATGGTAAGTAGCGAGTTACAGAGAGAATACATACATACAGCCGTGATCCTAATGAGGAAGGCTGAAATTCTCAGGATATCGAAAAACACACGGAAGCTTGGCGCGCAAGTAACATCTCAAAGGTCCCCTAAGCGCCTTTTGCGCTTGATAGGATAGTGCTTGTTCGGGGATAGATCTGTCCACAAAAAAGGGGGTCTGGCCGACTGGGGTGGTGTTGCTTAAGGGGACGGATAAGTTGTACAATGGACATGCATGTCGGGGCAGATGAGAAAGGGTCCCGGAAAGGCAAAAGAGGGAGAGAGAGAGAGAGAGAGGAAGGGAAAAAAGGAGACGGGGATGCTGGGGCACATGTCAGGATTGGTTGGCTGTGGGAAATTTCTCAACAAAAAACAATAAAGAGGAAAAACCCACACACACACACACACACACACACTGCAGCGGGAAGCGGAACCGGGGATATCTCTTGCTTTTCATTCTTGTCGTGTATGCACTTATAATAGGAAAGAAGAGCAGAATGGCAACTTATCACGTCTTCTTATCCCCCTCCCTCCCCTCACACTTCTCCAATGCGTACCGAGGTGTACTGGTTGTTTAGGAGGGTCTTTTGGGACCCGTTGGAACGCGGGGGACGGCCAGAAGGCAGAGACAGACAGACGCCCACTGAGAGAGACTGGCTGTGTGTGGGGGAGGGAAGCAAGAAAACCTCGTATGGAACGCGTGTCCATGAGGGGGAGAAGAGGATCAGAGGAGTCAGAGTCGAAATAAGGGTGAGCCGCCGTCAGGAAAAGCTTGGACACTAATAAGGCGCTCTTTTTCCCGGGCTCCTGTTTTTCTCTCTTATTCTCTTCTTCCTCTTGTCGGTTGTCGGTGGGGACTCCAGCGAGCAAGAGAACAAGCAGGCTTCAGAACACACACACGCACACTGAGACTTTTGAGAACCGAGAAGTCGCCCAGGCTTGACCTTTGACATCTGACGGGAAGCTGTAATTGGAATGTAAAAAAATAAAAAAACAAACCCCCCTCGGCGGCATCCTTCACTGCACCTGCTTCGTTCCCGTTCGTACGATGAAACTTGCTTCGTTGTGTGTGTGCGCCTGGTGAGTGGTTACGTGTGAAGAGAAGAAACGAAAACTGAAACGCCGTGTTAGTGACTTAGCGAAGCATCAATTCCAGAAGCGGAGGATCGCGAAACAGCGACCAATGACAATGTCCCCGTTATTTCGAGTAATGTGGCTAGGCTGTCTTGAAATCGCATTTTCCGTGATAGGCCGGCTTCTGGATGCCCTACAGACAGCTTTTTCTTCCTCGTATAGAGAGGGTGTGGTTGGCCGTGCTCTGGCGAAGAGAGACACTTCACACTTCACACACACACACATACACACAGAGAGCAATGCAAATTCAATCAAGCAAAAGGGGGAACAGATAGAGAGGGGACACGGGCAATTTCGACGCCATTCGCGCTATGAAGCCTAGCATGGGATGCTCGAGGGAGCTGCAGGTACCTGCACAGGAGAGGGCAGACCAGCCGGGGATATGTTGTGGTTTCTCGCCACTGTTTCTTGGTGGTACACAGCAGACAAGCTGGGCTTGATTCGAGAGCATCTTTTCGGCTTGAGAGCACCCCTGAAAGAGGCTGAGCGGAAGAGGAAAAGTGCTGGACAGCAAGAAGAAAGGTACGAGTTTAGTCTAGGCATGGGCTAAAACAAGCTCGGGTGGCATTTCTGGGAAAAGGAAGAGGAACGTAAAAAAAGAGAGCTTCACCTAGGGGTCCAGGCCTCGCGGAATGGACTTGCCCCTGAGTTAGGCTGGCTTAGTGGACATGAACACGGACGGCAGAGCAGAGAAGAGGAACGGGGTTTGCAGCTGAGAGGAGCAGCTGTACGAGTACTTATACTCGTTCCCAGAGGCACTTTATATGTATGTATACGGGAGGCGCTCGTACATTAAGAGGGAGTTTGGTGGACGCCACGGAGATCCGAAATGCGCGTCTGATAATGTGGGATATGGAATCAATCGGTTGGGTTTGCTTGAGATGCGCGTGTGTCAGCTGTCCGAGAGATTCAATCGGTGGTTGGAAACCGGAACGTGTGCCTCCATATCACGTTGCGCACAACCGAGATCACCAATACCGATGCATAGTACATAATCTCTCTGGTTTCTCCAATTCCGGAGGTTACTGGACCTGCGTGTCTCCTATTTCTCTGGCCATTCTCCCCCAGAGCAGCCAGATAGAACCGCCCCTTATCGGGAAGAATATACGTACTTACACAGAGTTTCCAGGGCCGCGACCTTCAGTACAGTAGTTCACAGTGGCCAGCCCTGTTTCTTCCCCCAGTCTTTCCACTTGCTGCTCAACGAGTGCCTCTTCTGGGTGTCTGTATGCAGCTACTGTGAGAGAGGTGAATGTCTGCCCCCTTTTCCACATATGCCTGTAGCAGCTGCCATGCAAGTAAAGGAGGACATGCACCTATCGCGATTCCAGCTTATTTATTATCTCTCTATCCGGTCTTGCCTCAAATCATCTCAGTTCCGCCTGGATGGCGACTTCCCCCTATAAAATTCCCTGTTTGATCAATGGCCTGACCGCCTTCTTGATCTGATCTGTCCCACTCTCAGCTGTTCCTTCCTCCAATTTACACGCCCACAAACCAGATTGTGGGTTATATAATTTAGGAGAATTAATTGTTCTTTTTCTTCTTTTTTCTCTTTTTCAGACCCTTTTTTTTTCCTCATCTTTTTTCTCTCTTCCCCTTCTCTAAATTAACTGTTCAACTCCTCTTCTCTTCCTGTGATCTACTACTCCTACTCTCTTTTCATATCGTTCATATCCTCATTTTTTCTTCTTCCCATTTTGGGGTTTCTTTGGCTTCTTCCCCCCCCACCTTTCCGTCTCTTTATCACCATCCTTTTTCTCTCCCCCTTTTTGAACCTTTTTATGCGTCTGCCTATCCGGTGTTTGTCTGTGTCTCTCGTTCTCTCTCTATACACGGAGACAGCTTCCTAGTCCTTGGCCAATTCCCCTCTCTCTGGCCAGTGTAGACTCTCACTTTCTCTTCCTCCAACCCCATCATCACCATCTCCAGCCAATTGACCGCTATCCGTCGCGACAACCTCATCTCTCGACCACTCTTCTCCTTCCTCTCGGTCTTGATCCCTTCCAGCTCTACAGAAAAAAATAGGGGAGGACGAACTTGAATCAACCACCACCATCACCCCACCAGCCACCAGCCAATTGCCACCGTCTCGCCATGACTCCCACTGCCACCAAATCGGCATCGGCCGTCGAACTCTCGGCTGCTGCCACGGCCACCCTCAACAGAACTCAAATGAAGTCCGACCGGAAACACACATCGAAGGTGCTCGTGAGACGACAACGCCGGAAAGAAGAGTCGTCGTGGGAGAAGCTGATGCGGGTGTTTGTGGAGAACCAGATCGGTAAGTTTTGGCCTTTCTCTCGCGTGTGCACACACACACAAGACACACACACACACACACACACACACACACACACACAAGACACACACACAACACACACACGAGCAATGCCACGAGTCAAACACGCATATCCGGTGGCATTGGACCAATCGCGCAAACCCGCAATCGCTGCACGTTACAGCAGGAAACGGGGGACGGCGGGGGCCAAATATAAGCCATGTGCCTGTCATATCAGCATGTTACCAGCTCCTGCAAGGTCCGGGGCTGATTTCTTACAGCTCGGTGCCATTGGCTGCGATTGGACACCTTAATATGGCCCGAGACTTGCTTTCGCGCATTCCTCTTGCCTGTGTGATGTGTGTCTCCGTGTGCACGCGACTACAGGCGCCGGAAGTCGGACCTCACAGCTAACCACATCACTTTATCTTGTTCGATATAGGACTCTCCTGCAACCTCGTTGCCCTCCTATTTCTCACCCACTTCTTCATCCCCAAAGCTCGGTCGCAAACCCGCAAGTTCTTCACCCTCTCCTACTACAATGACGAAACTGGCATGTACGGCCACGGCTTTGACGATGCCGCTCTTGTTTCCTTTTGCGTTGTGCTTTTCACCGGCCTCCGCGCCGCCACCATGAACCACATTCTCTCTCCTTTCGCCACCTGGGCTGGTATTCCCACGCGCAAGGGAGCTACGCGCTTCTCCGAGCAGGCTTGGCTGCTGTGCTTTTACGGAATCTTCTGGCCTCTGGGAATGGTAAGACTCTTTTCCAGTTGTCGTACATGGCCTGTATGTGTGTGCCAATATTTACTGACACGGGACCTTTCCTTTTCAACAACAGTACGTCTACTACTCTTCGCCGGGTTGGCTGAGCTTCAAGGGGCTCTGGACCAACTGGCCCATGCGCGAGCTTGACACTGTTCCCAAGGCCTACATCCTCGCCCAGCTCGGTTTCTGGTTCCAACAGGTTATCGTCATCAACATCGAGGCCCGCCGCAAGGACCATTGGCAGATGCTTAGCCACCACTTCGTCACCATTTCGCTCATCCTCGCCTGTTACTGCTACCACATGACCCGCGTCGGGACCTTGATTCTGGTCATCATGGATATTGTCGACATTTTCCTTCCGGTAAGTTCGACTGGGAGGCCGCCGGTGTTTGCCGCTCGAGAAACAAACAGCAGCATGTCTGAGGCCACCGCTAACCAACTCCATCTGTTCCTAACAACAGCTTGCCAAGTGCCTGAAGTATACCGGCTTCCGCACTCCCTGCGATGTGTGCTTCGGCCTGTTTGTGCTGTCCTGGGTGATTGCCCGCCACGGCATCTATCTTGGTGTGTGCTGGTCGGTCTACACTGACGCCATCAACCTGATTGGCGAGTCGTGCTTCACTGGCCAGGGTGCCGACATGAAGGGCCCGCTGCCCATCCCCGACGGCTACTGGTATATGCTGGAGCCGTTTGTCAAGCCTGACGGCATTGTCTGCTTCGGCTCGCGTGTGCAATGGTGGTTTCTCGGCCCGCTGCTGTTCCTCCAGGCGCTGACGCTGGTGTGGTTCACCATGATTGTGCGTGTGGTTGTGCGTGTGATCCGTGGCGCCCCGGCCGACGATACCCGCAGCGACGACGAGGGCGAGGCTAGCGATGACGAGCCGCACCGCCAGGTCGGCGACGAGAACGTCGAGTTTGTGTACGAGCAGTCGACCAAGCTGGTGGAGGAGGATGTGGGCGTGGACGAGATCGACTTCAAGGGCTGGGAGCGCCGCAACGGCCTGCGCCGCCAGGCGGGATCGACCGGCGTCAGCCTCCCCGGTCACCACAGCGACCGGAAAGAGTTGCTGGGTCGAATTGGGTGCGAGAAGCAGGTTGATTGATTTTTTTATTTGGTTTCTTTTTTTCTTCTTTTTTTTTTCGAGCACAAAATAGGTACAGCATACCTAAACAAAATCTGAGCATCACACACACACGCACACACACACACACACACACACACATTTACGGGAGGGGAAAACCAAAAAGACAAACACCGACATGAGATTGTGTGTTTTATTATAGCTACAAAGATAGAAAAAAAAAGACCATGACCTCGGAACGAAAGAACAGAAAAGGGGGAAATGCAGGGAATCCGAAGCTTTTCATAGATGGGTGTTTTCGCTACCGAACTTTTTTTTTTTTTTTCCTTGTCGACTTTGATTTTACTTCTTTTCTTGTGTCATTTTTGTTCTTCGCCATCTGGAAGTTCTTTTTTTTTCTGTCGTGTTCTTTCTCTTTCGTCTCTTCTTTGTAATGTCTAGATGGTGGATGGTGCACCTTATCGGGGGTGTGTTTTTGGGACACCCGTGTAGGTGAAGAACAGATTCTGGGAGTCTTTCATCTATGTGTGTGTGCTTCACGTGTATTTCTGTGCATTGGATCTACCTGGATGACCGTATGAATCTTTGCATCCGGGGTTTACAACGGGATACTACGAACATGGAGGACATCTAGAGCATGTGAAAGAGCAACCGTCTGTATTGAGAGGGGATTCCCGAATCCGTGGAAATCTGGCTGTGGTGTGTGTGTGTGCTGCACGCACTCTGGTTGATGAGGCTTGTTGCACGGCTGGTTGAACAAGGCCGGCACTCGACGGAGGAGAGGAAAACAAGAAAAGACATAGAAGGTATTCGGCAGATAAACTAAATAGAGAGACAGGAAGGATATTGCAGATAACGAAAGCAGGACACCGAGAACTCCGTTGCACACCGCTCCCGCGCTTGAAAACCGTGCAGAACGAGGAACGACTGGAGCAGAAGATAAACCAAACTGGAGGCGAAAGAGAAAAAAGGGTCACGACGATGCAAACACAAAACCAACGAAACGAGCCTGCAAGAAGGGAAGAATCAAGCAAGAAGCAAGAGAAAAAAGAAAAAGGCCCGAGATCAGTGGTCCACAATCTTCAGCTGCGCCACCATCTCCGCCGGAAGCTCCTCGCGCTTGACGATGCCCATGGCCAGGCAATCGCCCCAGAAGAACATGGCGCGTTCCTGCGCGTACCGGAGGTAATCGAACTCGCCCGAGTCCTCCGGGCCCGGAGCCGCGGCGGCAGCCGGCACGTCCTCCCCGGTACTGTCGGTAGTGGCGCCAGGGGCACGAACAGCATCGGCGACGGCGGCAGCCGCAGCCGCAGCGGGGTCGCCGCCGGTCTCCTTGGCCTGCACGATGCCCCAGGCAATCCACTGGGCGCTGTTCGCCGCGCGCCACAGCCGCGTCTCGTCCATCAGCGAGGCCACCAGCCGCTCCCGCGCGTCCTCGCGCGCGCGCTCCTCCTCGCGATAGTTCGACGGCCCGCCTGCACCACCGCCGCCCGGCCCGCTCACCGCCGCCCGCGCATCCAGCATGAACTCCACAATCGAGGTGGACGAGGCCGACGGCAGCAGCGCGGGGGTCAGCGCGGCCGACGATCCGGACGAGTCGAGCGGCGTGAGCCGCGGCGTGGCCGCCGCCGACGGCGGCGTGTGCGGGAAGTCCGGGCGGTGGTCGACGTACGCGCGGATGAAGCGCAGCTGCTCGTCGCGCGTTGGGTACAGCGCCACGTTGCACGCGTACGG
>LNGL01000029.1:565297-595430 GCA_001510565.1 Knoxdaviesia proteae
CGACCGACCCGACGGTGTGGGACCCGGAGCTCGATGACGACATGCCCAGTCCGTTTCTGAAGCGCGTGAAGGCGCCGATGCCGCACCTGGCGCGCTCGTAGGGCGAGGGCACCAAGTCGGTGGCGGCAGCTGTTGCTCTGCGCGGCGAGGTGGGTGTGAGTCCGGCTAAAGAGGAGGATTTGATGTCCTTCTAGGGCCTGTTTGCCCCTGGTGACGTTGGCTCTCGGAGCGAGCGTTATTCGGCTTCAGTGTCCTCATTACTCTCTCTCCACCTGCAGTCCTCACCGTCCCCGTTTTCTTCTTTTTCTCGTCTGTCTTTTTTCAGTTACGAAATGCATGGGGTCTTTTTTTCTTTCTGGCGTTTATAGAGGTTCTTCTCCCATGCGTTCACTCATCCATTCGTTGATCCCTATTTCTTTTACTAAAAAAACCTCTATTTCGTCCACCTTGTGCCGTCAACTTTCCTTCTGCAACCTCTGTACATATAAGAAAGCGCCGACCACAAGAGCAGACGTTTTTTCTTCTCACACACTCATTAATACTTCTCCTTTTCCTTTCTTAATTCGGCTCTACGGGTCCTTTTTTTCTTGACTGTCTCGTTTTTTTGAGTCCTCACTTCTGGCGTTGATGTTAGTTTCCCGGGATACCTGCCAGTCCTCAACCTGTTCCCTCTCTGTTGTCTGCGTATACTCTGAATACCGGGACAGAGAGAAAAGAGATGCGGGAGTTTTTGAGGCTGGACTTTTTACTTTTCTTCTTGTTATGAATTCATGTGAGCTTTTTTCCTGATTGCTGGTTCCGACGTTGGTTGGTGTGTCGAGGTTGGCGGTGGCGGGATGATGTGGCCGTGGCTATTCCTGGAGGATCAAGTGGCAACTCAAGAAGCAGGAGGGTCGGGCGACGGGTGTCGGCTCTACTCTCCCGGACTCGGGGGCGGGGATACCAACCGGCGGCTTCGGGGTGGTGGCGGTGGTTGTGGCTGTGGTCGGTGTGTGTGTCTACGGCTCGCGGTTCGTGTTTTCTTGCTTGGGATGCCGGCGGCGTTTTTCTACTTGAAGTTCTTTTCGTTCGTTCTATTTTGGATCCTGGAAGCGTGTCTATATGTGTGTTTGCGTGTGTCCATTATCGAAGACTGCGGTGGTCGTTTAAGCGGGCGAGCGAAGGTCGCGCATTCTTTGCTGTCTGTTTCCTCTCAACTCTTCCGTCGTTCTCGCAATGCTTTCTTGGCTATCCACCCCCCCCTACTCCATCACTTTTGAATCCTTGTATATATCCTATGCTGCGCAATACATTCTTGGACAATTCCCCCGTTGACGATGCAGTGCTGAGTGCCGACTGTGTCTAACCCTAGACCCTAAGATCCGCCCACATGCCCGTCCATCGCGTTTCCTGGCTTCCACTCCTTCGTTTCGAGCTGCCATGCGATAAAAGCTGCCCCCTGCCCCTGTCGATAATCTTTCTTTTTACGGTTAAAACCTAATGCATGCTGCCCCCCTTCCTCTCCTCGCCCGTCTCGTGTGGGTGCCTCGTGCCCGCCCTCTCCCCGTTTCTGTCTCCTCGGTTCCGTCTGAGGTGTTATGCAGGCATAGCACTGTGCTCGAATGAACGCAACACATGTGGAGGGTAGAAAGTCTGGACTCGCGACGGAGTTGCCGCCACTGTGTATTTCTAGAACGTCCAGATACGCGCTGGCTGACGGTGGATCGGCAGCACGGCTATCCGAAACGAAAATCAGTGCATTGAAGGTGAAAAGAAGCGTAGATCTCGAGCTATTTATATCTATCTCTCTGCGTCTGCATCGAACTTTAAAGTCAAAAAAAGCAGCAAACCCCGGCAAACCGCAAAAAGGCAGGGAAAACGCAATCCAAAAAAGCCCCCAAAAAAAAGCCCCCAAAAACTATAATCCCCCAAAGCCATGAAAGCGAACGTGCACGCGTGTATACCGTGACAGAGGGCGTCAAATAGCCCAGCCCGGACCGAACAATAAACAAGGGGGCAACGACGCCGCCGAATCTGCGGAGAGGAGGTCAGAGAGCACTTGCTACTGCTGAAACTCTCTGCAATGCGTAATTGCGTGGAAGTTGAAGAGTGGATGTGTGCATCGATCGGCCACTATCTTTTTGTTATTTTCTTTTCTTCTTCCTCGTCTGGGGTTTCACCTCGCTGATCTTCTCGCTCCTGGACGTGTCAAACCCCTGCAGCTGATAGCAAAAAAGACAAAAGTAACAGCAAGCAACATCCACTCCGAACGAAATTTCAAAAAGAAAGAAGTGTTCCCGTTTTTTCAAGTATTTGTTTTGGTCTTCCTCTCGGCTCGATAATCCTCCAAAAACCCCCACTTTGGCGCATTGATCATCGTAGGAGAAGACGGGAATAAAAGACATACAGGAAACGGTAAAAAAGAAAAAAAAGAAAAAAAAGAAAAAAAAAGAAAAAAAACCCCCCTTTGGCCACCGTTGCCTTGGGTTTCTTTCATGCAGTGTGCTCGTTAGGTGTTGCTATATATATCGATGTATTTTTGTCTTCTTCCTCGCTCTCTCCCTCGGTGGGGGGTTAAGGGGAAACGGGGGGGCAGAGGATCGGAAACTGTGTGGATAACCACCTGGGGGAATGAGATTGCCGTACAGAAGGAGAAAAACAGGAGAGAAGGCTTTTACTAGGCGCACGGATGAACAGAAGTAGGGTAGGGACAGCAACCAGGAAGAATCAGGCTGGAATGTGGAAGAGAGCGAACAAGCACCATTCCGAAGACGCAAAACACGGTAACAAGTAATATCATGTTTCATTTCACTGCAGAGAAAGAAAAAAAAAGGTTGCATAACAAGAACAAACAGGAACGGCCAAAAAGTATTGAGAGAGAGAGAGAGAGAGAAAGAGAGAGAGAGAGAGAGAGAAAGAGAGAGAGAGAGAGAGAAGCGGCTAACACTCGCTGGGTCGGCGGCGAGTGGCTCACACCCGGCTGCGCTGCTGGCTCAGCGCGAACGTGTCCTTCTTTTCGCGCGGGTCGACGTCCTCGTCGAACACCGGCGCGTCGGCGTTGTACATCGGCAGCTCGGCCGTGTTGAACACCGGCCGCGAGAAGCGGTTGTAGGCAATGATGCCGCCGTCGGGCGCCTCGATCGCGTTGGACGGCAGCGGTGCGTGGATCGACTTACGACGCAGCTTCACCGAGTCCTCCTGGATCGGCTGCACGCCCATGTACACGTAGATGATGTTCAGCGCCGGGATCGAGAGCCCGTGCACGATGATCGAGAAGAGCACCAGGAAGTACACCACCGACGGCAGCGCCCGCACCATCAGCGCCAGCTCCTTGTCGGTCTCGGCCAGCTGCTCAAAGTGCGGGAACAGGTGGCTGGCGTGCTCGACGTAGAACACCGCGCCGACACCGATCGGGCCGAAGTAGCCCATGAACAGCGCCTGCTTGTAGTCGGGGCACACCTTGGGCATGAACTTGTACAGGGCCAGGATCACCGGGATCCGGCGGAGGAGGAGCACGAGCATGCCGAGGCCGATCAGGCGGCCGTAGGTCAGCCCGGTGACAGGGTCGTTGAACTTGTCCCACGGCATGACGATGCCGACGTACATGAAGCCGGCGGCGTTCAGCAGGAAGTCCATCGAGCTGTTGACCTCGTCGTGGCGCTTCTCGGTCTCCTCGCAGTACTTGCCGTCCCAGTTGAGGGCGTTGCCGGCAACGAAGCACGCCAGGATATCACCGGTGCCGAGGATCGAGCCGAAGCCAATGGTGAACAGGCCGAGGGCGGTGGGGAACACCACGTACGACTCCTCGTTGATCCATCTGCGCTTGAGCGCGAAGCGGAGCGCACGCTTGCTAATGTAGCCGACAGTGATGCCAAAGGTGGTGCCGAGCAGGATGGTATACAGCCACGTCTCCAGGAACCAGTCGCCCATGGCCGGGCCAACACCGCCACCGACACGCACGATCTCGACGTTGCGGTTGAGCAGGTAGTTGACGGCGCGGCGGGCATGCTCACCGGCAACGGACTCGCCGGCGTGGGCCAGGGCAGTCAGGTCGGGGTTTTCGGCGTGGAAGAGCAGGTAAGTCGCGAACATCAGGAAGGGGAAACCGAAGCCGTCGTTGGCACCGGCCTCGGACGAGATGATCTCACGCAGCGGGCGCGCCACGTACTTGTCGGCAAAGGGGCCCTTGGCAATGGCCTGCGAAAGAATCGGGTCGGTGCAGGTCACGCACGACGCAATGACTAGCGTGGCGAGGAGGGTCAGGTCCGGCAGCACAATCTTGATGCACAGCGTGGTCATCAGCCACATCATGGTCATGCCGGGAATGAGGCAGAGGAACATCTCCTTCCACCGGGTGAGCTGGTACTTGGCCGGCAGCTGGAATCCGGCAATGACCAGCTGGACGCCAATCATGATGCGCATCACCTGGATGGTGATCTGGCTGGTCTGTCCCTGCTGCGCACTACCCCAGCGTTCTGTGTCTAAGAACTTTGCCGCCATTGGACCAAGGACAATACCGACGAGGAGAGCAGGCACTGGGGGCGAGAGAGAGCCATGTTAGTGACATGGTGTGGTTGGCGGTGTATATACAATATACCCAGTCTATGCAGTTGGAGATAGAGGAGAGAGGGAGAGAGCAGTAGGTATGGGATGGGGCTGATATATGTTATCTTCATCGAGAAGCTTGGGATTACTTACACGCCTCGCCAAGGTATAGGCTTCTCTGAATCTTCACTGACACCAGGCAGTAAAGAACAAGGTATGTGCCTGCATAGAGAGAACAGCATTGTCATAAGTTAGCATTTCATAAAATTCCCTGTACTGTCTGCCTGCTTTTGCTAATATTTCCCAATCCCAGTATCACCATGATTAGCCCCAAATGGGGGGGGGGGGATATCACAGCTAAGGCATTAGACAAATGAAAGGGACAACACCAAAGGAAAGAAAACTTACCAAGAATGGCCACCACCATGTTAAACTCGCTCAGCACGAGTTCAGGCATCTTGGATGAATTGTGACAGGGGATTTTCCAAGAATAACGGCAGAGATTGAGGAGCCAAGACTCAGGTTCAAGCAGCCAAGAATTCAGGCCGTTTGGTTTAGAAATACACCATGAAAATATGAGCGGGGGAGATAGAAAGAAAGGAATATAAAAAAAGAACGGACAAACAAAAGAAAAGGAAGGGAGAGAGAGATAAGAAGAACAAGAGAAAACAACAAGATGAGAGAAGGGAAAATATAAAGCTTTTAGTTTTTTCCTTATCAAAAGGTAAAGAAAAGATAAAACAAATAAAAAAAGAACACCACCAGGGCAAACGAGAAAGAAAACTAAACCAAGAATAACCAGATTCTAGCGAGCAAGAAAAGAAAAAAAGGAAAAAAAGAACCAGCTCGCTAAGAGGTCAGAAGATGTAACTTTTGTTCGGGAAAGAGAGGAGGAGGGAAAAAAAGAAGAAAGGATGAACTTTATAACATCATTCTGCATCTAAATAGCTCATAGAAAAGGTGACCAGGGCTAAAACTAAAAATAAAAGGCATCAATCACCTTTTCCGAGGACCAGGCAAGTTTGAAAAGACAGGAGCAAGCTCAGTTGCAGAAGATTGGCCCCTTTTGGTGGGAGGAGACCAGGGACGGCTTGGCTGTTACAGTGGAGCGAAGAGGAGAAGAAAGTAGCAAGAAGACACACACTTAGCAGTAGAGGATATGTAGGAAAAGGAAGAAAACAGGAGAGACGAGGCGAGGCGAGACGAAAACAGGTTGGACTAGGGTATGTGTTATAGAAGAATGTCGGTTGGGTGGGTGGGCAAGGACAGAGAAAGAGAGAGGAGAGACAGTAAGAGGGAAAGAGAGGGAGAGGGAGAGGGAGATAAGGGAATTTGGGCTGGTCGAGCGCGAATCCATCACGAACGTTTTACTCTGGTAAGGTAAAACGTCTTGGCAGCTTCATATTGCAGTCCAGAACACACCAGAACGCAGCTGAGGTTCTGGACTTACACCGAACTGACAGCCAAAAAAAGAACAGAGAGCTACAGGGAACTGTGCCGCCGAAAATAAGTCGGAAGATCATTTGCAGCAGCAAGCATGGCAAAAATGCGAATATCAGAAAGGCGATGAGTCTGTAAATCTCGGTGCTCGTTGATTGTCGCAATCATCTCGCTCTCCCAGCTTGGTTGTTTTTTCCCTCGTCTTCTTTTCTTTTTCCGCTGCGTCTTCTCCCACGGCCAAAAACGCGGCTAAAGAGCAAGAGACCCGGAGGGGAGAGAGGAGAGACCAGGGGAAGAATGATAAATGAAGAAAAAAAAGAGGCAAAACAGACGGGCTTGGTTGAGCTGTGACCATGATCCGCAGCTCATTTCTTGGCATCTTCTCTTTGGGGTTGGTTTCGCTCTTGGCAAAACTCGAGAGACTGAGACACGCACACAGCTTGGAAAGTTGAGCCTGCACAAGCCAACCCGGACCACAAGTCCGAAGACTGTAGATACTCTGTCGTTACGCAGTACTCCGTACGCACTGCGTGTTCCATGTTCCTATCTCTGGGGGGGGGGCGTCTCTTTCGTCCAAGTGCATGTGTGGTGCGGTGCTGAGGATGTCCACGCTCGATATGGTTCGTCTGGCGGCGGCAGCGTTGTGTCGTCGTCGGATAACGCCCCTTCCACAGCCGCCTATCACTCGCTCACCACAAGACGGAGCAGAACGAGACGGGACCACGCGTCAGAGGAAGCGAAAAAGCCGCAGCCCGGGGGAGGGCGTAGAGCGACAGAAACACCCGCAGAAGATATGCAACCACACCTCTCCACCATCGGGTCGGAATACGCGGCTCTCTCTCATCCATCCTCCCACCTCTCGAAAACGAAAAGTCCTCGTCCGTTCGTTCGCTCGCTCGTTCCTTCAAAGGCTCATTGTCCGATCCTCGGCGAGAGTCGTGTGACGATCAGAACAAATCTCCCGAAAAGACAAGCTGGGCATCAGCTTTTTTGCCTGCTCTCCCCGCCAAGGGACGGACATTAACAAAAAAATCGAATAAAAAGCGGACAAAGGATGTGCCAAGAGAAACAACCCCCACGGACTGGCCGGGCTAATATATCGCAGTTTCTCACACCCTCTCTCATTCGTATAATCATCCCCAACGGTGGCTGTCGTATTCACGGTTCACTCGCTGTCGTCCCCCTCCCCCATGCCGAGGGCGGCGAGTCCCGAGTCCGCGGCCCCAAAAACATGACAGAGATACCAAGCCGTCGCGTTTTCTTGGTATTGTGTGTGAGGAGCGGGGAGGGGGAGATAGTGACATCGGGGCTGGAGACAAGTGCTGTGTTGTTCATGTCGGAAGAACATAAAGAATAGATCGATGGAGAGACAGGAAGAAAATAAAAAAAGCCGCAGCCTTGGCGGGAAGTTATCCCCTTTTAGATGAGATGTCGTTGATTTTTGGTTTTTGTTCGTTTGCTGCACGCCAGCTGTTGACAGTTGAGTTCGGCCGTCTTATTCCCACACGATACCCTTAAAAAACGGCAGGAGCAAGCACATGCAAAACCATCATGAAGCGGAGAATAACCACGCCAGGTGGCATCAGCCGTTGTCGCGTGCTTTCCCTCCCCCCCAAAAATTCCCACCCGGATTTTGTGGCCGAATCGGGCAGCTGTGCCCAGCTGGGGACAGCCGCCCATCTTGACATCACCATTATGTTACTGTCCCGGAGAAAATGAAATGAACAACACATCGTCTTCCGGTTTCTTCTCGTCTTGGTATTGCTGCCACGCTGGTGCAAATTACGAGTCTGTTCGATCCATGGACAACGGACTTTCTTGACAAGATTCTCTTTCGCAAAATGCCCGCCACTGTACGGAAGCTTTTCTCTCCTGCTGCTGCCCTCCTGTCTGGCTCTGCTGCCGTGCTACCCACGCCGATACAGCCGCGCCTCCAGCCACCCAACCTGCACCCTCAGCCTGGCGGGTCGAAAGTAATCCGCACATCCCAGGGTCCAACGTCAAATGAGCAGCTGCATCTCCTATTGTGCTACGAACATACAACGTTGCTTCCCAGACCGCCCAGAGAAAGACCCGATGTCTCTCGCTCTTTTGACCGTGGCATACGCGTCAGCCAAAACACACACACTTCTCCGGAAAGGCGGTCGATACATTGCAGTACCCGACGGCGGCTGCGGCTGTGTCTTCTCCTCCCAAAAAGCAGATATGGCCGAGGGTGCAAAGGACCAAGCAGGTGGACAGAGAAGCCGGTGAGACGAGAAGAGACTCTCCCTTTTTGGCTGGCCTGCGAACCGTTGCGGAAAATGCTGTCTCTTGCAGTGTGTCTTAGACAGCCAGATACGCAAACCACAAACAACCACTCATGAGATATGGACAAATGGCCGACCTGCTAATCCTCCTGAACCCCTTTTTATCCCCCCTTGCATCAGATGGGCCCCAAAGAAAAACCCCGTCTCCGCACCGCCATCTAGAATGGTCGAGATCTCCGTCCATCACTAGCCGATCTGGTGGCTGGGGGGGGAGGGGAGTAGTACAGCATCTCCCAGAAACACGCCCATGGAGAGCGCCGTTTCATAGTCTGCCACATCCACGCAGAGGGTCGGTAATAAGACCGTGAACTGCCAAGCCCAGAGCGCCGCTATTGGCCAAAGACACAAACTGCCAAACTGCCAATGCTGGCAAATCCTTGAGAGAAAAGTGCTGGCAGGGTCGTCTGGGAAAATCACTTAGAATACAAGCGATCTGCATGTCACCTTGGCATCTCCCGGGGGAGAGCATCCATTTTCGGCATGCATGATTTCTTCGTTGGCTCTTAGCTCCGCTGGCCGGCTACGATTGACGTTCTGGCCGCCGTGTGGATAACCTGTCCGCACGGCCGGTGGGATGGGTATTCGGCTAGACTACCCCCGCGGCCACGAAAAATGGAAGTACGTGCCCGGGTCTCCGTGTTCTCAGCCTCCCACTTGAACCCCAACACCAGACCGCTCTAGCTCCTTTGGACCGTGCTTCGTCAGTTCGGCAGATCGTCCTCCATCACCTTCATTGCCGAGCGCCTTTCTGTGCACGCACCGCAAGCCGCAACTGAGTGCCAGCTAGCCACAGCCACCTGAAAAAATAGACGAAGACCTCCCCCAGCCGTGTTCGGCGCATCACCGGGCTTGGTGGTATCCAAGAAAAAGGCTTCTCCGCGCGACGCCCTGAGAGAGGCTCCGCCTCGGTGGTTGGAATGCCCAGGCGCTCCTCCCTCGACACTTGTCCTATACCCCGACGACCGGTCACGACGACTCTACTGCCAAGTCTGTGCCACATCCCTCAATATCACACGCGTCACGATCGCCGTCGAACTTGAATACGAACCGCGGGAACTCCCTCGTGGCCGGGCCGCGGACGGTGGTTGTCGACCGCCGAGGGAATGAGTGACGAGCTCTGGAGAGGCGCCAAGCAGGGCTGGATGGCCCAATTGACCCGCCAGGACTAGGCCCGCGATCGTTCATCGGTCGAGGCCTGACTGGGAAATTCCACGGCGATGGAATCTCGCTGTGTGCCGGACTCGGACGGTATATGGCTATGCGTCTTGTGACGGGAACTTGCACGCGATGCTCCGAGTGTGCCGGTTTCCCCCCACCCCCGCTGTGATCTGCTTCCTGTGGGCTGTTTCTGGAGATACCAGACAACGTTGCAGACCACTCAATTCATGGCACAACGTCTCGTCCTCATCCTCATTTGCGGTCTCGCCACAGTCATCAACGCTCGTCCTCCATTCAAAGCCCCTCTGGGCTCATAGAAACAGGAGAACGTTTGCCGGAACACCCCGACGATACCCAGGCTACACCTCCCTCTCTCACCGGGCCCCTACAGCTTGAGGCGGCGCGAGTGCCTCCTGACGACAGAAACGCACTGGTGGCCTGGGCGAGCATACGCTGTGCAGCCAAGCAGTAGCTCGAGTCGACCAATATAGGTGAAGTGAGAGAGCACATCTTCATCTCGTTCTGTGACTATGGGCATGGCCTATCAAGGGTTTCGGTCTGGTGCACCAGATAGCTTTGCCATCATGGCTCATGAACCCACTGGCGGCTGCGCCGATCTTCTTCTTGATAGCAGCCATCAGCATCGACTGAAGTCTCTCACTATCCTCCCCTGCGCTCGTTCCTGGCAGCGCCGATATCATCGACTCCCCTTCTGTTCGGAGACTCGATCACTGCGAAGGACAGGACAGCGTGCCAGAGAGAAAAGATGTCACTCTATCGGTATCCGTCAAATCGTCTCCCCTCCTAGCCTTTCCAAATGAGGGGACCTCCGGACAGCAGCAAACCAACTTTACAACCTGGCGACTTCACTCCCGGCAAATGGTGGCCGGTTCCCCTTGCCCAGGACAGAATTGGCAGTGGCACACCATGATACCAATTTGTAGCCGTGGGTAGGGTCAATCCCGAGGGCATCGAGGGTGCACCCGTGAAATGAACATCTCTCGCGATATGTGAGTCACCCGCCGGAGAGGCTGTCAAGTGTTCCCCTCGTGCCATCCCCCCTAAGCAAGAGCGCGAGCGGGCGCGGAAACGTGAAGGCGAGCGCTAGTCCAGGGCGGGATGGCTGAACTAGGACCGCTTCTCATGGGAAGACCTGGACACAGCCCGAACTGGTGGAGTGGACGCCGTTGATGCTGAACGCCAGCGTCGACAGCATGGCAGTCAATCGGTTCATTGTCAACGGTATTCATGGCCCCATCGTGCCCATGCTTGAGCCTCGAGGAGCTGTGCGAGCTCATTCATGGTAGGGCTGTCATTCTGGACATCTACCCGCCGCTTGTGTCTGGAGCAATTGGAGGTTCATCATGGCCAGGATACTCCTCTATCGACGCCTCCCAGCAGCTCGTCTAGCTGGTTCTCTAAGGAGAGGTTGGACAAGTGCATACATCAGCAACACTTCATGGCCAGGCGAGAGAATCTCTAGCAACGACCTGTAGCTCGTTCTCTTGCCTCCGGCGAGCCAGTGACACTTGGTGATCTTTTATCATGGATCCAGGACTAGCCTGAAGACTTACGATCCGGTCTATGTGTCTCGTGGCTCTACGGTCACTATCGGTGGACTATCCGGCCAGTGCATATGCTGGCCGCCCATTGTCTGTCGGCTCTCCAACCGATTCGCATAGCTTCTGCCCTTCGTCTCCCACCATCTGATCCGTGAGAGCGTACGCTGCCTAACCTCTCAACCAGCGGCCCTCGCCCGTCACACACCTTCCACCCATGACTCCCAGTCGAGCAATACTGCGAGTGATATCACACACATGTTGAGATCGACTCCTTGGTCCTGCCTCAGCCACTGCCCAAAGCAGACAGACTACTCTCGTCTCGATGTAGTCTAGTCGAGTGGTGGTGCCACAATCTCCAAAGGTCCCTCCCCTTTCAGCACCGGACCTGCAGTCCCTCCCGCCTAGAAAGGCTAAAGGCACCTGCACGTAAAGTTACGTTCAATCTCTTCGTACAGTAGTCCACGCAGCACAGCCCGCTATTCCCAGCACCACAGCGTAGGTCCACTGCACTGTACTCTACATATACCACGCCAGATCACGCACATGTATAGCACTCGGTGATAATGAGCCCACGCATAAGTAGGGAGGTGATATAGCAAGAGAGAGAGGGAGAGAGAGAGACGAAAGGCACATGTATAACACTGAACATATGCATATTCAGCACGAATGTTCTCTCAGGTGGCGGTTATACGTCGTCCATCTTAAGATGCAAGCCACTTCGGCACTAGACGCAAAGCGCGCTAGGTTGTCGTGGAAGACCGGCGAAGAGTTAAGTGTTTTTCTCTGAAAGCACGGCTCTCAAGCTCCCCTCCCCCGGAGCGAAGACCGAAGAGGAAGATGGGAGTGAGGAAAGGCCCGAAAGGGTTTTGCGGTCTACCTTGGGTTCGAGGACTTCGCCAGACCCTATCCGGATGCCGTCTTCAGCTCTGCATGCAGAGGAACGTCGGAGTGGCGTGTGGGTGGGTGGGTGGGTGGAAGGAAGTCTCTTGTTATTTTTGACAGTGACCCGCACCCCTCTCTCCCATAGGCGTTTTTGCTGTGCAGCGACAAGGACAGTACGGTGCAACATGTACTGTAGTTGCTCTGCAGATTTCTCTCCGTTGGTGCATCGAGGAGGGAGGCATGTCTGGACAGTCACAGTGATATTGCGTGGTCAGATCGACGCAGTCCAAGCTCGTCAGCCCTCTTCATCTGAATATCCCCCAAACTATCTCTGCCAAGTGATCGGAGTCCAAACCGTCCGCTTACAACATCCGAGGGCCGCCACACCACACATCTCGCAACCCCCCTGCTCTCTCTCAAATCTCGGAAATGGACACACGGCTCAACGACCACCATGACGACGTACATCCCAAATAGGGTCCAAGAAGTCAGTCAGTGCAGTTCTTTTACGACGTGGGAAAAGGGGAGGGGCACATACAGCTCAGTCTCTCTCGTGTTTGTCATGGCCATCACGGAAGCCCCAAAGCCACCATCGACGAATGGGATCTTCGTTGCACGCACTGTCCAGGGAAAGCCGATATTAAAGATGTTTGCCACCTGCAGTTACAACGCAAATCTCTCGCTTATTGGGGGGGGGGGCGTGTGGGAGTCTGTCAATACTGGAGTACAGAGATGCTGGTGAGCCAACACGCAGTAGCCACACACCGTTCAAAAGACGGCACATGGAGGACTGGGACTACTATAGGCAGTACCATACATCCCAAGCGAGCAAACGAGCAAACGACCACCTCCAGAAATATGGAGCTCCCAACAAGCGTCCCACCCTTTCAGCACATCGCCCTGAAGATCCCAGCCGAACAATGGGATTCCCTTCTCTGATCCACACACAAAGTTCTTTATTTAGCGTTGGCGTCTCTCACTCACACCCATCGCCAACGTTGCAGCCAGTGGTCCTGTGCCTCTTCCGTCTCTGGGCCGTTTTCTCTCCCCCCCTTTCTCTCTCTCTCTTGGTCTTACTTTGGCCCCGACCAAGAACCAACAAGCACTGGTCGTGGGAAGTTAGTGGGCTTGCCATCTCCGAGCCGGAGCCAGACTTTTCTTCTGTTCGGACTTGGGAGGAAGGGGGCGTGTGGGAAGCGGTAACACCGCCAGGAAGAGCGAGCGTGTGCACTCCTGGAGAGTAACCCTCCTGAACAAACTGAACTACTGCGTGCATGGCATGTTTGTTGGCGTCAAAGTGTGGTTGCAAGCGTCGAGGCAGCGGGCGCGGGAAATGGAGCTCTCCCCAAAAGAAAAAGAAACACTGGACATGTTGTTCTGATATTGGTCGGGGGGGAACCGAAAAGGGTGCAAATCTCGGCGATGTATCGAGAAACGAGTTAGAGCAGAGTGTCTCTACTTTCTTTCCCCCCCAACCCCCTCCCAAAAGAACGGTCATTCTAGGCTTGGCCCGGCCTGTCTCTCTTCGCGAGTCGGACGATCATTCCCAAGATAATTGGGTGCTTGGTAAATCTCGCAACGAACACTCACACCACCGGTATCTCCAGCGGCATATCTCGCGGAGCTGGACAGTGTGACCAAGAAAATCTCTTCCACTCTCTCTACACCCCCATCTTTCCCCCGTTTGGGTGATGAGTTGTCGACGGTACCACGGAATGCACATAAGCGGATATGAACACAGCTCAAGAGGGGGGGGACAGACCCTCCATTTCTGCAAGCAGTGGAACAAGAGAGTTGGCAACTCCAGCACACCATATTCAAACCCCTTGTCGGGGCCGGGGGCAAGCAGGATTCGATTTGTCTAGTCGTATTCTTCCTCACCCGAAAAGTCTGGATCCGAACCACTGTTTTGGCCCATCGATCCTCTATTTCTCACGATTCGGGCATGCAAGACTTTCCTTGACAAACAAGTTCGGTTTACACAGGATAATACCGTGCAGAAGTGTGCCAGTGGCCTCCATTCCCAGAGCAGCTCTCGCCTCTGCTCACTCGTACCGTGTACCCCGACCCACCGTTGCTGAGGGGTGTCACTCTGTCGTGCTATGGGTAGTATTCCAGCTGCCGAGACGTGTTTATGCCCACATCATGCTCGGACAGGGCGCGGATGAGGGACTGTCGATCAGCGAGGGTTTGGGTGGGCAGGTTTAGAACCACCTGAAGGGGAAATCCAGTCTACTGCGACGTTCTTTGCATGCTTGAATCTCTTCGGCGGACCTGCGCGGCACCGAAAGACAGGGGGCCAGCGTCTGATGGGATTACAACAGACGACTCGTTTCCACCCCTCGCCCTCGCTCTCTCTGTATGTACCCGGAGATACCATCCCTATGTTGGACAAAACTCGCCGTTTGTCGTCGTCGTGGCCAGCGCACTAACATCGGGCGCCACGCCGATTTCCCATTCGTATTTCCCCTGTGTTTGTCCCCGGCAAGTACCGACATTAGCACATCTCGTTAAGTCCATGGCCCCAACCAACCCTGCACACTTCCACGGCTTGCTTTCCGAAAACAGGGCTTCCTTTTTTCCTCCTAGCCGGTTGTGCTGTGTACTGGAGCTGGTGAATGATTTCGGTTGAGTGCAAATATAGGTCAGGGCTTCTGATATTGGTCGGAGTTTTCCAGGAAGCCCGCAAAATCGGAGGAATGATTTCTCTCTCGTTTATCTGCTGGACTCCAGGCTCGGTGAAATAAAAAACCGGGCTGGGCGGTCCTGGTCAGAGATACTTCGATCAACTGCTGCGCTTGTCTGGAGATGGCTGGTACCCCGGTGACGATAAGAAAAAGGAAACCTGTGATAAAAGCCTTTTGTTCCTTTTTCCTCCACCCCAGATGCCAATGGCCGTGATGAAGCCTGTCGTGACTGGCCAACCTCTCATCGTCAAGCTAAAAGGGGCTAGGTCAGTCCCTGATATATCTCCACTGAAAATATGAGCTTGGCCAGACTCGGGTCAGAACGACAACCACCGTAGGGAACTTTTTGACAGCCACATACTGAGAGGGATTCCCGCGTTGTATTCTAGCGTGGTGTATGTGCTCGAATGCCACTGGGGGAAGAATCGGAGGCTGTACACTATAGCAGTTATAGGTCGAACGAGATCCTGGGAGTTGGCTCAAATAGCGGCGGTTGGGGTTGAAGGTTCACCACAGTCACACGATCGAGATGCACCCGGCCCCAGTCATCTTTTACTTGTCGTCGGCGATATATCGGCTGACAGTTTATGGCCGCCGTTATTCCTGCCAAAGCCCATTTCGCATCATGAAAGAGAGATCAAGAACATGTTGGCGACTCCTTTTCTTTCCTCCTTCACGTCATCTTTATCTTTTTTCTTTTAGTTTCTTCCTAACTCGGTCTGTTACTGAGGAGAGTGGCAGTTCTCTTTCCCCCATGGAACCACCCACCATGTGCCCGCAGGAACGTTCTGGAGGTCATCGCCGGCTTTCTCATATCATCGAACACTTCTTTTCAAGTCTTCTTTGAGCCTGTGGCTGGGGCCAATAGTCCTGACACGTCCACTATCGATTCGTTTCTCGATTCAAGAGTCACGGCGCAAATTGGCCTGCCAGTCACTCGAGCTTTTTTCAAGAGTCCAACGAATGACCCCCCGTCACCGAGATTCCTTGCCATCGACCGCTTCCGTCCTGATGGGTCGACAAAACTGGATCAAATGGTCCAACTTCGTCTTGCCGGCTGGTGGGACGGCACCGTCTGCACCTGAGTTCGATTGTTTGTTCATGGCCAGAAAAGAACGGTGCCCGCGCACTTGGCACAGCGCTCATCGGGGCGAGGTGTCGGTTGGCCGGGGGTGGACTCTAGAGATCGATCCGTCGATTTGACGAGCGATGTGTCTGACCAATTCTCACACTCTGCCCCCTTTGGTCTTTCGTAGTCGTCTTCCCTTTTTCGTCTTGGTTTCGCTGCTCTTCCCTGGGCTTTCTCGGCTTGAAATCGCGGAAACCACTCCGGCGTCCTCACTCTTCAGGTGGCCAGCCTTTTTCGATTCCAAAGATCCCACTGACGACTTCTTCATGCCTTACCCTTCTTCATCCTCTCCCCTGGCACTGCACATGTCCGCAATGTTCACGGTATGTCGGGCTAGGCGTCTGCCACGTGCTGCAGTTGGGCTGTTCTGTCTGATAGCACTTTTTGTGCCGTCGATGGGCACACGCCCTTTGCCAGCCTCCCTCCCTTTGCTTTGAGAAGCTGAGCACTCAGACATGTGAAATGATTAACGGTGTTTTATGAATTCTCAACGTCACTGTAGCCGACCGAAAGTAATGCTAGATATTATATTGTCTGCCCGTTTGGAGAACTGCCCTCACACTTAGGTAGCTAGCAGCGTGAGCTTGTTTGTACCCAATAATGAAATTTCCGCCTGTTAGGGTTCTTAGGGCTCTCCGTTCCTGTGGGCTGAAGAGCAATTTCTTTTTTCACAAACGCATTCTATATTGAAACCCAGTCGAACTTCATCCTCATCCTTAACTCCTCAATAAACACTCCCTTCTGGGAGAGCATCTGGTGATCGTTCCCGAAATGCCACCTGTTTCCATCCTCCCTCGACCCCAAGCTGCCACCAGGCTGGGTCTGTGACTTTCCAGGCCCGTTCAGCAGGAAAAAGCAACCGATTTTTGACGGCAACATTACCCAGAGTGGACGAGAGATGGGGCTCGTTGTAACCGTGGACGGCCACTCAACCAAGGAACCTGCGTGTGGACCGCCCAATCACAGAAACCGCCCGATATTGAAGCTCTTCCTTCCTCCCCCAGTGCGACGTGAGTCGAACGAACTCGACCAAAGGGGGGCTGGCCGTGGCAGGTTTTGGGCTCTTTTCTATGGATATACGGAGTCACCGATCCACCTACAGACGCAACCTTTGCGGTAGCCTTAGTACTGTCTCGGTCGTCCAGGTCGTCCAAAAAGAACGGAAGTAGGAGGGGGGAAAGAAAGGAGGGTGGTGGGGAGAGCGAAACGCCGTGGTCGGTAAGTGGAAGGTGTCCTTCCTGCGCCCGTCAAGACGGTGTTCATTGCCGGTTGGTGGGTGATAAGCATCGCCGAACCAGCCACGAGGGGGAGGTGGTGATGCCACTGGTACGTATGTACAGGAAAGCGAGGAGGAAAGGTGGTGGACGTCGACGAGGATGCTCCATGGAAGGCGAGGCCGATGTGGAGATCAAACGAGAAAACGAAAACCGCTATCATCCCAGCCTGCAGACAGGAGCAGCAGATCTTCTCAAGACCAAGTACCCAGGACTTCTCACCCCACCAGCCGACGACATGCTCTGCTCCTTCGCCACATGCATTCAATCTGAAAAAAAGGATGACACGCCGTTGCATGATGGCTTCAGATCCTCAGCAGTCACAAGCCCAGTTCGACTATATGTGTGAAAGCTAAGGGGAGTGGACGGTGGACGCAAGAAACTGGAGTGGCTGGACAGCAAGTTTTCCCCCTCCTTTTGTAAAAGTCAGTGTGCTATCCCCCTTTCCTCCTCACGCACCTTTTGCATGTACAGAGACAGAAAATTCCCCTTCGCTATGATTATCTGCTGATACTTTAGCATAAATCTATATTTCACCGCCAGTTATTGCCTTAAAGCCTGCAGTAGTGAATCACGAGCAGCGAATGGCGTCGCAGGCTGGGACACCACGATGGCTGGGGAGTCCGTTTCGCTGAGGGGAACTTTGTACTCGAGCTCTGCGATGACGTTAACCGTGTGTTTTATAGGGAACTGGCACACGCAAGAGGCTGGTGGCTATAGAGGATGAGAGGTATAGCCACGGCGATGAAATAGGAGAGGGAGACCAGTGCATGATGCACACATTCCACGGCATCGATGCCCGCCTCTCTGTCTCTGTGCGTTGCCAGCCAACAGCAAGCCCAACACTTCGACGAGTGCAAGTACCGAGTACATGCTCGCAACGAGTGGTGCCAGGACAGCAAGTGGCAGAACGAAGATGGAGCTGGAGAAAGAGGGAGGAAGGCTGGCGAGTGACGGCCGTCGGCCGGCCCAGCTTGCTCCTCATTACAAAGGATGGGTGGGCGATGAAGAAGCAGATCACACAGCGAAGGAAAGAAGACGTCGTTGAGCGGGTGAGATGTAACACTGTGTGCGAACGAGTCGTTCGTCGGTGTTCTTTTTACGTACAACACCAGCACCGGCATTCCAAGGGGGGAAGGGAACAAGGAGTGACTTGGACGAGAGAGCGGTGGGACATCACTGAGGATGTGTGGATGCGGCGTGTGGATTGGGGGCAGGAAGAGACGAGAAGCATGGTCTCGCTTGCAGACCTCGACAGGACCCAGTGGCTTGTCCCCTCCAGTGATCAGAGCCGGGAAGCCCTTTCGATTCTACAGGATTGCGATCTGTCCTCTCGCAGACGCCACGGGGGACATTAAACAGTCGGGGCGGCTATGGAGAGGACAGCAGGGCCGCGGGGACGGACACTCAGTTGTCCTTGCCCACATGACACAGCGTTTGCGAACACCAGCAGTAGAGGAACCTCTGCGAGTGAACACCAACGGTGTATCACTGACGAGCCACGTGAAAAAAGGGGGGGCGAAGGGGTGGGTGTATGAGAAGAAAAGGAGTGAAGAGGGTGAGAGCCAACCAAACTCACACGGCGCCCAACAAACGACGACAGAAGAGAATCTCCCGTCCCTCACCACCCGAGATATCACATCGCACCAAGCAGAGCGACCATGGTTCTGAACCTCTGGCCGCCACGATGGTAGGATATGTCCAGTTTGGGACTCGGGGGAGTTAGATTAAAAACGGAAAAAGAAAGTCCCTCCTGGAGGCGGTCCTGAGTGATGCTCCTCTGTACGGGACTTTGGACACCGCTCACTCACTCTATCAACTTAGGTATGCATCGGGTTGGTGTCTGGACGAGGGAGCCAGGTCTTGGAAGAAAAGACAGAAGAAAAGAAGAAGAAAAGTCCAACCGAGATTAGTCGGGAACGGAACCGGCTACCACCACCATCCATCCTTCATCTCGAGCCCCGCGATATGTCTCTCTTGCACAGCTGGCGAGACCGTCCAACATCATCGTGCCGGCTGCTCTCCAGTCCGACGTCTCAGGGCGCTGTGCAATGGAACCTCATCAACAGGATTCCCAGACGATTGGGCTGTCAGGTGCGAGTGAACTGGAAAATCCCATGGTGCCCGAGAAGTCCACAGCTGAAGAAACCCCGTTCGACGGAGATCGGCAAGACGACACGCACATGTACCGGGAGGCATCCACGGGACCTTGGCCGCACATACAAGCTTGCGGCGAAGTGGAAGTACCTCCACAGGCAAAGGGGACCTTTTAGAGTGTTCCGGGACACGGGAGGGAAAAGAATACGGCTTAAGTATCAGCGTTTGTCCCTCGCTGCAGCACCGTGTCAGATCATGGAACAGACTTTTTCTTTTTCTTGGTGGTGGTAACTTTTTTCACTTTCAGAATCCGAGTGCAACGCGGGCCAGACCAGAGAACCCAGGAATGAGTGGTGCCCACGGACGTTTGCCCAGGGCAGTGCAGAGCACGAGATTCGTTCGCTGTTCGTTTTTTCCCTCTTTTTCCCCCCCTTCCCGGTTTTTCTCTCCCGAACCTGTCAGATTGTGTGCGGTTCGTTGGGATCCCGGTCCCAAGCTGAGCCGGAGTGACTCGCTCCCTCCTTGCCACAGAGACACACACGCACAGAGTGTGTCCAGTAACTCCGTGCTTGGAGGAAGGGATTGGTTTTGGCGGTGTTTGAGTGGCTGGTGATCGGAGTGGCAGCTGTGCTAACGGTGGTGGTGGCGTCGACAGTCGGATGCAGATGCGATGGGGTGAACTCCAGACGACCGCCAGCCAGCCGAGACCCAGCACACACATCTTGGGACACCCGTGCGCGTGGTGCTGCTCTCGGAACCCTGGGAGTCTGGGGGTGAAAGCTCCGATGAACTATCACTACGTGGTGGTGGTAGTAGCTGTGAAGAAAAGGAGAATTTCGGGCTTGCATCTTTCTGTTTAATTGCCCCCCTCCGAACGCCATCTGCCTTGCTCAGGGGTAGCGAGGAACCGACGGGAATTGAAACTGTGAACGGTGATTCACTCCCCAGCTCATCAACCCTCCAGAAACAGCCTCGCTGGAGCCCACAAGCACATGTATACATGAAGACGTACGCTCGCGTCCTTCGTCCATGTACGAAGAGGGGGACTGAGAACGAGCTCCGCAAAGATTAAACAACGGCCGTTCGTGCATCAATCTCGATTTCGCTCACTCAAACGATGAGGAGGGGGAGGGGGAGGGGGGCAAAAGGAGGCTACCGGCCAGGATTCCGGCGGTTAACGACCACCACCTCGCCAGGCTAAACAGCAAAAGACCATCCACGATGCCACTAATGAGGCGTTTCCTCGTCGTCCCCCCAGACTTATCCAGAGATGTCTCAACCCTGGGTTTGTGTCTGCAAGCACTTTTGTAGTAAGGTCTTGTCGGGTCCATGGGCCCTTTAAACCCTGACTAGCTCAGGCAGTCGGTGTTTGCAGGCACCCAAGAGATACGGTTTAGATTACTAGTAACGGGGGGGGGGAGGTTGCTTCTCTCCGGCCTGTAATACATACGTAACGCGCCTAGTCAGAAACGAGTTGCGGGTATCAGGTCAGTCGGGGGGTTCCTCTAGAAGTCACAAAGTCAGTCTGCGAGGATCAGGAAGCCGGGTCGAAGCTTTCCGCGGAGAGCTCACGGTAGACGGCCCTAGGTGCCCCCAATAGGAAAGGGCTTGGGCGAGGAGTTCGTGTGCTGGGTGCCTTTCTATAGGGCACCGGACGTCTCTGAATTAGGTGGGAGAAGGAGGGGGGCTATATCAGCCGTATATGAGTTTTGACGTCTGCTTGCAACGTGTTGCAAAGAAAACGTGGGTTTTGCTGGTCGACGTTGTTCAGGGGGGGGTGAGAGGGAGTCACTCACTCACTTGAGAGTTGATATCACACACACACGCACACACACACTCCAGCGCCATAGGCAACAGGTTTGGGGCCGTTTTCGTGTCTTCCTATAAGTCGTCCTCGGCGGGCGTTTTCCCAAACCGGAATGATCAAGGAAGATGTGGCAGCTGAAAGGAGTAAAAGACGAGAAGTCGTGAGAGACGTGAATGTGGTTCGCGGAGGTGTGTGGGTGTCCGTGTGGGTGACACTGGAGGCTGGCTTTCATGGCCTAACCTTGTGCATACAAACCGTCTCTGTGTGCTCCGGTACACCGTAGCATGACTCTCGGGGGACTTCGAAACAATGAACTCTACTGTACAAGAAGAGGTGGATGAGTGAGGGTTGTTGTTCGCCGTCGCGGGGACTCTCAAGGCGAGTCTGGACGACGAGAGTTGTTCCGCTTCAATGGGGGTGAGCCCAATCCGCAAAACGACCGAACACAGCCCAAGATCAGCGACTGGGGAGGGGGGGTGCTAACTTCGGATACGGTGGCCGACGACACGAACTCTTGTTTGATTGTTTTCTTTTTCTCCCGCCGCTTCTCGGGTCCCGGGGGGGTATCAGGGCCAGCCGGTGGCCTTTCTCTCTCTCCCAGTCTGTTGTTCGTGTGTCCGTGTGAGGGTTGTTTCTTCTGCTCGATGACAGCTCGTTTCAACCAGCTTCATATGTATATGTTCCCGAGCGGACAGCCTGCGAAGACCGTGTACAGCATAAGGAAGCACAAAGCTGTTTGGCGTTCGCGTTTGCGTGTGTAAACAAGACACACATCATCTACGATGTCCCTCTGTCCCCCCTCACCACGACTAGCCCGAGGAATCAGCAGGTAAATCCCTCCCAGTTCCCGGACGGGTAGTAAGCTCCGTGGCGTGTCGAACGGCCGAGCGCCGTCAAGATGTGGTAGCGAAGAGAAGCAATCACAGCGAGCGCCAGAGAAACGGCCCAGCGAATGCGCCAGAGACCAAGCGCTGCCAATGCTGGACCGCCCGCAGGACAGCCACGAGGTCTGGACGGAATAGGCACTTGGACGCTCTTATGGCTGCCCTCGAAGCGAGCAGGCGTGATTGGAGGTACCAGACTTTCGTGTTTTCCTCGCTGCGTGTTGTCGTTTGCAGCGCGTTCACCACTTCCTCTCGCCGCCGGTGAATCCCGGGCTCTGCACCCTACAGTACTTACTGGAAATAGCAGAGGGCACACGCCCCCCAAGAAGCGGTCTCTTTGCGACTTGATTCACTTGGCTTTGTGATCCTCGGACGAGCCGTTTGGCGCGTGTAAGTTGCAGAAACCACGCACACGCAACATCAACGCTTTTATGCATATTATGCAACGGCAGACCAAAAACCCCAAGCAATCTGATAAGCGAGCACAAATCAATCCTCCGGGCGAAACCCCCATCTTCATTCCAATTCCAGGCTCAACCCGTGTGTTTCTAGCTATCGGGAAGTGTTTTTTGTTTCGTCTGACAGTCAACAAGCCAGAAATGACTCCCAGGAGAACGGCGGGCGGACACTCACACGTACCTCCACGCCCAAAGTGCAAAATTAAAAGCGTGTCGGTTCCCTCACCTGGACCTAAGAGGAGGAGAAATCACTTTGAAATTATCTCCATTTTTTAGGTTGTTCCCAAAAGACAGAAGAAAAATTGTTACGAGAAAATTTCTTAGGTAGGGTTGCAATATCGGTTTTGTTGTTTTCTTGTTGCCTCTTTTCGTGTTGCCGTTCCTGGGAAACCCGTTTTTGCTGAACCATGGTCTTATCAGCCGGTGATATAGGGAACTGGCCTTGCCGGGAGCTAGGATGTTCGATATTAACTGGCTTCTTGTTCTTCTCTTTTTCGTCCTTTTCGTATGGCCAGTGTCCCTGGTCTGTTTAGATTGAGTTTCTGCTGGTTTCTTCATCAAATCTGCTGCTTTTTAATTCGAAACTAACCTTGAAATCCCCCCATCGTTGTAACAGAAGAAAGCAAGGAGTTGCTGCTCCTGGTAAGCTCATCACCACTCGGAGATGGAGGCGCCGGTCTGAGTGTTGTTAATTATGGGGTTCTTTTTTCCTGGTTCTGTTGAGTTTGCTGGGTACATCGGAGAATGCCGCGCAATCAAGAGAGACTCGGGACGGGTTGCTGCAATATAATACTGCCGTATACGCCCCCCTCCACCGCACCCTACGGAAATTGCTCGTATATTGCAGCCTTAGTTGTTCTGAAGATGTGTCTCCCAGCCCTCTCTGCAACGGTGCCTTACGTGTTACTTGCTCGTCGACACACCAAGGCTTCTTAGTCCACACAAAGACCCTCGTCATGATCACCTCCTTTTCTTTCCGTTGCGCCGCCGTCCTCGGTCAGGCTGTCGTTCACGTAGACAGAGCTAAACAGGATGATGGCTCGAGCCGGGGACAGGGAATCTCTGGGAACTGCTCCGGGTCCTCTCTCCGGTGAAACGAAACAGTCGGGAGGTCAAAACCACTCTGCGGGGCCACCAGACAGTCCATCTCGCTCTCTCGCCTTCTCGGCATCCAGAGGTATACAGCAGTCACTCACTCACACCAGCCGAGACGGGGACGGCCAACTCACGTCTTGCTAGAGAGAAACCCGCTCGTCACTTGCCCAGCTCTCCTCCTCTCGCCAACACGCGTAGGCAAACACCACCCCCTCGTATTATCACAGGCGGATTGGAGCTACTGCATGCAGCGTATCTATCATCTCCCGACAAGTTGCATGTTGGGGCCCAAAGCTTGCTTCTGGGCAACAGCAGCAACTCCTCAACAACAGTGGGAACACCACCACCACCACCACCACCACCAGTACCGCCGCCACCGCACTACCACAGCAATAGATTGTCCCGGGTGTCCACAATACTGAGAAAAAAAACTGCATGTGCGCGTTACCTACGAGGCAGGTTAAAGGGGACATGGAGGATGAGGGGGGGTGTGTGTGTGTGAGTGCCACATCACACCTCAATATACGGTACATACACATTTGTCTCCCTCTCTCTCTTCGGCTCAAGCGAACAGCAGCAGCAGAGAGGAGGGGGTGAGTGTCTACGAAAGGTCTGTACGGTATCTTCCGTCGTCGGTGACTCGACACGGGAACTCGATCAGATATTCCCTCCGAGGTTTGTTTAAGGAAACAGAATCTGACCTGCATATCGTAGGAAGTGATCCTGGGCAGAAAAGGGGCCCAAACAATCCGGGCCTGTTGGGGAGTAGAACTGCTCCCCTATTGCATGTACTGGAGCAGTTCGTGATGAGTTCCCTGGGTCTGGGAAGGGGAGAGAGGGAAAAAATCAGAGTTCTTTTTTTCCCCAGTCCCAGCGTTGCAGCGAACCCCCCCCTTCGATCCTTGCCGTCAGCTGGCGAGAGTACCACGTTGACGTCCAGAGAGAATTTGCGAAAAGCCCTTTTTGTTTTCTTCGGATTTCATCACACTCGCACTCGCACGATGTATCCTCGGAGAGATGCAGAGGCCCAGAAGCCCCCAACAACAGACCACGTACTCACTAGTGCTCCCTCCTCCCGCGGAGGTCACTCACGCGTCACTCGCCCGTCCAGCAAGCCACGCACATCTTCGAGAGCCATACAATAGCAGCTCGCCCGCAGAGAGACAATCACAGGCCACGCCAGTCAATACAAGAGCAGCGGATGCCGGCTGCCCTTCCGTTGTGTGTTGCCGATTAGTACCGAGTATTATACATGGCCATGAGCCACACACACACCACCAGCCCACCCTGGCCAAGTCCGGCATTGCCTGCAGGACAAGGGGACTTGGTGGTGCTCTTTTGTCGCCCCAAGAGCAAGCACAAAGAGACAACGGATGCACAGCAGCAGTCTTAAGCGATGTACCCTTCAGACCAGGCGACTGTGTAGGAGGTACACTCGGAAAGTCCGTGAGGATTGGCCCATTGTCCGGAAGAGAGAGAGAGAGAGAGAGAGAGAGAGAGAGAGAGGGCAAAAGAGACAGAAGATCGACATGGAGAAACGGTGCTCAATGCTACGGTAGACTTGTAGCCTGCACACAGAAAAAGAATTGTGACAACAGAGCAGCAGATCGAAGAAATCCTGGATGTGCCCGCAGTTTAAGAGCGCAGAAAGGCGGATCTTTCACACACTCTGCGCGTAGGGCGGCGGGCTATCAGGTTTTCCCTTTCACATTATTGCCTTTCGGATGCATCTCAACCTGGCTCGGCGGTGTTATTTAGCTTCGCTCACTCCCACTTCCAGCAAGTCAGGTTACTCCGGAATCCGAGGAGTGTGCACATAAGTGAGAGTACATACATTAAGTATATATATGTTCAGTACGTACGGCAGATTGGAGGGATAGGGAGGTCGGACCAGGTGATACGTCTGCTGGGTGCATCCGGTCCAACTGAAGATGGAGAGGCATACAGGAATGCGGGTGCATGATTTTGAGGCCTTTTCTTCTTTCTTATGTGTTCTTTGGTCCCCTTTCCGAGGCCAGCTTCCCCAAGGTTCACCGCTGCTGGAACGTCCAAGCTGGTCTGGCCTCCGCGTTGCAATGAAGCGCTGTCGCCGTTCAATTTCACTCGCACCGACACCAGACGCCCGCACACTTCCCACCACAAGCCACGCTCGCAGCCGCTGCCAACGATACACACGCATGTCCCGTATATAAAATCCTCTTCACAGAGCTGCGCTGTGCAAGTGTTGTTCTCCTTCATGCACTCAAGTTCGGGTCCATCACACTGTTCAAGTGCGCCAATCTCGCTGTTACTTATGCTCTTTTATGCACTGACTTGGTGCCCCCCTCGTCGCGCCTTGCCGATCCTAGTATCGCGCGCGTGCGGGTTTCTGTGCTGGTTGGTCTTTTATTCACTCCAGGAACCCGGCTCCAGCGAACACACTCACTCACACACACACACCTGGACAAAAGAAAGGAAGAAAAAAAGCTCTCCAATCGTCGGCCGTCGCGTGGCCGGCACCAGGGCCTCCAAGGCTGCCCCCCCCCCCTCTCCTGGCCTTCCCCCTTGGGGAACATCCTGGCTTTCGCTTCTGGTTCTAGTGGGTGCGCCACTGGACAACACGTCGCAAGTGGTTGGGCTAAAGCACGCCTAATCTGGGCTTTGAGATTGTGGCGTCGAATGGCAGCCAGTAGTTGCTTTTTTCCTGCTCTTCTCCGCTTCCTGGCTTCTCTTCCTTTCCGCTTTCGAGAAGATCTTCTCCGTCTCCTGGACAGATTTCAACTTCCCACCTGTCGTCAACCGTTCGTTGATCCACTTGATGCGCGTCGAATGTCCAGGACACGCTCGATGGGGGGGCGTGCGTTTAATGCCGCACCCACAATCTCGTCCCCCCTTATCGGCCACCGCGCTGTGGAGGGAACCCAGGCAGAAGACCTGTACTGGACAGTACTGTGCATGCACACATCCAGAAGTTGCCTTCACGGTTCTCTTCCCGACGGGAGGGTCGCTGATCGACACGCCTGAACGACAGCTTACCTGTCGATCCGCCAGGGGGGGAGGGGGGCGTTCTCGGGTCCATCCAATTACGGCCAGACCCCTTCATTGCTTCTGCTTCTGTGCCCGTTTTGGTGGTTTTCTTATCGCTGGGCCCCTCTCTCTCCAGTTATTTCGTTCTTAACATCTGCTGCTTCTTCACCCGTTATTGGCTGCCCTGCTCTGAGATTTGCTCCCCAAAATGCCCGCTCATGTGTCAACATTGCCTTCTTCCCCCCCCCTTTCCGTCTCCCTCCTTGCTACGCCGTTCTCCTGGAACACGTCAACGTGAACACGGGAAAAAGAAAAGTTATGTCGCGTCCAGTTTGCTTTTTTGCCGTGGTGATCATATAGGTCCTCCGTCTGACAGTTTCTGGTGACATATACGCGCTCTAGTAGGGCTGAACGAGAGGCGTTTTTGGCCAGAGGTCGGGATATAGCAGTTATGATAAGGGTTAGGGTTGTGGAAGGTGGCTGGCTAGGGTAAGGGTTGGCTCTCTCACCATGCTTGAGGATGAAAATCCATCTCCAGCCTCTATGAACCGCAGAGGAAACAGCAACTCAATGCAGTATTTACAGCTTCCAGTGGTTGGTATCAGTGATCAGCATCTTCCCCTCACCCGTCTCTCCTGCAGTTCAGCCTCTTCCAGCACCGAGCAGCGCGTGTGCACCCTTTGAAGGCATATCACGGCGAGAACAACCCCCAAGTCCCGCGAACAGATCCTCTCTCAGCCGCTTCTGCCCCATCTTCACTGCCCTATCGTCGCCAGCCAACCACCGCGGCGATTCCACTCCTTCTAGCAGGCTTCCACGACTTCGAGTTGCTAGCGGTATATACCAGCCAACCACTTATATCTCGAGATGCACGTCTTGAGGGCATTCCAGCGCTGGAGTTAACGGGTTTGGCGTGTAAGGCACAGCAAGGCAAGGAACCAATATCAAGAGAGAACTGACATTTCCGCCACTGGCTGTCAGCCCAGCCCTAGAAGAGGGAACATGTTTCCTTAGTCTATCGGTTCTCTTCTAACCTCGCTAAATATTGCGAGCACAGAATAGCAAGAAGCGAGCGAGAGAAACCTGCCAGACCCCCCAGCAGAGCCAACGATGATTCGCCACAGGGCCACGGACGTTAACAACGGCCTTCTAAACTCAAAACGACAACTAAGAACGCCCGGACATACGCCATGCTAACCTCTCGACCAACGACGCGTCGAAGCACGTCTGCTGTGCCTTGCTCCGGCCGCCCCGTGTCGCGCCGGCGCCCGGATCTTGATACTCGGCTCAGCCTAGGGCCTTGCGCGGGCTTTGCATCAGGTTGTTGTTTGTTCGTCTTTGCTCCAGATGAACTGAGAGGGATGCTCACCTGTAACTGCTGTAATCTCGGTCGAGGTCGTGGGTCGGCGGCCCCCCCTCTCTGCCTGCTCCTAATATGCACTACTGCAAGGCAGGGACCCAACCACATGCTGGACGCGGTATTTTTGCTGTGTTCCCTCTCTGTCTATGTATTTTTTTCAACGCTGTCGGCCCCGCCGACGCCGTAGCTGCACCCAAGCATTTGTGGCTTGCTGGATGTGTGTTGTACCCAACCAGCCACATTCCTGGACTTCACTCACTCTGCATGACAGCCCCCAGACCACACCGTCAGACCCGGAGGATGGACGGTCTTCACCGCCAGATTTTCGGCATGCGAAGGATACACTCTCCAGCCTCGTGGGTGGAGGGATCCTCCCGGATCTCTCACAGGACAGACAAACAACCTTCTGGCGAGTCCCACCTCGCACCCGGCCGATCACGACCGCCTGGAGGGTGTGCATGCAAAAAAGAAAGGTGGTATGCCTATGAATACAGTGTGCTTATGCATGCACAGAAGAGGAGGACCCCGACGGAGACTTCCAGGGAACCAATTACACCTATATTTGGAGTCTGGTTGGATGCTGGAATTTCTCCCTGCTGGGAACCTGGCACGGCCGGGGAGAAATAAAAAGAAAACAACGAAATGGACGGCGACCCGCACTCCGGCACTGGGTGGAAAAGGACAAAAACCGGTGAAAGGAAGGATGGGATCCGATTCCTGGCGTGGAACTGGTCCAGCTGGGTGGAAAGAGGTGTGGAGAGGAGTGGGAGTGGGAGAGCCGTTTATGGTATGGGATGGGATTCATCGTAGGAATGGAGAGAGAGAGAGGGTGATGCTTTGTTCGATGGTGTGCCACCACCACCAAGGTCCGGATGCCGCTTCCAACGGGCGTTGCGGGCGCCATGGTGAGGCTAACAACGCAGAAAGAGGCAAGAAACGAGAAACAATCAAATTTAAATATCCCGAGATAAGCAGACTACAAAAGATCTTTTCTTCCTCTCACTCTTCACCCTCTCTCGCACTGAGTATGTGTGTGTGCAACCCTTCCACTGGGCCGGGAAAAAAGAAAAGGGTCGACCTGATGGTGGCTCTTTTCGGTAGGGGGCGGAAGATGCTCCATACGCAGTATCTTGCATGCCTAGCCTTTGCCTGGTCGGTGTTGCTGTAAAGCTCGGAGCTGGCAGTATGTGATCCTCGCGAGACAGAATCACCAACATTGATGTCAGCGAACCTTTCTACTCTGTGCGTATATGCTCTCCGGATAGCGTCTCAGTCTAACTCAGGACCAGGCCGCTTTGCCTGGCTGCTCGCCGGCATCACTTCCGGTTAGAGCGGTGGCCTGCCCTGGAGCAGCATGAACACTGCAAGATTAAGCCCAACCGGGATGGACGGACCTTTCCAAAGCCTTCTCAAGCCATGAAGCCACCACAGCCACAACTCTCCTTTTGCTTCTTCAAAGACGCAGCATCAACACCGCAGATCAGCAAGCAGGGTTTCCGCCCCGTGGGGACTTCCAGCTCCTTTCCATCTTCGTGCGGATCATCCGTTATCCGGACCGCCCAAGCCACACACCAGAGCAAGCAGAACGAGGCGCCCAGGGAACACGTCCAGAATCCCGGGCCTTCGCCCCACTGTGCATGCCGGACCGCCGATCTCCCCTCAGTGCAGGCCTTCACGCTTCCAGCATAGGGTTCTCCCACTGTTGATGCGCATAACAGCAGAATATCCGCCACCATCCGGATCGCCGGATACGCACATCGTCCGGTGTTCAGCCACATTTCGTCTGGACTTCCTTCCCGCAGGGACCTGGTGCAGTGATAACGTCGAGGGTTGGCTTGGGCCAGCGTCTACAATGCCCCCTCGCGAGGTGTGCATTGACGGGAGGACATGACTGTATGTAAGAACTGGGCCGTGATGTGCCCCCTCAATGCCTGCGTGGTTCACAGCCACGAGATTACATGCAGTCCCGTCCGTCTAGAGACGCCTAGAGCGACCCGTCCACTCGACCACCGTGAAAGCCCTCACCCCGTCCGTCCCATGTCATCACCTTGCTTGGCCCAATTACTGCATCTCCTCATGCCGCTCTCTCTCTCTGAGGATGGGCATACCGCGAGGCCCATCGTCCTTCCCCCAATATCACCGCCGTATTAAGCCTCCCAAGCCAGCCTAGTCTTTCCACGCATTCCTCTCGTGGTTTCTCGCTGGCCCCGGCCACCAAGCACACGCGAGGGAGAGAGAGAGCGATCCAGTACCACGCTGTACGGACGTTTTCCCTACGAGTGCGGACATACTCTCCTGCATGGCTGTCGATATATGGAGGACCTGTCGAAAGCAGCATAGCCGAGTCAAGCAATAGCAGCCGGCCGCTATATACAGTACTGTACCACCGTTTCCCGCCGCCGCTGCATGTCCATCCCCCCAAAAAAACAAAATCCCCCATCGTCAAGGTTACCTATCGCTT
>LNGL01000029.1:605022-640556 GCA_001510565.1 Knoxdaviesia proteae
CCCCCCCCCCCTTTCTCTGTGTCTCGGTCCCCGCCAGCAAAAAAAAAGGTTAAAAAGGAATTTCCAGGCTCTGACGTGTACGATCATGATGTGCGACTGGGGGCCAGGGTCCACTGACAACGAACTGACGGCACTTTACAGCGTCGACCAGCACTCTATGCAACACACAAACAGGTCCCTCGTGCCCAGAAGAGCAAACCAACTGGCCCTGTCAAACGCCACCACGCCACCGATCAGCCTACGCGCAGGACTGCTCGTCACGAAGATACAGGGTGGTGGGTGTCGCTGGTGCTCTCGGAGACAGCGATGGGTGATCGCCCATCGGCATAAGATCTTCTCCAGAATCCGGTGTCAGGAGTTTCAACTCTCTCTTGAACCTTCCTTCTCGAACAACGAGCTGCTGGCGGGGAAAAGAGAAGAAGAAAAAAAAAACCAGATTTTCGGGAGGGGAAGAGAGGAATCACTGACACCACGGATGATCACAGGCTCTTTTTTCTTCTTTTTTTTTTTCTTTTTTTTCTTTTTCGATCACCTCGGGCGATGCGCCTGTTGTTCGATCATATCACTTCTGTGTCGGCGGTTGATTCTCAGAACTATACAGGCCAGGTTCCGCACTGAGCAGTCTCCATCTCGCTACAGACAGGGCCTGGCACTATATCTACGGCGCCTCCGCCATGCAGGAGCACCGGCCAGAAAAAGCTGGGACGAAACGTCTATGGGGCAGTACGGGGTGGCGAAAAGGTGCAGAGCATAAACCAGCACTGGTGAGGGGCGGCAGTCTTTAGAGTGTCCTCCCTCCCTCAGAACGCATTTAGCCAGAGTTTCCTGGAGAGATGGAAGAAGAGCCGCCGGGGATTATCTTGGTCCTCTCTCTCTCTCTTTCGTGATGGGGAGTGAGCGATGTGCGACACAGAAACCCCTCGATATGGCGAGCTCGTCAAAATAAGCGGGATTGGCTATATGCAGCGGCGAAAAGCCCTCATCGCCGACCAGAGGAGAGGGATGACGGCAGTGGGTTCCTGTCAGTGGATCGAGTGCGTTTTGGGCATTGTGTGTGTGTGTCTCTCTCTCGCTTGGCCTTCTGGTGGTGGGGATCACTGCTTGGTGTGTCTTGACCCCACCGACGTCAGATAAGCGACACGGGCTCTTAGTCTTGGGGGAGGATTCTGTTCATGCTAAAGCCGAAGCCTTTTTCAGTGCCCGCTCGCTCTCTCGCTCGTTCTTGTCTAAGAACGGCCTGTAATCACCGCTGGGTGGCGAGATTGCGTCCCCTTGTTCAATGCATCTTCGCACCACATGCTCCTTTTTTTCTTTCTCGATTCTTCGTTAGCAACCCTGGATAGTAGTGAGCCGGGAGGCGAAAATCCTCAAGGAGAATCGGCAGGATCACTTAGTCGGGGATGAATGGGAGATGCCCCAAGAGATTGCCTCAATCCTCAGAAGCTCCACGCGGAGATCTGGATACAGAGGAGTCGTGGGCCAAAGAGTGGGCGTCAGATTCATGCGGCCGGTCATGGCGAGCCCTGTGTGTTCTGTGCTCCCTGCCTCTCTGCGACTGGGCATTTTCGCTTAACAGCAGGGACACTCGTCGGGGCCCGGCCGCAAGCTCTCTCTCTCTCTCCAATCTCCAATGCATTGAAGATTGGCCGAACACTGAATCTTAGAACAGAAGCTCAAGCCAGCGGACCGGCGCTCAACCTGGAGAGAAGCGTCTTGGTGAGATTGCCCACCGGAGGGCCAAGAGGGAGGAGGCCTGCTCGACTTTTTCGTCCTCCTCGTACAGGTCTACCCTTACACCGCTGAGAATACCACATGGATGGGGCCTTACTTCCTTTTTTTTTTTTTCGTGTGTGTCCCTACATTCTACTGTACCGACCCGCATCTCCGCGCGGAAGACCAGACCTGTGTTCGGTTTCCCAATGGGAGAATTCGCCGCGTATGGGCGGAATCGCAGAGTGGGATTCGCAGCGTGGAAGAGGTTGTGGCGCGGCCTCGCCCAAGTTGGAACGAGCCCGATGCGTGTGGCTTGCGTGGCTTGTATTCCAGCCAAAAAAGAAAACCACAGCACTCCGTAAAGACACAAAGACACAAAGGCACAAAGACACGAAGACACGAAGACACACAACTTTTGACTTGCAGGGCTGTTGCTTGAAAGGGTCCAAGAGCCAATCACGTCTCATCGGAGGCGTCTGGTTCTTGATTCCTCTCTCTATCCCTCCGCATGGCATGTGCAGCCGTGCCTGTTGTCTGAAGTTTATGATGGGCTCTCTCTCCGTCTGTGGTGTCTTACACGAGACACTTGCTCGTGCGGGACACACGGAGAGGGCGGACAAGCTTAAACGGGGGTGGGGGGGAGCATCGTTACACTGTCGTTGGGTGGGTTTGACCGGATGAAGAGAGACACACAGAGAGACACCAGCACAGGCACAGGCACAGGCACAGACTCGGGATCGAGTGTGCGTGTGTGTGTGCCGCAAATAGGTCAGACGCGGCTCTGAGCTCTGAGAGGTGGGTGCTACACACACACACACACACACACACGGGTGCGAGGGGGGGGCAACTCTTGCGAGATTCCGCTGGTGCTGCTGTGTCAGACATGTGTTATATGGCACGGTTTGGGATTCCATAGGCTGCTCGCTCTCCCGGGTGACATGGCCCGTCGCGGGCGAGCCTCGTCGAGCATCGGGGCCTTGTCATCGTATGCAAAATCCGAGAGCATCCCCCTCCAGAGCGTCAGTCCATGACATGAGCGCGGAGCGGGGAAAGTTTTGCAATTTTTTCCTCTTTTCTGGTCATACTCTCTCGTTCTCTGCGTCACGCGTAGGCATAAATCCGTCCCCAAGGATAAATGCCAGCTTTCTTTTTGGTGTGCACACACCCCCCATGTTTCCAAGTCCCCTCCTCGAGCCCGCCCCCCCTGCCCACGCAAACCGGGCCAGGGATCCTGAAGATCAACAGCCTCCTTGTTCTTGTTCAACTCGGGGCCACGCAGGTCCGAGAACTTTCTTTTTCTTTCGTTTTTTTGCTCTTGCTGCTGTCCTTCCACTGCATTCCTGCTTGGGGGTGTCTAGATGATGATAGGAGTAAAAACAGCTGGCCAGCCCCGGAGAGTTTTCGCCTTCTGGCTGGTTTCCATCCTGCTCTCTCATGCATGAACTGAGTGTGTTTGGGAAAACCCTGACGACCACTCTGTGTCTTGAAATACCAAAGAGAACAACCGTGTTTCGTTCCTTCAGAAACAACACGTTCACTTTCTGCAGACAGAAACCAGCGTTCGAAGGGTTCTACGACGCTTCTATGAAACAACGTCATAAATGGTGGCGTTCTCGGGGGGGGAAGGGAGGGGAGGGTTCGACGAGCAAAAAGGCTTGGTTTGGCGACGACATAAATGATGTGCAGAAGATTAAAAGAGGCGTTTCTTTTTTTTTGCTTTTTTTTTTCTGACTCGCTGATTTCCTGGGCAATCATCCCGCCCCGGGGGGACAAATCAAATCACCCAAAGACATTTGAGATTTTCTGTAGATTGCCGCTCAGCTCTCACAGGTCGTACGCGCGGCTGTGGTGTGTGTGGCCCGGTAGTGGCTGGCTCCGGCGCGCGGCGTTGGCATCTACAAGCACTGCAGAGGGAATGATATGTATCGATAGAGTGAGTGAGTGTGTGGGTGTAATATCGATAGATTAGGGCTGAGGCGCAGTGTGCGGCTGCAGACCAGCGCGGGACATCCGTTCAGAGGTTCGCGGGAGCTGCCTGATGGGGAGACTCGACGGGGAGGTGGGAATTGGGCACCAGGCGACCAGACAGGACCCGGATATGGTTTCCAAGACTCCCAGAAGGGCAGAGCCTCGGGGGCCACTACAGGATCTGACACGGCCAGTAACGCAGAGGAGCGGCCAGTGACTTGGAGATGGCCTCTCTCCGGATGCAATCAACGACACTTTTTGCCTTCTCCAGCGTTGGGAGGGAGGAGTGAGATAGTGGCGCATGCTAGGGTTAGGGTTCTGTCTTGTCAACTGAGAGGGCCGGGATAGCCTCAACGCATCGGCCTCGCAGCCCCAGAATCCTTCATTCGAGACTGCATCCTGACGGTCCTGCTCTCGTTGTGTTTGTTGATCTAGAGGTACCACAAAAACACAATGCCTTTCTTGCCAGCGTTGCATTCCTCCTAACCCTCTCGTCTCGTCTGGTGTCGTCCAGACGCTCCCCCTCGAATACCGCCCCCGGGACGGAGATGGGAAAAACGAGCAGCCGGTGCCTGATCGACAGAGCAAGAGAAAGATGTGGGTGCTTACAGGATGACTTTTTTGGGGCGGGTTCACACACCCCAGCAAGAAGCATTGCAAAAAAATAGAAAAAAAAGATTAAAAAAAACAACAGCAGAGAAAATGCGCACACTCTACTGTACTGTATATCTAGCGCAGACCGACAGGCTGGAGTTTGGGCGATACCGTTGGCGGGTGGACGGGGAGGGCATCTTCAGAACAAAAAGGCGAGGAGAGAGACAGCGGAGGTTGCTGGTAATAGCCAGCTACACATATAGAGCCGATGGGACTGGGAGGTTCCGTGCTTCAGCTGGGCAGTGGTTCGAGGAGCAGTCGGAGTCGGAGGAGGAGGAGCATTCGAGGGGCCAGAGTCGGCTCTTGGACTACGTGGTTGGAACTGGCGGTGGTGGTCCGGGCCGGTTGTCACCAGTTTTATCTATACCACGAACGGGCACAGGCATGTGGGATATGCTGAAGCGCACGGGATATCCAGCTACGAGAGTACAGTACAGTACAGTCCAAACCTGCGACGACCGTCGTCCTGTCCGGCGGACACACCCATGAGTCAATCCCGCTGGGCATTTTTGTACGCCCACCTCGCCTCCCCTCACCTCACCGGGACACGCTGCACCTACGAGTGCAGGCAATTCCCATATACGAGTATACAAGCATGGTAGACCTGCGTGTTTCTTGGGCATTTCACTCTCGCCTGTCGTTCACATCCAGGGCGGCGATACTTCAGATCTGACAAGCAAGAACGCTCTCTCTCTCGCTCTCTTTGAGCTATGCTGGGGGCGTGTGCGTATACCATCTTCCCCTGCAAAAATGGCGAAAAAAGCAGCCAAAAAAGGTTCCACTCCACACACACACACACTCCCCGGGTGTTTATTCTATTTTATTCAATACTGGTGTGCAGAGTGGGAAGAAAATACAAGGCACCCCCCCCCATTCCCCTCCCCCCCCCCTTGCCCTGACATGTGTGGTGGTGGGCTTTGATTCTTTCTGGCCGGTACCCGAACCGCTTTTCCTTCCTTGATGTTCTAACACCCCCCCCAGTTCCAAGGAGAGACAGAGAGAGAGAGAGAGAGAGAGAGAGAGAGCGAGCGAGCCCAGAGAGGGCACGTACTGTACAGTACTGTACTGTACAGTATACTCGTCCAGGGCGTGAGAGCAGCAGCAGCAGCACCAGCAGCAGCCAGATGCCGTTAAGTTCCCGTTCGTGTAAGGGGGGGCGTGTGTGGTGTAAGTCAGCGAGAGGATCCGGCGGAGAGGGACACACACACACACACACACTCTCTCTCTCTCTCTCTGTGTTTGTGTGTGTGTGTGTGTGTGTCTGTCTCCCTCTCTTTCACCCACACAGTGGACGAGGTCCAGAAAGTGTATCGACGAACCTGATCTGAGTGAGCATCTCTCTCTCTCTCTCTCTTCGTACTGTCCCCAGTCCGTCCCCTTGCTCTCTATCTCGTCGCTGCCCACACATATATTACGTGCATTGCCCACCTTTCCCCCCTTCGTCCTCTCCCACCATCGCGACCCTTCTTTCTTTTTTCCCTCTTTTCCTCCTCCATCTTCACTATCACTAATTTCCTCGACCTTCGTTCGTCGTGCCCACTCTCTCTCGATTATATATATATATATATATATACAACACCTCTCAAGTATCTTCATACTTTGACTTAATATCTGAATATCATCCAGCGGGTTCTTGGGATATCAATTCACACTCTCACCATCCACAGCATTGTTATACACTCTTCACGCAGACTTACCACATTTCTTCCTTTTTTGTCGGCCTATTTCTATTTTATTTTATCTTATTTTATTACTTGCTCTGTTATCGTCTATTCCCATCTGGGTTTAATTCTTAATACTCTCTCCCGACCTCACACTAAAAAAAAGAGTTTCCTTCCGCTCACTCCTCCCTCTACCACTTACATCCAGTCGTCTTCTCGCATTGGAACATATAATAGTCTCCCGTGTTCCGACCCTTCCTTCATCTTTTCTCTCTTCCATCTTTCCTCTCATCCAAAGTCATCTATCTCCTTTCATCTCTCCTCTTCCACCTCACCACCACACATCCGCTCTCATCAACACACCACACCCACACACATCCAACACGATGATGTCCACTCAGTACTCGCAAGGCCCCGCGGCCTACGGCTTCATGCAGCCGCCCCCGTCGCCGCCCATGGACGAAGCCTCCAAGTGCTCTCTCCCCTCCATCTCCAACCTTCTCGGTCTGGCGGACGCTGGCTCGCCCACCAGCGAGACCTCGCCGCAGTCGCACTCGGCCTCCTCGGCGTCGTCCACCGGCTCGGCGCCGGCCCAGTCCCACCCAGGTATGTGTGTTTCTCTCTCGCTCTCTCGGCTTCCGCTTCGCCCCAATCTTCCAGCCTGGCCCTTGGGCCGTGAGGAAGAAAGCAGCACCCACGGCTCACACCCACTCTCCCTCCCCTCTGCAGTCTCCTCGCCGGCCCCCTCGCGGCCAGACACCCGCCCCAGCTCCGCCCACTACTCGCAGCAGTCGATGATGATGCGCAGCGCCATGCCGCCGACCCCACCCATGGGCTCCGAGTCGTCGTTCGACGCCTACCCGTCGCCCGCCTCCAAGCCCATGAACCACATCTCCGTGGTGTCGGGCCCCAACTACTACTACGAGACCACGCCGCCGCCGATGGACGACTCGCACCACCGCGCCGCCATGGCCGCGGCCGCCGCCTCCGTGTCCCGCATGTCGATGCCGCCGTCCAACCCGCCCGCCGCCACCTCCTACCCCCACCAGTCGTTCGCCCCCTCGTCGGCCTACATGACCGCCGCCTACTACCCGCAGATGCAGCCCACGCCGCCGCCGCAGCCGCAGTTCTCCGGCCTGTACTACCAGCGCCCGCTGCCGCAGGTTTGTCTCTCTCTCTCTCTCTCTCTCTCTCTCTCTCTCTCTCTCTCTCTCTCTCTCTCTCTCTCTCTCTCTTTCCCTTTTGCCTGTCGTTCTCCTGTATCCGTGACTCTAACCCGCCCGCTTCTCTCTCGTCTGCAGCAATTCAACCCCTCCGTCCCCATGTCGCTCTCGCTCGGCCACCCCGTGTCGGGCCCCAGCCCGTGGCAGCACCACCACTACCTGTCGGCGTCGGCGTCGGCCTCGTTCACCCAGAGCCAGGACCGCTACGTGTGCCCGACCTGCAGCAAGGCCTTCTCGCGCCCGTCGTCGCTGCGCATCCACATCCACTCGCACACGGGCGAGAAGCCGTTCAAGTGCCCGCACCCCGGCTGCGGCAAGGCCTTCAGCGTGCGCAGCAACATGAAGCGCCACGAGCGCGGCTGCCACAACTACGACTCCAGCCGCAACAGCTCGCCGCTGGTGGGCTAAAAACGCCGGAACCTCATGCCTCTTCTTCTTCTTCTTCTCGTTATGACTGTCACCATCTCTCTCTCTCTCTCTCTCTCTCTCTCTCTCTCTCTTCTCTGAGCTACCACCGTTTTTGTCTCTCTCTCGGGGACTGCCTCTCTCTCACATCGAGGGCCACACTTCCTTTCCCTCGTTCATGACCGGAAACTTCACTTGCTTTTTGTTTTACACGGCGTCTTATCGGCGGGGATCTCGGGGAAGCGGGCTGCACTTTCTGGGTATTTTGCTGCTTTACATTGCACTGGAGCTGGGGATCAAACTGGCGGGGTGATCGGGGTTCTTAGGATTCGGGTGTTTTCTTTTCTCTTCTTCTCTTTACCACACCGGCTTTCCCCCTCGCTCTTGTTTTTTCTTTTTTTCATGAGACTTCAGAGATTACGACCTCTTCCCAAACTGGCGTTTCCGGGTCTTTTTTTCTTTCTTTTTTTTCTTCTTGTTATCCTGTCTTGCGGTTCTTTTGTGACGATTTTGCTTTTTTTTTTTCTCGGAACGGTCTCGCTTCTTTTTCTTTCACTTCGCTCTTCGATTCGTCCTGAGTCCGTTCCTTATTTCTTTACACCCCTTTAAACACCTCTTTTTGATTACCCTTTCTTAACCTTTTCTTTTTTATGTCTTTTCATCAAGCATGTTTTTCTGGGATCTGGAACGGACACTTTGAATGGGTCCTAAAACTGGCGTTCTACGGGTGTTTCTGGTGCTCTTTACCCTCCATAGCTGCTGTTTTCCACATATACTTTTTTTTTCTCCCGAACATCTTGCTTCCGCTACCTGTGAATGCTGTAAACTCTACCTACGTACGAACTCGTACCCTCCCTTTTCTCTGGTACCCTTTGTGGCAATTTCACGATGCCTTGATCATGGTCCCTGCGTGGCAACGCAACACTATAGCGGACTTGGTATATCCTCATCTCCCGCCGGAGTCACTCGCCCACAACACCACGCTCTGATATTCATGGGACTTGATTGTAGGCCCAGCAGAAGCCGGAGACACGGTGGTTGTGTCCCGATGCATACTCCTGCCCTTCTGTGTCTCGTGGCGGTGTCCATCCACACGACATGTGCGTCGATCAGCTTCCCAAAAAGAATGATCGCCTTACTGGGAGACACACTGACACACATCTCGCTCGCCCATCGCGCGGTGTTTCCTGAGCATCCGTGTCGATCCCGAGGGCCTCCTTCTGAGCGGGATCCTGTATCCAACTCTATGCACCCACAGCCCACCCCAAGAGGGAGTGAGTGCGCTTTTGCGCTTTTGTGGCGTGTGTGTGGGACGAACGAAGGTGCACCATGGGACGATGACGTGCTGGAACTGACGTTTCCCCCCTTCTCCCCCCTCTCTGTGTGCTGCCTTCTTTGTTGTTTTGTTTGAGAAGAGATCGCCTGCTGTGCCCCCTCTTGCTTCTCTGGAGGATGATCGCCGATCTTCTGACGCCGCGGACTTCGCCGGCTGGTTTTTGGATGACTGACTCCTGGGTAGCCGGCCCTTTCTTCGTCGGGTAGGTAGCTGACAGAGAGAGAGAAAGAGACCTTGTCCTTCAGGTTCCCGTGATGTGTGGAAGCACTCTCGCTCGCCTCGAATCGTTTCCCTGTCCGCTTGAGCCGCAATATACACTCACAACATGGCTCGCCCTGACCGCGTAACCCACACGACAACTGAACTTCTCCCCCTCTCACTATACTGTACAGTACAGTGGGTTCGCCACAACTGAGGCCGTGGTTCATGCTTTCCCAGTGTATGAGAGAGTGCATTATAGGGCCATCTCGTAGGGACGTCCCTGTTTGCTCTGGGGCAAGCCAAGGCTGCTCAAGAACGCAGGTGTCCATATAAGCCCCGGCGTGGACTTACACCTCTCTCGCCTTGGCCCCGACTTCACCTGAAAACACACAGGGGAGGGACTCTCCATCCCATCTATAGTATATGACAGCCAGGGCTACTACTGGAGCCCCCAGGCACACTTCCTCTGAGTGCATGTAGCACATATACAAGATCGTTGCCTGACTACGGGAATCTATTCCAACACCCTGGCCATGCTGTTTATGCTTGCCACTCGTGCTCACACTGGGTCCGGTCTCCATGTCCCTCAACTCTCTCTAATCACCACGCAGCCTTGCATGACAGGCACACACCCACAAACAACTCGAGCTTGAGTGTTTCCTACACCTACCTTACGCTACGCTATATCTGGGACTTGTGTCCAAGGATGAGCCAGTGTGTGAGTTCAACGCTTCCTGGCTGTTTGGTTTATGTACGACGCCCCCCCTGCCTGGAATCTTTAACTCGAGTATATCCGGGGGGTCTGTGTGTTAAACGCCTCTGAAACTGCCTCCACTGGAGTATATTCTCCTCCTGCGCCTTGCTTGCCTGGTCTCGCTCACGACTGGACGTCCAACTGACTGACTTCTGCCTGCTATTTCCAGCGGGCTTTTGTTTATGCAAACACGGCGACTTCCCAGACGAGCCAGAAGCAGCGGCTGCATGAACTCAACGTAGAATCACGATTCATGGGGGCGAATTTCGCAGTTCGCGACGGACTTTCCGTCTGGATCTCCAGCTTGGCCATACGATGTGCATCGCGATTTTCCCGAGTTCCTTCTTGTTCTCGTCACACATATACCGACGGATCCTCGCCACTGTTGCCCTCACTTGCAGCTCAGTGTGTCCGTCTGCCGCTGATCCACGGATTCCCTCGTCCACGTAGCCACGGAACACAGGGCGCTTCTTAACACCATGGAGATATAGATGCACTGGGATAATCCTCATTTGACAAAAAGTTCCTGTCCGAGTGTCCAGCTGGCCAGGTCCGCACTCCCCCTTCCGCTCTCTACTGTACCTTGGGCGAGAGAAAAAACAGCTTTCAGTGAGTTATTTAATTTTTATTTTAGGTAGGTGCTTTTTCACGGCTCGTCCTATTCTCTCTCTGTGGTCTAGGTACACCCAGTGTTCAGGGGAATGAAGTCGTCAGCAGGACGCAACGGTATATCACCGGTCCGGAAGTCATATCACGCCCCGGCTGCAGAAGTGCAACGCTGTACCTGCGTTAAGGGATCTCCGGTGCAGGGTCCCTACGGAGAAAGCAAAAAGCATACTGGGCTCCTGCTTGCTCCGTGTGTTAGTGTCGTCCAGCTTTCATCCAGTCCCTGGCCTATCCTCAGCTGGAGTTTCCGACTTGCCCGACCCCCTCCGTTCTTCATCCCATAGAGGAACACTCCCGGCATCTTAAGATGCTGTGGGGCTCTGGGTTTTCTTGGGTTGCTTGATACAGGGCCCGAGTCACGGAGATCCGGTTCCGTGGAGTCTTGTTTCAAGTCCCTCACAACCCCCGGTACTCGATGCTACTGGGCGTGCAGGTGAGCACAGCATCCAGCATACACCGTAGCAAAGTGTTTGTTTTGTGTTTTCGGTGGCCAGGTTTACTGCTCCGAGGGCCCGGGGCCGACGGAAACACTTGGCCGGAGCGTGACCTGGCTGTGCTCGTCCGTCTGGAGCCGCTGTTTGTGTGACACACTGTCTGTCTTCTCCCCAGCAACGCCAACTGTTGAAACGAAAGGCACCCAGGACTTTCCAAACCCACAACCGTCAATGCCACATCACTCTGGTGCTGGAACCCAACAGGGCGTACGTATATTCTTTTCATTTTATCTCGTCTACCTCATGGTCCCCTCCGTGGTATCAGGTTCATCCTTTTCCCCTCATCCCAATCTGAACCTTTTCTCTTCACCCCGCGTCGACCCCTAGATGTCACTTGGAAACAGCCTTACAACCAGTCCACCAGGACGAAGGAAATCGAGACCCGGACGATACTCTAAGCACAACTCCTGCCGGGCGGGAGTGGCGTGCGGCCGATCGTTGCGAAAGCGGGAGATGTACGCGGCGGTGGGACTCCGATGCGGCGGGGTATTGCCGGTATTCCGAGATCCGTCGTCGGCCCGTGGTGCGGACAGCTTAGTACCCGTCCTCGTCGTTCCAGTACTCGGTATCGGCGAACACCCTATTGGTGAGAGAGGGGGAGTATGTCAGTCCAGAAATGTCGGACGAGCCGTCTGACTGTCCATATGGCTCCGAGATGCCCAGGACACAGCGGATCTCTCTCTCGGCTCCGTGTCCTACCGTCTTGTGAAAGCGGGACACCGACAACATCAAAACAGACAGAGAGAGAAAAGGAAGGCACTCACTCCGGCCCGGTGGCATACAAGTCCCACCCGAACTTGATATTGATGTACCGAATCAAGTGGCTCGCGACCTTGATCTGGCCGACATCCGTCGGATGCCACTTGGGCCCGATGTCGCCGTGCTGCATGATGCCGGTGGTGTTGAACAGGTGCACGAACGGCGCCGACTCGCTGCCCTTCGCGCGTGTGGTGCCGTCGACCGCGTTCCACAGCACCGGGTCGGCGAGGTACTCGGCCGAGTTGAAGTACGCGTGTACCGCGCGCACCTGGTCGCTGAGGTCCTGGGCCTGGCGGTACGTGTTGCCGTCCTGGTAGAAGCCGATCCACATGGACTGGGTGATTGCGGGCAGAGCGCCGAAGGGGTTAGTATGTGGGGATTCCGGGCTTTTTGGTTTGATGTCCTGCTTCCGGCCCCGACCGACCCTCTCAGTCTGTTTGGAGATCCATAATAGCATCTTCGGGGTACACGGCTGTCTCAACAGGACAGGACAGAGGACACTCACCATCATGATCACCTGGGCGCGCGGCCAGACTCCGTGGATGCCCTGGATGAGCTTCTTGTAGTTCTCGACATAGTCCTCCTTGGCCACCTTGTTGTTCTCGTTGGCATCGTTGGTGCCGATGTTGATGACCACTAGATCAGCATCGGGGTGGTTCACAAAGTCCCACGGCTCGGGGTTTTCTGGTGATGGTTGGTTGTCAGCGGTCCGTCTTGGACGGTAGTGCATCGAGACACCGTCTCCAACAGCCCGGGGAGCCTCAGTATCCCACAGGCTGGCGCCGACACGTACCTCCCCAGATCTGCTGGGCGCGGAACCCGGTATCAGACGTGAAGAACCACTGGTGGCTGTGTCCACGCGGATTGCCCCAGCACTCAGTATCGGTGACACAGATGCCGCCGTACGAGGTGATGCTATACTCGGTGTCGCCCAGGCCCTCGCCCACGCCGTACGCGAAGCCCGACAGCGCCTCGAACGAGTTCGTATAGCCACTCATCAAGCTGTCGCCAATGAACTCGATGGAGCGGCGGCGCGGCGGCAGCTGGACCAGCATGTGGCTGCGCGCCACATGCACCTTGGCGATCTGCACGCCGTAGGCCCAGTTGGACACCCGCAGCTCGAACGTGTTCGGCACGATCGGCCCGGTCAGGTTTGCGCCGGGCGTGGCCGGCGCCACGAACAGATGCGTGCCCCCGCGCGTCACGTTGGTAAAGGCCCAGTCCAGCCCACTGAGCCGAAAGCCCACTAGCGTCGAGTCGAAGGTCAGGTCGCCGAACGTCACGGCTACTGTGGTGCCGGTAAAGCCAAAGCGGATGCCCGGGCCTCTGTGTGATAGGGCAGCCGGGGAGATCCAGACAGGGGAAGAGGGGCGGTGGAGTCAGTCATCATCAAGCGGCGGATTTCTTTTTTCTTTTTTGGGGGGGTGGGTGGGGTGTTGCTAATGATCTGATGGGGCACTGGAAAACTGGGGAGGTGGGAGGTCGGAGATGGAGCGAGATGGGAGATGATGGGAGATGATGGGAGATGATGGGAGATGATGGGAGATGATGGGAGGATGGGGACGGTGGAGGGCTTTAGGGCGGGCATAGCATGAAGGGGCCCTCCTGTCTGGGTCTTGTGTGGGTGTTCCCCGGTGTCTCTGCGAATCTACCTCTCTGGATCTTTCTCTGTGTGTCCCTGACTCCCCGTGTCTCTTCCGCTGCTGTACATACTCGTCCATATGTGCCTCATACGCTCTCTCTTCGTCGGCAGGCATTGCCGTGCTCTTTCTTTTTGATTTTGCCTTCTCACATCTTCCACAGCTTGACTCATACCCATCCCAGACAGGGTGGTCTTCGCATTGCTCGCTTTCTTCTTCTTCTTTTTGCTGCCAGCCCGGCAAACGAGAGGCCAACCACTATGCAAACGCGGCAAGACGGAGGGGGGAGGACGAGGGCCAGGAAACGGGAACTGGGAAAGGGGAATACGAAAAACGAGAGCACAAAGGAAACTCAGCAACTTACGCCCACCACGACACTCTCTTCGAATCCCACCGGCCCATGTAGTGAATCTCCTCCGACCAGGCATCGTACGTCTCGAAGGCGAAATCCTGCGGGTCGATCTTCGTGTCCGCATAGTGGATGGCGCGCACTTCGCCGTTCTGCAGGATCACGGCCGAGCACAGCGCAGGCAGCCATGCCAGCACAACTGCTGCCGCCAGCACAAGGCTGACCAGGCCTGGACCGCCAGGCGGCACTGACACAGGAGCGGACGGGCGCATTTGCTGCTCCTCTGCGTCGTCTAGCCGGGGGTTGATTTTTATTTTCTCGGGTTCGGTGCGTGAGTTTCCTCTAGATTCTCGATTGGGTTAGGTGGCACAACGAACAAGCAGGGACCTTTGTATTCTTTTCTTTTCTTCCCCTTTTCTTATTGCGTCTTCTTCCTCCTTCTGCTTCTGTCTTGCCTCGCTTGGTTGCCCTGCTCCTGTGCACTCCAGCACAGCATAAAGCACCCAGTGGTCTGGGAGGGGTGGTTCCCGAAAAATAAGTACCTGTTCGGCGATGTCACGTCGACCGGGTCTGTGGTTAGTGGCTTGCTTGGATGCGGCCGGTCGGGTGAGTTGGGCACCAGTCGAGAGAGAGGCCGGGCTGTGTTTGAAACGTCGCAATGCGGTGATGATGATGGTGGCTGCTGATGCTGATTGCTGATGCCGCGGCGAGGGACGAGGGAAAGGGAAGAAAGAGAGAGTGAGAGAGATGGAGAAAAGGATTTTCTCCTCTTGGCTTGCTGTTTGTCGGAGTTATGAGCTTATCTCTTTTCCCACCTCTTGTCGCCGGGGTTCTTTTTTATTTTTATTTTTTATTTTTAATTTAAAAGTTTCGGGGTCCAGCGGGACTTTGTGAGTCTCTCCCGTCTCATCCAACGCCAGAAAAGATAAACGTTCCGACATCAGGAAGAGGAAAAATAGAAAATACTCCCATGGGTAAGCGAGGAAGTTGGGGCCAGATTAGCAACTTCGATGGAGCCGGCGGCCAGGAAGTGGCATCTTCCGGTGTCCATGCATCTAAAGTTGGACCATACTATTGCCAAAGCTTTCTTTGTTAATCCTTTTTCTTTTGCTGCCCTCTTGGAGGGGCCCTACCAACATTCACACAGTCTATTGCTGCATGTCCTGTAGTATTCCATGTGACGGCAAGGCCGTTCGCTGAGAGTGAGAATGCCACCCAAGAAAGCGAAGAGGGGGCGGGTTGGGTGATATCAACCCTCCCTTCTCCCTCCCCTCTTGCGTCCGGAACTTGGATGCCGCTGAGCAAGTTTTCCCAAAAGAGCTAGGCTTGGTTTTGTGCTTTCCTGACCTTCTATTTGCCCCTGTGGACTTCTGGGAAAAAGCACACATCATCCCCCCCTCCTCTCGTCTCCAATCTTCAATCTGCATATCGACACTGGGCCCCTCTGCATAGAGCGGGGCGCAATGCTTGGCATTGGATCACCAGCTAAAATGACGACTATTGGCACAATCACTCCGGCTGGTATTGTAGCGAGGCGAGATGCAGGTTTTCTGCCGTGTGGACTGGTGGTTGGTCTCTCATGTCCAGGCAGGCCAACAAGGAAGAAAAAAAAGATGAAAATTTAGGAAAATTCAGGAAACCCCAAAAAGAAAAGCCGTCCCCTCTTCAGCTTCGTACCGAGCAGTTCTGCAAAAAGGAAGAAAGTAATGGGAGACACGAACTCAGCTTTCACTTACTTTCTTGGGGGCTAGGGCTGCTCGTTGTCACCTTTCGGCCCCCGAAAGTGATCTTCTGGTACATACTGGACATATGTACATGCAGCTGTGGGTTTTCTTTTCGGCTTCTTTGGAGATTTCTCGAGATCTGTCTGGTGAAACTTCTGGGAAATGCTTCGTACAACCCAACGACAGAATCCCGACAAGGAAGAGAGGCGGGAAATCAGGCCAGAAGGATTATTAATAAGTCCGGGTATTTGCGGATCCCCGTATGTGCGGTCAAATATACGCGTATATATACGGGCCCGATGGAGAAAATGCCCAGCACGAAGGGGAAAGGCAAAAAAAACTTTCTCTTACGACTGGACAGGCGGGCGGTATTGGTACCACGTCCCGACCTAACAAAAAAAAAAAAAAAACAGCACACGGGAGTCTGAGAAGGCACCATATATTGGAAAAAGCAAAAACCTGGCGTGAGCCGCTGTCCTCCGTAAGGCCAACAAAGGCACTTGGCAAACGAGCAACGACATGGAGCCAGAGCCAAACAGAGAGTCCAAGAACTGGGGAGAGGGCACTATCGGCGATCGGACGTGAGTAGGGCCGAAATAGCGTCAAAATGAGGCTCCACCCACGCCGAAAGAGGAATCTTTGACAATGGGACGATATCCNGGGGGGGGGGGGGGAAGAGAACTTGGAGGATGTGCCTTGTTTAGTGCAGAGCTGTGATTGATGCATATACGACGGGAACGCGAGAATGGCCTCGGAAATGGCGTCTAATTAGGCCGGTGGTCCAAGTCCGAGGGATTTAGCGGCAAGAAACCAACCGGTACGATCGAGTGGCCGCAGACTGAATTGACATACGTACAGGTCCAGGTACCACTACAAAGCAGTCCGCAGCAGCCGGGGGAAAATATAAAAATAAAAGAAGACATGAAGTCGGCCAAAGAACACGTCCAGAAGATCTTGAAACCCACTAACAGAAACACAGAGGGAAGGAGACAAAAAACGTGGGTAGGGGTTACCGGCCAAATGGTCGGGCTTAGATAAGATAGCCGGACCAACATTCGACCGTAGGGACCGGCCTGGCGTCCAAAAATAGCTCTCCCGTCTTTTCCTCCCCATTCGCTGTTGCCTGCCGGGACGTCGTGGGGTGCTCGCCAGAAACTCGGCAACATTTAGTAGATACCGGAGAGAGGAACGTGTGTGTGATGTGTGTGTGATGTGTGTGTGTGATGTGTGTGTATATTCGTGGTCGTAGATCCTCCGGTGGCTTGAAATACCCGCTCTAGCCGCGGTCCCCGACACAACGATAATGGGGGCTGTCCTTTTGCCCTGTTGCTGCTGCTCTGTGTTCATAGTTACCAGGCCAGGAGGAAAGCTGGCTGTTCTTGTTCTTAGGATTGTTTTTGTCACTTGTGCTGTGTTGTGCTGTTGTTGCTTTGGTCAAGTTGACACTATTCCCCTCGAAAAATCCCAGTACCCTAGCACTACCAAGAGGTCTTTGGCCAGTAAATCATGATTATTTATCTTATTTAGAATCAACTCTTTTTTTTTTAATTGCGCCACCCCACATTTCGACTTAACCTCGCTCTCTCGCGCTTTGTTTTTTTCTCCATGGTTCTTGGCACCACCAAATAAGACCCTCCCAGACGTTCCTGTGCTGCCCTTCTCGCTTGCTTCTGGCTGTTCGGGTTGCCCTGTGACCTTGGCCTTGTTTGGCTGGCCCTCCCCTCCACCCTGAAAAAAACCACGGACCAGTGATCCAAATATCTGCTGAGATCGCTGGACTAGCAAGCCGAATCCACATATGTGCGGTCCCAAGTACAGGTACCTACACGTCCAGAAGGGTCGAGACCTGAACCCAGAATGGCGGGAAAATCAGCAGTTGGACCCCGGCCTAGCTAAATATCGGGGACGTGATATCTTGCTGTGGACTTCGAGGTGAGAAAAGAGACGACAGGGGGAGATCTGGAGACGAAAGGGGAGTGGGAGGTCGGCGACAGAGAGTAGATTCGAAGACCGGCCACAGAGCAGGCAAGGCACACAGAGCACCAGCACCAGAAAGCACCACCACACATCCATCCCCAGTAGATATAGCCAGTAGATGCAGGAGATATCACCCAAAAGGTGGACCTGGATGTGTCGTCCCTCCCTCCCCTCCCCTCTATCGCTGCAGTCTCCCTAGGCATCCTTCGCCTTCTTCCCCTCCCTCCCTTCTCGACCCGGCTCTCCACCACCGGCGTCTCCGCCTCATCCTTCTTCTCTCCTTTCCTCGACGCTCATCACCGACTTTTCGAATCAGCATTACCCACGGCTCCCAGAGAAACATGCTTCCAATCCTACGGGAAGCGCTTCGCTGGCCTTACAAAGCAACGCTGTGCTGCGCCAGACCCGGAAGTAAAAAGTAACTACATCTCATGCCATACCGCGCATGCTTGCTCAACTATAGCACCAGAGCCATCTTGTCGAGTCGAGACCGGGAGAATCGTGCCCCCCTGCGTTATCCCCCATCCATCTTCTGCCTGCCTGCCTCCCTCCCTCTCCCCCCCTCCCCCCGTTCGGTGTTCCCCGTCCCTATTGGGCTACACACACGCACACACACACGCACACGCACATACAGTAGACACACTCTCTCTCCTAGATACACACGCTCACTCACTCTCACTCACTTAACATACCGTCTCGATCTTCCTCACGCAACCCTTTTTCAGGGTTCCTAAGAGCCCTTTAAATCCCCATCTGCCTGCTGCTGCTCCCGCCGTGCGATCGGCGGACCACAGGACAGGTGAACCCATTGAAGAAAAGAAAAAAAGACCAAGCGCGCCTCTCCCACTCCTCTCCTCCTCACTATCCGGCCCTCTCATCTCTCTCTCTCTCCCACTTATAAGGCCTTTCTGTTGCTGTCTGTACGTGCCTATGGCGACTTGGTGCCGCGCCTATCAGGGTCCCTCTTCTCCGTTCCTAACTCGGTCTCTCCTTCTCCCGCTCAGCCAGTCTCTCTCTCGGGCCCGTCCTTCTCTGACCGCCAAGATATCTCGCCTGGCTTCCCCCCTCCCCCTTCTCATCACCCACTTACTGAGCCTTCTTGTCTCTGCCTCCCCCTCCCCCTCCCTACTCTTCGTCTATCTGCTATACCCCGTCGTTTCTATCACCAGATCTCTCCCGTTTGACATATGACACTGTTCCTGCTAGCACCGAGGACCATTTGTTCCTAGCCCTCGTCGTCCTGCACCTCCCCCCCTTTTATCTTCTTTTGATTGTTCCCACTTACATAGTGCTCCAAACTCCTCGGTCTCTCTTGGTCGTTGGACTGGCACGGCCGTGGCTTCAGGATCTTACATCTTGCTTCTGGCCTGCCAGTTACTTTTTGAATACTTCTCTCTTCGCTCCCTCTCTCTGTTCATCCCCCACACCCCTCGTTTCTTCGTTGGTTTTCGTCCCTGAATCTCGGTAAATTCTCCGCTGCTAAGCTCCGTTACCACCGGCGCCGGACTTACCTATATTTGTATTTTTATATATGCATATAAATTTGCCAACTTTCTTTTCAGCCGCTCCGTTTGCCGCCTCACCCGCCCTCATCCTTCGCCTGCCAGGAGAGCTACCCATTGACTCTCTCCCACGTTTTCCGCGCTTATCAACCCAGCCACACACGCGCGCCTTGTCGCTTGAAAATCTCTTGGTACCGCCCCCCCCCATTACATTGTGGGAAACTCTTTTCTGTATATATCCCGATTTCCGCTTCTCTCCTCCATTGGCTACGTCGTATATCTACATACACTCTTTAAAACTCTTGTGTGTACTTGAAACTCTCTCGCTGCTCCGGCTCCGGTCTTTCGGCCTCCGTCTTCCCGACGTCCTCGCCACATCATCTTCCGGCCGTCTGCTCCACTACGCGCACTCTCTGCTGCCCACACAACATGGACCAGCAGCCGCCGCGAATACCGACGACCCTTCCTCCTCCATCCAATATTCCGTCTCGACAGCCCTCCATGCAAGGCCTAGGTCCCATCTCCCACCACCAGCCGTACCCGATGACATCGCCGTACCAGACCGCGGCCATGCCACAGCACCAGTCGCTACCGGGCCTGCAGCAAGCCTACCCACAGCCCGGAATGGCCCCTCACCCGTCACACCAGACTCACCAACAACTCCCGGTGCCGCTCGGCAAGTCGACGTCGGACCGGACCCCTCCGCATCCCGGCGCCGCCTTCTCGCTCCCGCACGTTGGGCACCAGGCCCCGACCCACCTGGGCCACATCCCACGAATGCCCCAGATCTCCCACCTCCAGCACAACCAACTCACCGGTCACTACTCGCCAGTGTTCGACCAGTCACAGCTACCGCCAGGGCCCGGCATGCAGACGCAGCAGTCTCTCGATAGTCAACAGATGCACCACGGCTACCTCCGCCAGCAGCAACAACAGCAACAGCATCAGCAGCAACACCAACACCACCAGCAACAACAACAACAACAACAACAACAACAACAACAACAACAACAACAACAACAACAACAACAACACCAGCAACAGCAACAGCAACAAGCTCAACACCACCACCACCAGCAACAGCTGCAGCTGCAGCACGAAGAATCCTCCGACCAGTACTCCCCCGACCCGGACGCCCAGCACAGCTCGCAACACGACTCGCAATCGCACCCGTCGCCCAGCATGAGCGCGGCCAACCCGACGACAGCACGCCACGGCCGCCTCCCGCGCGGCAGCATCGCGTACCAGCGCACCGACATCGCCACGCGCGCGGTGGTGATCACGCTGCGGTCGCCGCTGATCGGCAAAACGCCGGCGCAGATCGAGCGGCTGACGGGCGTCGGCGCGCGGCTGGTCGAGCGCGTGTACGCGCGCGCCGTCGAGCGCGGCTTCGACCCGGACGCCACGCCGTTCCGCCTGCGCGACGAGTGGCTCGAGGACGCCCACCGCCCGGGCCGCCCCAAGAAGAAGGCCGACACGGCCGACATCATCCGCTCCATCCACGTCGACGAGGACGGCCGCGAGAAAACCTGCGGCGAGATTGTCGACGAGCTGCGCGAGCTCGGAATCCACATGTCGTCGTCAACCGTCGCCCGCATCATCCGCACCTCCGGCATCCAGCGCTCCGGCCGCCCCCGTCGCCAGTTGGACGCTGCTGGTGGCGGCCAGGCCGGCCAAAACCCGCAGTCGCCGTTGCCGATGCCCGGCAGCATGATGCATGATGGGTCCGACGGCACCGGGATGAATCTTCACTGACAGTAGTGGAAGCCGTCTCTTTTGCGAACGGCCTACTCCGTCCTCTTCTCTCTCTCTCTCTCTCTCTCTCTCTCTCTCTCTCTCTCGATCTCTCTCTCTCGATCTCTCTCTCTCTCGATCTCTCGATCTCTCTCCGACATTGTCCAGAACGATACTCTCCCCCGCTTCCAGGACACCCACTATACATACATACTATCCTCATAGACAGGGCCGCCGCGGCTCCAAAGGAGAGTGAACGCCCCAACTGGGCCTTTTCTCCCGGAAGTCTGCGCTTGGTATAAACGCTTCTCTCCTTCGCCACATATTGATTCTTGCATCGTGCTCAGGGAAACACCAGCACACCGCCATTCATCTTCCTCCTCTTCTCCTTCTCCTTCTTCTCACCCCTTATACTTCTCTTTTGTTTCTGCTGTGTCTCAAAAACGCTTTTTCAAACACATACCCTCTATTCTGATAGACTCCACAGATGGATATGGCCTTGAGTCTTTCGCGTACTGCATACAGCGAGGAGCCCTCTTTTCGTTTTCTATCTTCTATCTGCCTCTCTCCCTCTCTTTATCTGTGCTTCTTTTGATTTTCTCTGTTTGTGCTCATATCTAGGGCGTTAGCCATTCAGCCGGGGCGGAAATGCGGGAATCGGGGGAGCATATCGTCATTTCTTTCTATCTTTCAGCAATAAACTTCGTTTGCTTCATTCGTTTGCCTTACAATCAACTTTCTATAACTGCCCGTTTGTAGCAACCGAACGCACCTTGCCGTTCCAGGACTGGGCTCTGACGTCTAGTTTTTTGGTGTTTGTTTCGCTTTTCACTATAAAACCTTCAATCCAAGACTCTCATATGAGAAATAGCTGCTGTATGAGCGCTTGTCTGTGAGACAACGCCATGTGTTGTCTTCTGAAGAGGGGTTAGGGTTAGGGTTCATGATAGACATGCCGATAAACGATGGATGATGCAGCAAATCAACGGGATCGAATCTGGAGATTATCGCAGCTGGATTTCAAAGTGGTGACGATCTTCCATCAAGGCAGAGACTCAGATCACCAACAACCGGCCATCACTGCGAATTCGCCCTACGTGCCGCAAAAGGAACTATGGCCATCCAAGCACTCGACATCAGGCAATATACGAGCAACCAGTCAAAGACCGGAGCGATGCCCGACAACAAAACCTATATATCAGGACGTTGGGCCTGCGCAGGATAAGGGGGCGCGAGATACTGATAGCAGGACGGTTGTTGGAGAGGCAATATACGCACACGTTACAGAAATAAATGAAGTGGTTAATAAGGACGGATATTTAGATTGAGGGTGGCGGCTGGGGATGCTATAAAAAGAAATAAGCATTAGACTTTCTCTCGCTCTGCCTCGAGTCGAGCCGGAGTGTGGCCTGGTCTGGGAAACAAGACACCTGGATCTGCTGGAGTCGTGTGTGCATGTGTGTGCGCGAGAGTGAGATGTGTGAGTAGAAGTGGTCTGTTGAGACAAAGATTGGATGAGAGGCCGTAGGTTGATACTATCGGAGGGGTCATTATCGAAGGCCATCAGACACCGAGACGGCCTGTCTGCCTCCGGCGAGAGACTAACCCTAAACACACCGGAGGCAGTAACCACAATGCCAGGATACAGCATGTTGTATAATATCCAGACCCTCCTCCAAGATATCTATATATATATATATATATATAATCCTCCACTGCAGATTAATCCAATCAGACTACATCCAGCACCGGAGACCCAACAGACCAGCCAAGACAGACTTGTGAGTGGGACATTGACCATACTATTCTCGCTATAGAGCAGATCACCGGCCGGATCTGCATCAGGTGCACCACTCTGCACTTCCATGCACCATCAGCTAGCTACTCTGCGAGGGTCTGTTGGGCCAAGACAGTCCGACCGCATAGGGCGGAGGAGGAGGGCCTGGGCGCCGGTGGGCAGATATGTATATATCCATGACAACGCAGGCCACGCACACGGTATGCCCTCAAAGGCCAAAAACCGCCGATAGTGGTCGAGGGCTTTGGCCGGAGCGAATAGATTAAACGCGCACGTAGGCATTCGGAGTCTTCAGGAGGCGGCGGCTAATGAGTGTGCGGTGGCACGTCGCTGTCACCCCCGCTGCGAGACACTGGCCTGGTGTGCCTTTCCTCTACCTCTTCTTCATCCCATATGCCGGCGAAGTGCGTATAAATACCACTCCCGTCCCATCCCATCTTGCCGGCCACCGTCTCACCTCCGCCTTTTCACCGAGCCCCAGCCACACAGAGGGACCCAAACCACCCATCCCCCGACCAGAAAGTGACACACAGCTCCCCTTCGCAATGCACCCCGCCGCCGCCTCCGTCCTTCTGGCCCTCGCCGCCGCCGCCACGTCCGTAGCCGGCGCCGCCACCCCCGTGCACCAGCAGCAGCAGCGCGCGCGCCGCCAGTTCTTCATGCCGCCGCCGCCGTCCGTGTCGCTGTGGCCCGGCGACCGGCCGCCGCAGCGGCCCGACCCGCACGGCTGCACGCGCTGGTACAAGGTCGAGAGCGGCGATATCTGCCTGCGGATTGTCGATAAGACCGGGTGCTCGCTGGATGATTTGTGAGTTCTTTGGATTGAGAGAGAGACAGAGAGAAAGGGGAGAAACTAATAGCGTGGTTGGCTCTGACTCGTAGGTTTGCTTGGAACTCAAAGATCAACGTAAGTCTTTCCTCCTCCCTCGTAGCTAGACACTGCAAGATGTCGGCGGAAGTTGGGAGGTTTCAGCTGACACTAATGTATGTTGTCTGTCCAACAGAGCGGATGCACGAACCTCGAGATCGGCGACTACCTGTGCGTCGGCCGGTGAACGACCGGGATATCCCAACTGTTGGTGGCGGGAGGGTGACGGAACGGTGTCGGGAGAGATGGCGGATCCGAAGCGGGGCCAGCACCGGGCCGGCTATGGCCGTATACCGGAGAAGCAGGGACGGAAGAGATCTGAAGAGAGAGTGAGAGAAGGGGAGGGGGACTGGGCACATATTTCCGTGTATATTTCAAGTCTTGGTAACGTCCAGCTAGACAGAGCACTACTGTGAGCACTTTGCATGCCCAACTTCCCTTCTAGCAGTAGTGACACAAACACAGTCGACAGAAGCCACAGAATAGCCACACCTTCATTTTTGATAGTTTTTATTCAAGTATTTATGATACCAACAAGTCAGTCCTTTTGAGAGACCCGGTACACCGTGAAAAAGACGCAAACAAACCCTCAGAGATGTATATACAGGGATTAAAAGAGCGAGAGAGAGAGAGAGAGAGTCGACAATGTGCCAAGAAAAGCCTCCGCGGCTCCATCTTCGTATCCTCATCCTCTATCTGCACTCACACTCATTTCTTGATGTGAGGGGAGATAGAAACGACATACTGTAGGTAATATGATAATCCCTGGCCCCATGAGGCGCGTGTGAACGAGAGCACACCGCCATATCTCCTCGTCCCCTATCGTGAATTCCTCGGTTGACAAGGGGGGAGGGGGGGGGGAGGTGGCATCGGCTGAAATCTCGTGAGACACTTAGCCCAGCACTAGGGAAAAAAAAGAAGAGCAAAACGAAGAAGTAAAAAAAAGGAACTAGAAATCGCCGCGGGTTTTCTCCAAACGCTCGCCGATGATCGTACAATGTAGTGTGAAGGTGAAATTTGTTTCATGTGGTGGCTGTTTGGGTGACGATGGAAGCGGACGGAAGAGATCGGAATCAAGAAGTGATATGTTCCACAGAACAAAGTGTGCCGTTCGACAACGCGAAAGAAGACCAGCAGTCCACAATAAGGTGGAAAGATGAAGCTCTCTACAGAGCCGTGAATTCACCAATTCAAGCACCTGACTCCAAGGAAGCACCCCAAAACAAACAACCACACCTCCTGCCAGAAGGTCCGCCTCAAGTCAGTGGCACAGACAGACCAATTGACATTGGCCGGCACCGTCCAGCAGAATATATCTGCGAACAATCGCGTTCATATCGTAATTTGTTTTCGAACTTCGAGTACCGCTTCTGGTTACAGAGCATTGGTGGCACCGCCCGACTCGATAGCCTCCATCTCGGCCGGGTCCATGGGCAGGCGGCGGTAGCGCAGGGGCATCTCCGAGCGGTCGAAGAAGACACCGGGCGGGGGAGCAATAGGGCCGAGCTGCGAGCCCGACACGCCCGAGCTGCCGTGGATGGTGCGCTGCAGCGGGCCGTGCTGCTGGACGTGGTCGCGGTACGAGCTGAACGACGAGTGCGAGCTCGAGTCGGACGACGGGGCGCCGAAGCCGGTCGGGAGGGTGCCGGTCGGCGAGGCCGGGTGCGGGTGGGGAGAGTGGTCGGGGTGAGCTGTACGCAGGCACAATTGATTTGTTAGCTACTTGGTGCGGGTTTTACCAACACAGACGTCGTGATGGCCTGAGAGGCGGATGCTGCGACAACCAGGAGCTATGACGCAAGGAAAACACAAACGCACCAGGGAAGGTCCGGCGGCCGATGAACTTGATCAGCGGCGTGCGCTCGGCACGGGCAGCACTGCGGAGAGCGGCGGTGATATGCATTGCGGATGTGCGGGATTTGCGATGTCTATGTGGGTGATTGTTTGTGCTGGCGATTGCAGAAGCAGAGAGATCCGGATGAAAGGTGAAGCTGTGGAGGATTAGAAACCTCGGAACAGATCGGCAGAACTCGGCAGGCCAGCTGTGATAGGATAGAAAAGAAAAGAGATTATGGGATCAAATATGCAGCAGCTCCACACGATAGAAATCAAGAAAAAAAGAGGAACTTGGAGGTGAACGAGGATGAAGAGCAGAAGGGAGAACACAATAAGAGAGGCAGCGGCGAGATATATATAGAGAGGATTGACCGGAACACAAGAAAAAAGAAAATGGGGGGAAAGCACGATGAAGAGGGTTTTTCTACTCGTGAAACATGTGGGTGGGATTTGTGAGGGAAGGAAGGAAAAATGAGAGGAAAGACGCAAAGCAAGGCAGGCACACACGGGTCGGACCTTACAACACGGGAGACTTTATTTAATTTTCAATTTAGCAACAGAAGGCTGATGGTTGGCTCCTTGCTTGTACCGAATCGCGGAATGGCGAGGCGCAAAGGTACAAGCAGCAGGAGAATTTTCACGGCGAAGAGGTGTGGAGCACAGGCCAACTGGAGGAGGGAAAACTCTGCTGAGGTCCTTCTGGGTTTTCCCCCACGCTGCACACGCTGCAGCTTATAGTGGCATTGTGTGGTTGCCGATCATCGGAAAACACCGCTATCAGTGGAATCGATAGAGGCGACTGCTTCCCCTAATTGGGACAGGTGCAGCCGGTATTCGCTTTGCCCAACTGTGCTGCTACCACCGCCTGATGCTCTGAAAAGGAGACGTCGGACTCTGCGGCATTTGGCCGGCCCTGATGCAAAGAACCCCCCCGTACTGCTGTCACAGAGAGTACGTACTGTACTCGTAGAAGTCGCGGGATGTATCTGGCTCTCTGTGGAAGGCATTTAACGGGATGAGGCACTCTCTCTCAACCCAAAGCCCAAGCAGCCAGCCACACGACACATGCAAAAAAAAAAAAAAGGCTGCCTGAGTGGGGGGCCGAAGTGTGTGTGGTGTGTGAGCTGGCGCGCAAAGTGGTTCGATAATTGCTCTATTCTCGGCTTTCCCCCTCCATAGCGGGGGGAGGAGATTCAAACCGGAATTTGCGGAAGCCCACCAGGTTTTCCGTGAACCACACATTTTGATCCGATGATTAGGTATTCGCATGACACCGCGAGTTTCCTTGGAGCATAAACTGCTTCTTTCCTTCCCTTCCCTCACACTGATTCCCCAAGCTCTCTTTTACAACTCTCGAGCAGTGTTTGCGTTGAGATTTGCAGCATGTGTCTCTCAGTCAAACCGGGCCTGGCTTTTCTTTCGTTTGATAGCTGCAAAGCTCTGCTCCAACAAACTACTAATAGTGTACACATGCAGCTATTGTGGCCTGCGGTGTTCGGGTCCGAGGTGAACTGGTGAACCTGTGGAGAGAAGTATCGAGAAGTAGTCACTGACAACCACCACGCATGTTTCAGGCCGTGATGCAATATCGGAAAATCGAGTGAGGTGGGGCGGGTGTGGTTGCATGCAGAGAAATAGAAAAGTTCTTCTCCAGAGCGGAACCGCTAATCGTCCCACCGTCTGCCATCAGCTGCAGTGCTTGAAATATCTTGCCCCGGAAACTCCGCGTGTGTGTATGTGTGTGTGTGTGTGTGCGAATTGCGGCCCTCCCGGTTTCAAGGCTGTTGGAATGTAAGTTGTTTAGAAGATCACTTTACCGCTACCACCGCTGATATTGCCGGGCATCAACTTTCCGGTAACCGGACCGGGGGAGTGAACATCGGGATGTCCGGTATTATCACAGACCGAGACGGCACTAACATGTGAGGCGTGCTGCCCATCTTGCCGGAGGTCGTGACTAATCTTGAGGCTTCCGATATCACGGGTTCAGGCAAACTGCCAGACAGCCTTGACCGAGTCTGTCCTATATGTAGAATGGAGAGCTTACATGCGGACACGGCTGAGCCTGGCAGGACTTGGGTGCCTTCCCCTCAGTGTCGCTGATGGAGCGCGGGATGATATCGGCGCCTTTGGGGCTGGCCTTACCCAACCCAGCCTGCCCAGAACTTGGCTGTTCTCCTGAACGTGATCTACCGCACACAGACACAGCTTCCTGCCTTTGCCACTGCTTCCTCTTCCAAAGTGCCTCCCGACTTTCCAGTATGCACATGCACATGCGCTGCGCTGCAGCACTTCTGGCCTTATCTGGATTATCGTATCCATCCCGATAAGACACAGAATCATCTCCAACAAGATTTACCCCATGTGACTCCCACTTGCCAACTCATCAGTTTTGTTTTTCTGTCTCTATGCGCAGCGTGCGCTACTGCAGCTTTCCACTTTTGGGCAATTACCTGCGTCCGGGGGGTTATTTTCTGCCTTCTCCCCAACATTTGTCCAACGTGAACAGAAGCTGGAAGGAGCCGTCGACACTGAAACGTAGGCGCGATCAGGCGGTCACGATAGTCGACGACATTGTTGGGCGCTCCTGCCATGTGAACATCTAGACAAACTGGCCTTGGAAGGCGCTGCCGTATTTGCCGACAAATACGGCAGGTCATCGAGGCATAACCAGTGTTTTGTTGGTTGCGCCTGCCGTCGTGTTTAAGCTAAGTTGCCGATTGGCAGGAGCGAGGAGCCACCAAAAAAAGGGTTGACCGCTCCTTCCCAGCTCATCAACAGTTCTGGTCCCAGATGATCAAGAGAGAGAATGATCAGAACAAACAAGTAAAACCCCTGCCCCCGGACCCATATCGTCGCCAGCCAAATCCACGATACCCCTGCCACTTTGTTTGCAAAGGAGCTTGACCCCATTAAAATGCGCATCACAGCATACGCCGAGCACTGACGAGTTTTCTGTTGTTTGCTTCTGGCGCATTCGACAACGATGCGAGAGTGCCTCTCTGTGTGAGAAGCCGAGAAAAGCCTTCGTGTCATATCGATGTAATCGCCCTATTCTCGCCGGCCATTTGCTTCCTTGCAGTGTTTCTTTCCCCTTCCCCTCACGAGAAAAAGTGCAGGTGCGCGTGCTGCATCAAGTCGGTCGCCACTTACCCTGTCGAACTCCAAAAAAAAAAAAAAGGTAGCAAGTGCGCTCCTTCCTCCACAATCTTTCTTTCCCCTGCACAGGCCGCTCCCGTGCTCCATTAAGTTGCCGCCATATTTATACGTGTATCTGTTTCTTCTTCTTTTTTTTTCTGCACTATAGCCAATCGGGATTTGCTGCATTCCCAGCCCGAGATTTTTTTTCCCCTTCAACAATTTCTGTCTTTTCTCTTCCCTTTCCCAAAATTCCACTTTCTCGGTGGCTTCACCTTTTTCTCTCTTCATCACGACACTCTATTTGTACTAGTCTTAGTCTTTTATTCCCATCGATTCCCATCGTAGCCATTTGATATCGCGGCCAGAAATTTCCATCATCCCAATTTTTCATTACATCGCCGAATCCGCTAGACCGGATTTCTTGCCCGGGGGTTTCAAGCTTTACGACTGACATCTCGAACATCGCTTGATTTCCGCCTCAAGTCTGATCTGGCTGGTTTTGTTTTTCTCGCTTACAACCATGTTGTTTGTCACCAAGTGAGAAAAAACAAGCATCGAATACGACAGTACCACAACAAGGCGAAAAACAATACACACAGCGACCTTCGATTCCTATTTCTTCCCTTCACCTTCCTCGGCTCGGCGTTAAATGAGCCGCCTCCAGAAAAGATCCCCGGCTCCCTATTCCTCCTTGGCCTTGTTTGCCCTTTGGCCGCTGCAAATCATCAACTGAGACCCTCGAGCCCGGCTTTTCTTCATCGAGACATTCCCGACGTTCCATCGAAAAACAAGAGCGAAGAATCCGCGACAAAAGCTTCATCGCAATCTCGAATATCCTGCGTGTATTGCAACGACTCCCATCGACACGAGCCCTACAAATCTTCATCGCGCTTTACCCGATCGCTTTACTTTTCGGGGTCTTGCCCTCGACCCTCGTTTCTGCTCGCAAATACTACGCACCTCACAACTCCCCCCATTTCCCACCTTGTGAGACTCCACATTCCAGATCTGCAAGCTTCTGCCTGTGTTCCGCCATACCAACATCGACGTGTGGAGGGATGTCTTGATGTTTCTTTTTCAGCCTTTTCACCTCATCACACTCCTTCCGATTTTTCGAGCTATACTTCTTGCGCAGACCTTACGTATTCGCGATCGACCTATACACATATTTCCATCATCTCTTTTCTGCTTGTGTTAGTTGTTGGACCTACCGACGATAGCACTAAGTTGGGCCACTCTTTTCTTCCTGCTCTGTCTTTTCCTCTGTTCCTTCGGCTGAAATTTGTCTCTTGTCAGCCTGTTGCCACCCGTTGCGCCCCATCCCAGACTCGGCCAATTTGCGACAGGGGCAGCTGTTTTTTTCTTCTTCTTTTAATTCGATTTTTTGCTGCTTTCGCTCTCACCGCCCGTGCCTGGTATTTTCTCGGTTTTATTCGCCAGGCAGAAAAAACCCGGCAGAAAACTTCACGTCCTAACGGAAACACAACACGAAACACCGAACCACCATCATCGTTGTCATCATGGATCCAAGACAACCTTCCCACTCTCCTTTCTCCCGCAACCAAACTCCCTATTCCAGCCGACCCAGCTTCCATCCTTCGTCAAATCAAAATAACCAGGATCAACAGCAACCGCCACCGCAACAACAGCAATCACATCCGCCGTATGGCCACAGCCATTCTCTCTCCCACCCCCCGCCCTCGACAGCACCACCAGTGTATGCCGATCTTCCGTCGCGGCCATCGGATGCTGCTCCCTACTACCCATCTTCGCGCGCCTATCGCCCCGATTCCGGCCCTGGCCCGGCCCCATCACACTCTCGCCATCACAGCTCGTCGTCCATCTCCTCGGCGCCTCCAGGGGCACGCACCAACATGCCTGCACCGTCTCCTCCTCAACAACAGGGCCAACAGGGCCAGCAGCCCCAGCGCTCTCATTTCTCCCTCCCGCCTCCGTTGCCACCGTCGGTCGCGTCTCGCGCCTCATCGTCGATACCTCCCGGCCGCGAACTCCCTGCGCTTGGCACCTCTCGCTCCGGAAGCAGCGCCAGTGCTATGTCAATATCCTCTATGCTAGGCTCGGCTCCTCCGTCACGAGAACCTCCGCCTCCGCAACATTATCAGCCTAGCTCGGCGCCACCATCAGTGTCTGGCCCGTCATATGCTCCTCCCATCCAAGCGTCGCCACGCATCCACAACGGCCCGCCCGACTACCCTTATCGAAGACCGCAGACCCCCGAACACCCGCGACCCTATGACCCGAGTCGCAGTGCTCATGCTTCTCCTCAGCCAATGTACTCGACTACCCCTGAAGTCCAGCGATACGGTACGCCTCAGCAATATCACCAACGCCCTATCCCGCCACCTGACAGCCGCGATCCCTCTCGCGGACCCCCTCCGTCTGCTGTTCCATCTCGACCTAGCAGCCAACCGAAGCCATACCAGCCAACCTCACAGCGTCCGATGGACGATGGATACGCCCGTCGTGATGATAATAACTCCCGCGGCCCGATGCCTGTAGAGTACAATCCCGAACGGGTAGCGTTGAAGCCCATGGCATATGATGACCGCTATCGCTATGAGAGAGAGCACGACCCCAGACTACGCGACTCGAGGGACTCGAGGGATCCTCGCGACCCGCGCGACCGTCCGCCGCCCGTCGATATGCATACGCACATGTCTCACCCCGAGTATGGGCCACCGCCATCGCAACCCGGCCCTTCCCAAGGTCCTCCTCCTGGACCTCACCAGTATCAGCGTCAGGGCGACCCTCGAGATACCCAGGCATGGCAGCAACGACCGTCCTATGATCCCTCGCGGCCGCCTCCTGGCCAATACGACCAACCACCGCCACCGATGCAGCAGCAGCAACAGCAGCAACAACAGCAACAACAGCAACAACAGCAACAACAGCAACAACAGCAACAACCACCACCTAGGCCACATGACTATCCTCCGTCTAGCGGCCCCCAGGGCTATCCTGGCCACCCTGCTCCTGTCTATCCTCCGCAGCCTCAACACCAGCAGCAGCACCCCCAACATCAACCTCTGCAGCAGCCACCCCCGATTGAGCGTTATTCTTCTCATCCCTCTCATGGACCCCCACAAAATGGCCAGAAGATGTTTGAGGCTGCATCGCCGGAGAGATCGAGAGTCAATATGATGACCTCTCAGCCTGCTCCTCCGCTCCATCTGCAGCAAGGACCTCCTCACCCGCAACAGCAACCTCCGCAACACCCTCAAACTCAGCAGCAGCAGCAGCAGCAGCAACAACCCCCCCATCCAATTTCCCGTCGCCCTCATGATGACGGTTCATCGATGCCGTCGATTGCCTACGGTCCTCCCAGCTCCAACTCGGCACCGTTTGACCAATCGCGGCCTAAGCCAACCGACGACCAACCTTCGGGGCCTCCTCCGTTGCTACGCAGCACTAGTCTTCGGACAGTCCAAGAGATGAATCGGAATCGGGGCAGACTGTCTCCGCTGCCGCAGGCCGTGCAGGGCGCGCAACCGCAGCTTCCTGGCCCGATAGGCGAACCGGGAATCAAGAGCGAATTTGGCCGCATGTTCTCGGGTATCGGCGCCGGTGTGACCTCGATTCCTGTCTCCAGCCCGGTGACGTCGGCACCGATGACATACCCGAACTCGAATACCCTCGGACGGCGCGATGAGGCGGGCGGCGACAGCGGCTCGCACGACTCGGGCCCTGACGGACCGGCTGGCGGCAAGGGCACTTCTGGCAAGCTCAAGAAGAATAAGAAGAAGGCCACAGATGATGAGGGCAGGCCTGATGACGATTCCACGGGGAGACTTACGCCTGTTGGTAGGAAGCGGCCTAAGACCCACCACCATCACCAGTATGTCACCCACCTCTCTTTTACATGTGCTCTTTGTTTTCGCTGCTCCCCGCGTTTTCTGTGTATGTGGTGACAGTCACACACGCTAACCGATGTATCAATCTAGCCATCATCATCACCACCATCATCATCCTGGCGAGCCAACCGGGCCTGTTGCTCCTGGTAAGGCGGTGAAGCCTCCCGGCCCGGGCATTGGCCTGGATGCCGAGCAGCAAGCTATTAAGACGCTGCAGCAGCATTCCGCCTCTCAGTCCAACTTCCCCATCCAGGCTGGCCAGGGCTCCATCGCAAAGGTACCTATCCCGGCTCCAGCCCCTGTGGTGGTGATCCCGCCTGCGCCTCGACCGAAATATTCCTCTCAGGAGGTTCTCGATGCCGTGGCTGGCAAGCCAAGCCACTACCTTGGAGATGTGGTGTACGATCCGATTATCAAGCCTGGGCGGCTTGTACCTAATGTGCCAACCAGGCGGGGCTGGAGCTCGACGCCGCGACCGTTGCCATGGAAGATGATCGAGGGCAAGGAGGGCTGCGTGTTGACGGTGAAAATCCCGCGGGTCCACCTGGATTCTATCTCTCGCGAGGAAATCACGCAACGCCGTGCCGTTTGGGGCACGGACGTGTACACGGATGATTCCGATGTGATCGCCGCCTGCATTCACGCGGGATGGATTCGCGGAGAGTGGCCCGAGGACATCGATACCGATCTTTTGGATCTGACGATCTGGGGGGATTCGGAGGATCGCGAACCGACGTCGATTGCACGCTCTAAGAAGGAAAAGGAGAAGGACGAGCGCCTCCGGCAGAAGATCAACTCGTACGCCTACCACTCGGAAGTGCCGCGCACCGGGCCGGTGCCAGTGCAGCCGCACCGAGACCTTCACGTATCGCTCCTGGTTCTGCCGAAGCTCATGAAGTACCACAGCACAACGCGATATGGCATTACGTCGCGCGAGTTCGGCCGTAACCACGATGGCATCAGCTTCATGATCCAGTCGATCCGCTGGGTTGAGAACGGGGCGGGCGCGCAGAGCCGGCTCCGGGGTGCGGGGCGGCGCGAGCGCATGCGCCAGGCCATGCAGGATGTGAAGTCTGTGCTCAACGGGAACGGGCTGACGCGAGATAAGGTGCTCAAGATGACCCAGGAGATTGAGGACGGCTCGTTCCGAAAGAAGTTCGAACAGCGCGTGGCGGCGAACAAGCAGGTTATTGCTGCCGTGGCTGCCAGCCATGGTGGACCGGACGGGGTGACCGCGGCAGCCGGCGCTCCCGCTCCTGCCAGAGAGGTCGCGGCCGCAGGTGCGCCGCCGGCAATTCCCATGGCCCCGGCCGGTGATGGTGATAAGGAAAACAACCAGCCCAGCGGAGATCATGAGGAGAGTGGCAGTGTATCAGCGGCGCCGATGGAGGGAGTTGTGGCAGCGGGTGGAGAGGCTTCCGGGGCAGCTTAGGCGACATGCACAGAAGCGTCCCATTGGTTGTTTGTTAGTTGAGGAGGCGAGTGAGTGTGAGGTAGTGGAAACAGATTTGTACAGTATCGTGTCATAACAGGTGAACGGGGCTAGTATAGATTTTATGAAGCAGGGGAATTCCTAGGTATAGTTAGTGAATGAGAAGCGTTTCACGGATGGTGATGATATCAATAGATGAGGTGACGCCGTGGTGTAGGCCAAAATGAGGTCTCTTCAAGAAGGCATCTAGGCTAGAGTAGCAGTACACGTAGATTCGTAAGTAACAAGCGCCACTTCATTCCAACAATCCACCGCCCAAAGGAAAAAGACGGCGATCATATCATACAGTCGTATCCATCCCCGCCACGGGTGTACCTCTCTCCGTCTATCGCCGAGATCTCTGGATCCTTCTGTCTCGGCACGATTGGTCTTCACGACCAGCGGCCCTTAGAAATCGGTAACGCGGCCATTGTAGCTCCAATCACTCTTGCCGCCCCAGCGCAGCGGCTCGTTCTTCGGGCCGCCAACCTCGCCGGTGCGGGGATTCACATCGCCCTTGAACTCGGGCGGCGCGCCGCGGAACAGCGGCACGCCGGCGGCCGGCGCATCTCCCAGGCCGGCATCGGCCGACTGGGAGGGTTCGGCGGCGGTGGCGGCGGCGGGGTCGAGCGGGCCGACCTCGGAGGCCGTCTTCTGCAGCCGCTCGAACTCTGCTTGGTCGGCGGCGGGGAGGCGCGGGGGCGCGGCGGTCGGCGGGCGGAAGGAGCTTGCCGGGCGGGTTGCGGTCGAGGCGGCGGCGGCGGCGGCGCGGGAGCGTGTGAGGCGGCGGGTCAGACGGAGCATTGTGGGCGGTTGCTTGCTTGTGTGTGTGTGTGTGTGTGTTTGCGCCGGGTCGTGCGGGTTTCAGGCGGACCGAGTCGGCGTGACTCGGAGATCGAGCGGGAGTGGTTGTCGGTGCAGCGGCGGGAGTGTGGCGTGGCGCGTCTTGCGTGGAAGTCGTTGTGTGTGTGAAATACAGATGATACAGAAGTGTGCAGAGGGTGTGGAGGGTATCGAGAGTTAAGTGACGATGGGAAGCTTTATCAGCAAAGGAAAGACAACGGTGGAAGAAAAGGAAGATGGAGAGAGAAAGCCAGAAACCTCGATAAAAGCATGTGCACGATAAGTGAATTTTTGGAGCCGAGATCGGGCCATAAGAACGTTGACGTTGAATTTCTAGCGGCAGCGAGATGAGGCAAGAAGATATCGCAAAGGCAAAATAATAGAAAAAAACAGAATATTCTATTGCAATCCAAAAAGCATCTGAAAATCACCCAAATAAAACAAGAAAATCAAAATAAAACAAAAATAAAACAAAAATAAAACAAAAATAAAACAAAAATAAAACAAAAATAACCAGACACGCAAAAGCTCTCCGAAGCCATCTTCACCTAAAACTACCCGACATGTCTGTCCGCCCCTAAGAAAAATGCCAGTAGAACCGCGGATCCCGCCACCCGGTGCGGATATCCATGGCATCCTCGGTCAGGCACTTGGGCGAGAAGTGGTCCTCGAGGAACCCGAACGGGAACATGGCGATGAAGCACACCTCGCCCGGGGCACAGCGCGGGCACTTCTTCCACTCCGTCCAGTCCAGCTGCGCCACCAGCGCCGCAAGGTCGGCCTGCACGGCGGCGACCGCCGCCGGCGCCGGCGTGGCCAGCACCTTGCGCGCCGGCCGCTCGCCGTCGCCGGGCCGGCCGCCGGGCGGCTCGGTGGCCGGCGGTGCAGGGTCGACGGTGGCCAGAAGCGTGCTGCGGGCGTTGAACAGCGCGCTGCACACGCGGT
>LNGL01000029.1:641517-653005 GCA_001510565.1 Knoxdaviesia proteae
GGTCCTCCGCCTCCTCCTCTGCTGGCTCTCCGCCGTCGTCCTCACGGCCAAACAGCACCGCCTGCGGCGCCTCCCCACCCCCCGGCGGCGGCGGCGGCGGCGGCGGCGAGCCGGTCGGCTGCGGCTTCTGCGACCCCGGCCCGCGCCTCCGCACGGGGAACGACCGCGCAAAGTTCTGCGCGTGCTCGACCTCGAACGCCAGCCACTCCAGCGTGTCCGGCACCTCGCGGTCGCTGCGCCCGTGGTGCAGCAGCGTGCCGGCCGGCACGCGCACGCGGAAGAACGACATGCCGTTGTGGTTGACCGACGAGCCCCACTGCCGCATCGCCGAGTGCACCGCGTTGAAGATGTCGAAGGCGTTGGCGCGCGCCGCGGATGCGTTCGGCTCGGCCGCGGGCGGTGGGGAAGAAGCGGTGGCGGTGGCGTGCGTGAGGCCGATCAGCAGGCCGGTGGCGATCGCTCGCAGCGACGGGCCGGCCTTGTGCCGCCGGCGGGACGGTGTCGGCGCCATTGTGATGAAGGGGATTGAAAAAAGAAACAAGATAGGAAAAAAAAAAAAGAAAAAAAGGTCCTCGGACGATCTGATAAAAGTCGGCCGGCCGAGATATCACCAGCTGCGTTCCGAAGGCCAAGAAAAAACCCCCTCCGAGATCTGATAAGCCCACAAGCTCTATATCTCCAAACAGCCCAAGGTCAAGCCCGATAAGCTCGAGGAATCAGGCCGCACAAACGAAGCATGCCAAATAAGACGCCCGTAGGAAACAGAATCACCATAACAGTGCAAAACACGATAGCAGCGACGAGCCAGAGCAGCATTGGGCAGCAAAGCAGATATAGATGCTCAACAGAAAAGAAGGAAAAGAAAGGAAAGAAAACGAACCTCACCCACACACCATAAGGATGAAACGACGTGTCCCACCCATGCACAAACAGGGACTTTTTGAAGGAAGATGGTCCGGGGCCCTTTTGTGTTCTTTATCTTATCGCGTAAAGCGTCGTCATCCTCGGCGAAACTTTCGATCGGAAGTGCGGGTTAGGGTGTGTTAGGGTTGTATGCAGGTTTCAGGGTTGTGGACTTAGGGTTGGAGGTGCCGTTGTTCCGGGATGGCTGGTATCACGAAGCAGTATCGAGAACGTCCTGCGAGCAAGGAGATCCAGTCTGATCAAAGTAACAAATTGCCTGTTGCTGTGTGTGCTCTACACAGGTCTGATTCCCGAGCCACCTATTACCCATTCCGGCTTTTGATCCCCTCTAGTAAAAATTCATAACAACACGTTTCTTTCCTCGTCAGTTTAACACCTGTCGCTGGCCTACCTACGCCAGCATCTTCTTCAGCACGGCAATCTGCTCCAGCACCGACGCCTTGCTGGTTCCGCCCTTGGCGCTGCGGGCCTCGGCGCTCTTCTCGTAGTTGAACACGGCCGCCACATCGTCCTCGAAGCGCGCATCCACGCCCCGGATCTGCTCGAACGACAGCTGGTCCATCGGCGTGCCGGTCTGCTCCGACAGCGCCACCAGGCGGCCGGAGATGTGGTGGGTCTCGCGGAACGGCACGCCCTTGCGCACCAGGTAGTCGGCCACGTCGGTGGCCAGCATGAACGGGTCCAGCGCGGCGCGCATGCGGTCGGGCCGCACCTCCAGCGTCGACAGCACGCCGTTGGAGATCTGGATGCTGTCGCTGACGGTCTTGACGTGGTCCAGCATCGGCTCGACGCTCTCCTGCAGGTCCTTGTTGTACGTGCTCGGCAGGCCCTTGAGCGTGGTCATCAGCCCGACGGCGTGGCCCATGGCGCGGCCGCTCTTGCCGCGCAGCAGCTCCAGGCTGTCCGGGTTCTTCTTCTGCGGCATCAGCGAGCTGCCGGTCGAGTAGGCATCGGCCAGCCGCACGAAGCCGAACTCGCCGGTCGAGTAGATGATCAGATCCTCGGCCCAGCGCGACACGTGCAGCATCAGCATCGAGCCCCACTGCAGCGTCTCGGCCACAAAGTCGCGGTCGGCCACGGCGCCCATCGAGTTCCACAGCAGGCTCTCGAAGCCCAGCTCGGCGGCCATGGCCTCGCGGTCGATGCCGAACGGGTTGCCGGCCAGCGCGCCGCAGCCCAGCGGCGAGCGGTTGACGCGGCGGATGACCTCGCGCAGGCGGTCGAGGTCGGCGGCAAAGGCAAAGCCGTACGACAGCAGCCAGTGGCTCCAGCGGATGGGCTGGGCGCGCTGCAGGTGGGTGAAGCCCGGCATGACCACGTCAATGTCGTGCTCGGCGCGCTGGGCAATCACCCGCAGCAGGTCGACCAGGTGGCCGTCGATGCGGCGCAGCTCGTCGCGCAGCCACATGCGCATGTCGGTGGCGATCTGCTCGTTGCGGCTGCGGCCGGTGTGCAGCTTTCCGGCAACATCCTTGCCGATGATCTCTCCCAGCCGCCGCTCGTTCGCCGTGTGGATGTCCTCGTCGACGCCGGGCACAATCACAAAGGTGCCGGCCTCCCACTCCTTCTCGACGGCCTCGAGGCCCTCGCGGATCTTGTCGAACTCCTCGACCGAGATGATGCCGGCCTTGGAGTTGGCGCGGGCAAAGGCAATGCTGCCCAGGATATCCTGCTTGTGGAGGACGCGGTCGAAGTAGATGCTTTCGTTGTAAGCCACCATGAGGGGGTCGAGGCCGCCTGGGTCGAGCAGAAGTGAGTTTGTCAGTGAACTGGCGGGCAATTGGGTGTGCGGTGTGTATTTGCATCCATTTTTACGGTTTGCAAGGTTCCACGACAGAAACCTCACCAGTTGGCATCGGATCACCAGAGAGGGGCGGGTCTTACCAGTGAAGCGACCTCCCCACAGCATGTTCTCGCCGGGTTTCGCACCAGGAGCCATTGTGAGCAGTATGTATATATAGAGATAAAATTCAAGAGATAAATCCAAAGAGCAAGATCTCCAAAAAAAAAAAATACACGGAAATATATACAGGTCTCACGAAAGCGAAGATCGAATCTAGTCGGTGAGGAGAAAGATCGCGGGCTGTAAGCGAAGATTTGGTTTGATCTTGATAGCCGGGGGACGGGCTCCGAAAACGCAGACAAGCGAAGATTGGCACCGAAAGAGAAGAGACGGGAGAAGAAAGAAGATGAAGAGAGAAGAGAGAGGAACACGACGACAGTTCAAATCCCAAGTAGAATCCGAATTGGTTGATCCAGCAATATCGCAAGGTGAGAAGTCGGATTGGAAAGAGAGTCTGGAATTGAAGTGGCCCCATATAAAAAAACTCCCAAGATCAATCCTCCAGCAGGAAAAAAAGAAGGAAAAAAAAAGGAAAAAACCTTTTTGCCGTGAGTCAACAGTCAGTGTTTGCTCCTTCCCTGTCTGCCACCTCCGACAACGGCTGCAAAGCGTCAAGCCACAGCGAAAAGCCACAGCAGAGCCATGTACCGTGCGGGGTGTGGATAACCGAGCTCGCACTGTCCTTACCTCGTTCTCGTGTCTCTGTCTGGCTCCCATCGTGGAAGTCCCATCGTGGAAGACTTGGAGAACGCACGCTTCTTCACATTTCCTTCTCCTCTTCCAGTTTTGGGTGGTACGGATGCAATGCTCATGCACCTGGCTGGACATTCACAGTATCACTGCATTGGCGCCAGCACTCGTTTCTCCAACGCTAAACTGTGTTTGCCCTGCTGTGTGTGTGCCGCCGCATTTTTGTGCGCTTTGGATGTCACCGACCTTGTCTCGAAGCGAAGTGTGTCTATCTCTAGATATTCAGTTCACCAGATAATTCTCTCCTTGTTACGGTACTTGAGGCTCTCAAAGCATTCAGAACTGTCGGTGGGTTCTGTTTGTTAAAAGAGCGCCATGTATATTATCCCACACATCCACCCTCACTCAGTCACATCCTCTCGTCGAGACATGCACGCACCCGCCAACGAAAAACATCCAATTCCACCCTCACCATCGTCAGATTCACTACAACCGCCCCCGAATATATTTGCCCTCTTCCTCTTCCCTCCACGAGTGTCGTAATACCCCCCGTGGACCCCCAAATCATGATCCCTGCGCTCGGTGAGGGCGAAAGCGCTGCGTGACTGGGATATATGATGCTTGTTCCCAGTATCATCTCCCCAGTCATCCCACGTCGGCTTCACGTCCCAGGAAGAAAGCAAAAGCAAATTCCAGAACTCCGAACTCATTCCACGTCTGCCGACTCAACTACTCTTGCCTTTGTTAAGATTATCTCAAAACAGCCGACGTGATACTGCGACTCCTCCTACCACCCACGCGCGTCTCCCAGCCCTCCCGTTGGCTGGAATCTGCGCGCAAATCTCATGGTGGTACACGTTTTCTAACGGGGGAGGCGAATTTCCACCAAACGAAAGAAAAAGTGGTGTGCAACCCCCCACTAAAAACCGGCGGTCTCCAGCTTTTTGGGGGAGACAAGGCGAGCGGCGGCCGGAGTCTGTGGAAAACTTGTCTCTGGATAAGCCAAATCCCACGTAACGTCACTGCTATTGCGAGGCTGTGTCCATCACGAAGTCGTCCATCCCAAAGGGCCCCCTTTCGATTCCTCTCTTTGTGCCCTGCTCGGTCGACTCGCGAGAACCTCTATGATGAGTACGTATCTTTGCGGAGACGGCCCCCCCTCCCCCGGTTTTGGCGTCGTGCATGCTGCATGCCGGCCTCCCCACAATTGCCCGTTCGAGGCCACTGTTGGCAGACTCCGGTCAGTGTCAGTACTCACACACACACACACGCGAGAGAGAGAGAGAGAGAAAGAACGGGCATTAAGACAGCACAAATACCCAAACAACCATAGAACCTGGTACCACAGCCAAAAAAAACGCCGGTGCCTGGCACCCCGTAAATCCCGAAAGTGTAATTCCCACGAGTGCCGAACACATACCGTGTGTCAGTCCTCGTATGGATATGCAAAAGCCTACCGGGCTAATGTGTGACCCTGCACCCCTCTTTCTGCGTGTGTTGGCCTGCAGGGGCCGTATAAGAAAACATCTGCCCATAATATGGGGTGACCGGCTCGGGTTCTGGCTTTTCTGCCCACCCAACGCCGCGGTCTAGAAAATCCTGCCCAGTCTAGAAGTCTGGTCTTTTTTTTTTATTTTTATTTTTTTATTTTTATTTTTTTTTTTTTTTTTTTTTTTTTTTTTTTAGTCTTCTAAGAGTCTATGTACGTACGTACGAGGAACTTGACGTTACAAAACGCCGAGTCTCTGCATACAACTGCAGAGTGATAGCAGAAAATCCTCACGATCTCCTGCAGCTGTAGCCTTACACAGTGCCAGAACCGCAAATAGTCCGCCGCCCCCGAGACTTACACATGTCAACTTCACTCGGACACTGGTATTTAGACATGTCAGAGAGCTGTTGGAAGCTCCAATCTCCTGCTGTCTCGCTTTAGCGTCGATGACGTCGAAGTTGAATAAACCGCCCGGTCTTTTTCAACTTCCCACCACTTCCCACCACTTCCCACCACTTCTCTATAATTCACTTCACAAGCATAGCTCCGTTCCTTCCTCTCCCCTCTCCCAGACATGCTCCTTCCATCCACAAGTTTCATCAGATTCAGGACTGCTATATCACTTGACTACACACTCCTGCTCCTTCCCTTCCAAGAGAATCTTCAACGGAGATCGTACCTTCCACACACCACTTATACCGCATTAAGCGCTGCACCGTAGAATAGACTTTTGTCCAAACCGTCGACAGACCCCTTTGCCTCGTTCCTTCCTTGGCTGGTGTATGTACATGCATCCCACTCTCTCGATCACGCCCCCCGCCCCAAAACCCCAACTGCACCTTACTGCTTCTGCTTGGCTGCCCACCATCACACCCCTCTCGTGGCTCAAGACACACGCATAAGATGCAATGAAGAGAAGGCAGTCTCGCCAGCTAGGTGCACCTTCCAATCCATATCCCCCACTCTCCACTCTGCTACACCCAATGTTCTATGGCAGGAGCTTGCTGTATTATTCCCCTGATGTAAACACCCATCCACAGTCGCCCCTTCCTCACCCGCTCCTTCCTCACCCGTACCACCAGGCTGTACTGCACCTTCCCCACGCATCACCTGTAGTCATTTTTATTTGTATATTCTTGGTGACCCTTCCTTTTATTCTTGTCGTTATTGTTATTTTTTGGGGTCACCTGGCCTTTGATGATGTACTTTGTACCTGCCACAGGAACTAACCACTAGAATTTCCCTGGTACTAGAAAAGAAAACAGATAATTCACAAGAGGGCGTATTTATTTTCCTGCCTTTGGAAAACCTATAAAAGCTTCGTTTCTCTTCCCCTCTAGAACTTCTGGACGTTTTTGTCTTCTTTCTTTTCTCTTTTTTTCTTCTTCTTCCCCATCATCTAATGATACTTTCACCCCAGTTCCCATTGTCTCTGTCTAGTGCTTTGTGCTCTACGCAGATTCTTCCTTGAACAGATCACCATTCATTGGTCTCTGTTCATTTCAATTGTTCCCTTGACAAACCACAGCCTCGTTTGTCTTCCCACCCTTTCCAATACCGTTTCCCTCTAACTTTCTACGTGGTTAAAACCACCAATTCTCCTTCAAAATGTCGTCGTCCCTGGTCAAGAAGGGCCGCAAGTTCTCCACCGGCATGTCCCAGCATCGCCGCAGAAAGATGAGCTCGCTCATCGATGCTCAGGGCAACTTTGGAGCTGCCCTCACTGTAAGCTCGCTGCCCCCTTGAAAGCCTAACCTTCACTGGTCTGCGACGACCTTGACTCTGACTTGCTCTCTCAAATCCCAACCCCTAGACCTACTTCGTCGGAATTTCCGCTGTCTTCTCGGACGACCATACTGCGGCTGTGGCCATTGCCATTCATGACACCACCTACCTGGTGGATTTCTCCGTCAAGCATATCGTTCTCGATGATGCCACGCGCATGGGACAGGATGCCATTGCCGACCACATCATCGAGGAGATTCAGCGTTACGAGCATGAGAACTTTTGCAAGTTCATTGGTGCTGGACTTCCCACCACCCTCAAGTACATGAGCCCCAACCTGTGCTCGCGCCTGTGGCTCGAGCTGGACATTGTTCCCATCGTCGTCCGCCCCGATGAGGAGCACAAGGAGAAGAGCTTCTGGGACGCTAAGCGCGTTGATGAGCAGGCCGATTCCATGTCTCGCAAGTGCATCATGTAAGTGCTTTTTCCCCCTCTTCTTTCCCCCCTCCCGCGTGAACCCCCTTTCTCTCGTCACTGGGCTCCATTTCTAACCGTCTCCCATTTTCCCAACAGGTTCTTCGGCCCCTCGCTCGTCCCCCTTCTTCATGTTGGCTTTAGAGGCATCGTCCAGACCGATGCTGGATTTCGTGCCCACCTCACCACGTATCAGAATCACAAGGATACCTGCAGCCCTGCTACTTGGGATGCCATGATGCATTTCGCTAAGAAGCTCCGATCCAACGAGATCAAGATTGCTTTCTTCAGCAGCACTCCTCAGGGAGGTGGTGTGGCGCTGATGCGCCACGCTCTGGTTAGATTCGCTCGCCTCATTGGCGTTGATCTGACTTGGTATGGTAAGTATATCTCGAGCGATGCAGTTCTTTCTGGATCCCGGCATTTCCATCTCTCGCTTGTAGACCATACAGCTAACCCAACCCTCACAATAGTCCCCAAGCCCCGCCCTGGTGTTTTCAGAATCACCAAGAACGTCCACAACATCCTCCAGGGTGTCAGCCACCCCGACCAGAGAATCTCGGTCGAGGAGCAGAACTCGATCATTTCCTGGATCCAGGAGAACGCCAACCGCTACTGGTTCTCTGAGGGCGGTCCCCTGCGCCCTGCTGAAGAGGGAGGCGCGGATATCGTCATCATCGATGACCCGCAGATGCCTGGTCTGATCCCCATGATCAAGAAGCTCACTCCCGACCGCCCGGTTCTGTACCGGTCGCACATCCAGATCCGCAGCGATCTCACCTCCATTGTCGGTTCTCCCCAGCATGAGGTCTGGGAGTTCCTGTGGAGCAACATCAAGCAGTGTGACATGTTCATCAGCCACCCCATTCCGAGCTTCGTTCCCAAGAACGTTCCCCGGGAGAAGGTCGTTTACCTCCCTGCCACCACCGACTGGTAAGTCTTACCTCCTCAACCCTGCCACTAGTTCTCTCTCCTCTCTCTGTCCTATCACATATACTGACATGTCTTCACAGGCTCGACGGTCTCAACAAGCACATCAATGCTTGGGACACTGGCTACTACGGCCATATTTACAACACCGCCTGCCACGGACAGGGAATGCCCGAGCTTGCTTTCCCCGCCCGCAAGTACATTGTTCAGGTAGCCCGGTTCGATCCGGCCAAGGGAATCCCCACGGTCATTGATGCCTATGCTGAATTCCGCCGGCATGCCGATAAGGCCGGTCTGACGGATATTCCGCAGCTGGTGATTTGCGGAAACGGCTCGATTGATGACCCTGATGCCAGCATCATCTACGACCAGACCATGATGCAGCTCGAGCAGCATTACCCGGATATTGTCAAGGATGTTAGTGTGATGCGGCTGGAGCCCAACGACCAGCTGCTCAACATTATCATTGCCAATGCTCACGTTGTCCTGCAACTGTCGACGCGCGAGGGATTCGAGGTCAAGGTGTCGGAGGCTCTTCACGCCGGCCGCCCCGTCATCGCCACTCTTACTGGTGGTATCCCGCTGCAGGTCAAGGATGGTACCAATGGATACCTCGTCCAGCCTGGCGACTACAAGCAAGTTGCGCAGCACCTCATGGATCTCTTCACCGATGAGGAGCTCCATAGAAAGATGTCGTTCGAGGCTCGTACCGGAGTGAGCGACGAGGTGGGAACCGTTGGAAATGCGCTTTCCTGGTTCTATCTGGCGGCCAAGTGGGCTGAGACTGGCGTCGACCCCGGCCTGCGGGGCAACGAGAAGTGGGTGAACGACATGGCTCGCCAGGAGGCCGGCCAGCCCTACAAGGCGCACGAGAACCGTCTGCCTCGGCACTTCACCCAGGAGTCGCCCATTCCCCCTCCGGTTGAGGGACTTTGAACAACTCGCTCGCATTGATGAGGTGTAGCAGGAGATGACAGGGAGCAAGGAGAGCAGTCTTATGACTATCGGCGTTGAAACAAGAAAGGAGGATGGAACGCGGTCCGAGAGTTTAGCAATAGCCTAAGAGTAGAAGAGATAGCCAGGCGATTCGGGGAGTTTTTGCTATTCGATAGAGGAGATTAACGAATCAAGATTACGCGGTTAGTTTAGTATGAGCGGGCCTTCATATCCAGTTGTGGTCGTTAGGAGTTTTCACGCATTGTTGCCTGTTGATCATCACGGGAGGATTCTGGAGTGTGGTCAGGTAGTTTATTCAACTGGGAGCACAACGGTAGCTGATATACAGATAAGAATGACAGGAATCGGTGATGGAAAGAGGAATGGTGACACGATAGGAATACTGTCGGACACGAAGCAGCAGTGCAAGCAGGACACTGCGACGGGAGGGATCATTTCAGAAGTGTTCATCGGTTGCTCGAGGGCTGGCTCTTTACTTCTCGAAGCGAGCGGCGACGGCCTTCCAGTTGATGACGTTCCAGATGGCATCGAAGTACTCGGCCTTGCGGTTCTCGTACTGGAGGTAGTAGGCGTGCTCCCAGGCGTCGATGCCGAGGAGGGGTACGAGGTTACCGGTGACGGGGTCCTGGTTGGCGCGGGTGACGAGGCTGAGGGTGCCGGTGAGCTTGTCCTTGACGAGCCAGGCCCAGCCGGAGCCCTGGATGCCGGCGAGGGCGGCATTAGTCTGCTTGCGCAGGGTATCGAAGGAGCCGAAGTCCTCGGCGATGGCGGCCTGGAGGGCGCCGGCGGGCTCGCCGCCGCCGTCGCGCGAGGCCGGCGCCAGGTTCTCCCAGAACAGGGTGTGGTTGAGGTGGCCGCCGCCGTGGAAGTTGATCAGCGGGGCCTGGGCGGCGGCGGCGGTGAAGTCGCCCTTGGCCTGGGCGGCGGCGACGGCGTCCAGGGCGGAGTTGAGGCCGTTCACGTAGGTCTGGTGGTGCTTGGAGTGGTGCAGCTCCATGATGCGGGTGTTGATGTAGGGCTCGAGGGCGTTGTAGTCGTCTGCGTGGGAGACAAGCATGGGGGGTCGGTTAGCTTTCGGCGGTGTGGACGTGCGGCACTGAGCAGCCCCGGCTCTCCCGGGCGCTCTTCCTCCTCCTCGCGCTTCTGTGGCAGTGGCTGGCGGATCGCGGGACGGACGTACAGGACAGGTCGGGCAGGGTGGCCTTGGTGCGCACCATGCTGGGGCCGGCCACGGAGGCCATGGGCCGCGCAGCCGACGAGCGCACGGCGGCGCGCAGCGCAGCGGATCTGAAGACGGCGGAGGACATTGCGGCGGGGTGGTTGAGGGAATTGTGGTTATGGGTATTGAAAAATGCGGTTCTGGGGATGTGTATCGAGTGAGAGAACAGCGCAGCTATTTTCCAGAGGTGTCAGTTGGATGATAAGAGAAAAACATAGGACAGAGACCGAAGAGAGGATACAGGGATAGAGGAAGAAAAAGAAAAACACCTCGGAAAATTCTGGGGTCGCGGATTAGTCAAGAAGTGTGGTGCAGCCAGCGCCGGAATCGGGAAATACGGGGGTGGAGTGCAGGGCGTGGTTGGACGCTGAGTGGATAGTAAGTAGGGTGGGATCGGAGCGGCGACCAAAAGCGAACGGACCAAAAGAGAAGACGTAGCTCTGATGTGAAGCGCTGTGGGAAGTGGCAGAGACAGCTCGGACGAGGATGTGAGCTCGGGGAATCGGATCGAGCTCGTTGACAAGGACCAAGTGGAGAGCCAAGCAGTGGGTTGTTTCTTCTTCTTTTTCTTCTTCTGCTTCTTCTTCTGCTTCTTCTTCTGCTTCTTCTTCTGCTTCTTCTTCTGCTTCTTCTTCTGCTTCTTCTTCTGCTTCTTCTTCTCCGGCTAAACAGCCTCTATCGGGGAGGGGGGAGGGAAGTACTGTACCGTACTGAACAAGAACCGCGGGCTGGAACTCACCGAACAGACACTCGTGGCCGGATTGGGGGTTTGTGATGTGGGAATGCTCGGGTCGGGCTGGCATGTGAAGTCGGCTTCGGGCATTGATGGTGATGATGACGCATTCAGCGCGGTTTCGGCGTCACGGAGCTATTGCTCATTTTCGCGGTGCTGTGGCTGAAGCTTGGGCAGGTGTGGCGGAAAGTGTGGCTTGCCCGCATCTACAGTGCGGATGGTGTGGGGTCATGCACTGTGCCAATTCGGCGCGTCAACGCGCTTCAAGACATCCATCCCACACTTTGCTTTCCTTCTCGTCCCCCGCCATCGCCGCCATCCTTCAACAGCAAAACCAAGTGAACGGCAAGGTCGACGTCACACGCACCGAGCCAGCATGTCGTACTACGATCTCGATGCAATCCTCACGGAGGCGGAGGTAACCACCACCCTTTCCCCGCATTCCCCCCCTCCGCCACAACCCTCGTCACATGCTAACCGCAGCAACGGGCAAACCCCCCC